>CM074737.1:32072528-32435028 GCA_037367245.1 Phrynocephalus guinanensis
AATGTAATAGTAAATAGCAACAGCAGCAGCCACCACCACCACCACTACCCACTTATCAGCCGTACAGGTGCAAATGTGGGCCAACAGATTTCCAGCTAGTATGTGCTAGTGCAGTCTTTGTAGACTGCATAAAATCCTAGCTCTTTCTCTGTTACATTTCCAACAATGAGAAATTCCTGGTGTGTGAGTAGTACCATTTACGCATAGAGTTTGCCCATGAATTGAACTCTGGGAAGGGAGATTTACTGAACACAGAAGAATCCTTAGCAGAGTTGGGGCCCCTGTGAAGAGGGTGGTCCTCTCTGGGCGACCATGGTCCTAAGACATGCTGGGTGGTGGGTTTGGGGAAGCTATGATCTAAAGAAATATGTCTATCTCAAGCTTCGAATTCTTACTGTTTTGAGACTTGGGAATTGGCCTCCTGCAGTTCTGTGGGGAAAACTTTAAATAATCATAGTTACAGTGATAGTAATTTCTTTTAAAACCAAGAACTTTGCAATTAGCTTGTTTAATTTTCCAACATAAGGCGTAATATAGAGAAAGATCCCTGTTTAATGATGCTTTTCATTGGGAACATGCTAGCTATTGTTAGTTATAAAAGCATCAACTCCAGGGAGCTGATGTTCCCCCCTGTGCCTTTTCATCCCCCTCTTCAAATGATGAGCAGTTCTGCCTACGAAATGTTTGTTTTTCTCCCTTCTGTGGTCTCTGTGTTCTTCTTCATTTGTGACTCTTGCCTCTGAAGTATTTTATTTTATTTCTTTGACGGTCATCACACTGCAGATCTGACAAAAGAAAAAGACTGTTTCCTTTGGGTATATGTTATAGGGCATCTGGGGAATAAAATATGGCAACCCACCCACCAACTTTTTCATTAATAGTTCCTAGAAGTTGTTGTCTGTGGAAAAGTAATATTTTAGAGCTCTGGGGAAAATCTCAGGAATCTACTTCTGCTCAATGTATGCAGCCTTCAGTTGCATAATCTTCTGGGTGGCTTTTACAAGCTACAACCTGCATGCCAGAAACAGGGCCTTTGCTGGCACGTGCAATTTCACATTCCCTGGGATTTCTAAGCCCAAATTGAGAGCCTTTGTGATGCCCTATGTGGATGCCTGTTGTGTCCTTGTTGCCTTTCCTGGATGAATCCAAAAGGATTCCTTGTCTGCTTTAACAAGACAACTAGTCAGGCAGTATATTCCTGCCGATTCCGGGGCAGGTGGGTGGGTGGAGCCATTTTGCTTCTAATTTTTATTTTTTTACTCATTGTGCCTCCTTCTGCATCCCCTGAATATACCCCCAAAACCTAACCTAAAAAGCTTAGGGGAGCTCTAGAAAATATTTGGAAGAGTACAGGGAACACAGGAGGGAGAACGGCTTAAGTCCCATCAAGGGACCAGAGTTCATCCAGCAGATGTCGTCCATCATCTGCACACAGTGATGCCTAGAGATAAGATGAATGTAGACTTAATCTGGTTCCAGGCAGAACTATGTGCTATATTTCCAAGAAAGGCTCACCCTTCAGGCTCAGCATCTTTTCTTAACAAGCACTGCTGCTTCACTCTATAAATGCCATAATCTAATCATGTATCCAGTTGCAGAGAGCTGGGATTCATTCCAAAGGCCAATTGTTGCCCCAAGCCAAAAGGATGGCGAGGGGCAGTTCTTGTGGCATATTGGTGGCAACGCACATTAATACCAAAGCCTTGTCTTTCTACAAAGATATGGGTGGTGCACATGGGGGGGGGAGGCGGTGTGCATTGTGTCAGCAGACCTGCACAAGGCTTCACCATCTCTCTCTTTTTTGAAAGTAAGCTCCAGGCCAGCAGCAATGCAAGCTAAAGGCATTCTGCAGTGCAGTAGTTCCACACCTTGGCTCTCCATATATTCTTGAACTGCAGTCCCCAAAAGCCCTTGTCAGCACAGCTAGCGGTGAAGGCTTCTGGGAGTTATTGTCCAAGAATGTCAGGAGACTCACGTTTGGGAACCACAGGTGTAATGTGAGCAAAAACCCTAGGTTCTGGCCTGTTCCCTGCTGGTATCTAAAGTGCCCTTGTCAGGTACATCTGCCCCGGGTGCAGCAATCTGGGGGTGCCTGGAGGGGGAGCAGGAGGAGGAAGCCATGCACCCTCCTGCCGCCCAGCAGACCTCCTTTCCCCCCCTCCGCTGCATCTGTCACCACACACCAGGCGAGTGGCAATGTAGGCAGGAAGGCAGGAGCGTGGTGGCCACAGTGCCTTCCTCCTCCTCTTCCTTGCCTTGGTGGGAGAGGGTTAGGATTAGGGTGTGTATGCTACCATGTGTGTGTGTGCGCGCACACACACACACACACACACACACACACACACACACACACACACACACACACACACACACACATCCGCTTGGGCCCCTGTGCACAAACATGCACACCCACCCACCCCGCGCCCACAGGGTTCGCCCCCCCATTGTTGGTTGGGTGCGATGAGGGGCACAGCAGGAAGGGTGCAAAAACAAACTTTGTCCCCAGGTGCTCCAAATCCTGGCTACACTTCTGTCCCTCGCTGTAATTCAAGGGCATGTATGCACACACTGGCTAGCTGCCTGGCCCCATGCATCAGCCAGGAACTGACAGTAACATATGGCCTTGCTTACAGTATGCAGCAGGATTTTGGCCACTGCTTGGTATATTTTTTCTGCACAATATATACCATTTACTCACTGGTCTGATTTGTTTAAACGAGGGAACAAAATGCTTGGGGAGCACTTTCAAGGCATTTTTAAATTTACATTTACTTTCTTAATGTTTTAGAAGGATTTCTTTAAAAGAAAATAATCAAAAAAGTGAAAAAACAGAGGGTGACACAATAAGCGATTACACACGTTGGAGTTAACAATGGTAAGAATGTTACTTGGCAAGGATAAGTGTCACAATCCTTTTTAAATGCAAGACTAGGCTACAGGTGATACCTTTATAGGCCACTAATAAAATAACAAAACAAAATCATTGCAAGCATTCGAGGGCAAGACCATCTTTTTCAAGGCATTTACCAAAAGTCCAAACATGGCAAAAGATGTGGTTTGCCAGGAGATCATTCTTAGGCCCTTTGTACACGACCCCTAAACTCCGCTGCAAATGGCTCCCAGCTCCGGAGCTTAAAATTGTTTCCCCACCAGCTCCGGAGTTTACAGATAATTAAGTGCGACCACGTCCACCTAAGCGCATCCCAGCGCACTTTTCAAGTACCTGCTCTCTGGAGGTGAACATTCCTGATGTGGATATAACATAGTGACTGCCCGGCTCTCCTTGCTTCTGTTTGTTCTTTTTTTGCCCCCCCTCCCCTTTAAGAGATCTGAATGCAGTGCCGGAACGGCAGAACAGAGGTGAGCTGCATTCTTTTCTTCCTTTTTTTTCTCCCTCCCCTCACGCAGCCAGCAGCCAGGAGTGCGGAGGGGGGTGGGAACGCAGGAACAGCAACAAACCCCTAAGATCTCTGGTCCGAATTTAAGTGGCCAGCGGATCTTAGGGGTCATGTGAAAAGGCTCTTAGATGTTGAAGTTCTTGGCAAGATAATTTTCGCCAGGCACTTCTGTCTTAGATGAGGCAGGGAGTAGTAGAGCTTTTGTAAAAAAGCTGCATCTGAAGTCAATGATTGGGTTTCACACCCCAGCCCTTCAGACAAAGGGACCCACACCTCCTCTCCATTTGCCTCTCTGAGACAATCAAGCCCCTGTTTGGATACGGGGGTGGGGGTGGGGTGGGGAGAGAGAGCTGATACAATTTTTGTTGTTATTTTATTACAGTAGTTTTGTTATTTTATTAGTGGCTTATCAAGGCATCACCCCACTTTTTTTTTTTACTTCAGTGGAACTACTAAGATACACAGCTTGTAACATCGCCACCTCTGATTTCAGCTTGTTCCCATTGGCAGCAGCCTCCACTGTTTTGCTGTGCCTGTGGGCAGGAGTGCACGTTTCTCCACAAGGGGGCTCTTCAGATGAAACGCAGGGATGTGCCTCTCTCTCTCTCTCTCTCTCTCTCTCTCTCTCTCTCTCTTTCTCTCTCTCTCTCTCTCTCTCTCTCTCTCTCTCTCTCTCTGTGTGTGTGTGTGTGTGTGTGTGTGTGAGAGAGAGAGAGAGAGAGAGAGAGAGAGAGAGAGAGAGAGAGATCACCTTCTGCTTGCATCTGTTTGAAATGAAACCAGGACAAAAAGAATCCTGTGGTAAAATTTTGCAGCCATTAGCAACTCATTAAGCTTGTGGTTTAATATGGATTTACTGTATTTGATTTTCCTCTTTAAGGGCGCTTCCCAGTGTCTTGCTGGTTTCTAAATATATTTCATCTTCACTGTAGAAAACTAGGCTCTTTGTTAATATAGGTCTTAATATTAATGCTGCTTAGACTGCTGGAAAATTCAGAGGCTTTACCACCTAGGACCAGATGTGCAAGATTAAATGGCTCTTCAGCCAAGGCATGCTTGTCATCCTGTGCCCATAGTTTGTGGGTGCCCTGGCAGTTCATGTGCCATGGCCTATGATGTAATGCAGCTGGGGGATTTTGGGAGCTGTAGTTTTTTATCAGTAGTGTTCTCATCCTCTAGTGATGCTCATACTGAGAGAAATCAGCTCAGCCATTTCCTCACAAATGGAGTCGTGTGGAGTGGTGTGGTGTATCAACACTGGGATAAGCTTCTTCATTAATTTGATATGCAACACAATTCAAATCCAACAGGAAGGGCAGAGTTTTTGTAATAACAAACAAACAAAAAGAGCTCTGCTTCCTGGCAGTTTTAAACAAGTGCAGAGATTATCCTGGACCAGCAAGAGGGCCTGAGGTGTCGGAGCCATCAAGCATAAGCCAATGCATCATAGGTAACTACTGGGTTAGCAGTAGTACCGATTAAAAGAATCTAGATGTCTTAGTGGACCACAAGCTAAACAACAGTCAGTAGTGTGATGTGGCAACAAAGTAGGGTGATGCTAAGCTTCATTTTAAAAAAAGTTTAATATCCAGGTCAAGGGTGGAAATAATATGACTGTCTTCAGCTTTGTCAGTTGAAGTTTAATAAGGATATTGACAGGCTGAAATTCATCCAAGGGATGATAAAGGTTCTGGAAACTAAATCCTGTGAGGAACAATGAAAGGGAGGTGGACACATTTAGCCTCGAGAAGGGAAGCCTGAGGTGACAGGAGAGCCATCTCCAAGCTTTTTTTGGAGAGCTGTCTGTTGCACACGTTGCAATCTTGCTTTCTGCAGCTCTTGAGGCAAGGTCCCAAACAAAAGAATTACAGGAGGAAGAACAATGAGAACCTAACATAGGGCATTCTGGGGCAGTCTGAATCCGGGGTCCCACCTACTGGACATAAAGCCCCCTCTGTACCTTTCAGAGAAGTCAACACAGGAGCCAATGTAATGGAATGGTTGGAGTAGGACATGGGTGACTCTGGTTCTGATCTCCAAACCTCTTCAGCCCATCTCATTCTCCCTCTTTCAGCCTGCCCTACCTCACAGGATTGTGATAATAAAATTGAGGGGAGGAGAGCCATGTATGTTGTGTTCATCGGGAGAATGGTGGGATATAAATGTGTCAAATAGATACAAATGATTATTGGCAAATGGCAGTGCCTGCATATTTACACATAATTAATCCATGCTACTTCTCCTAGGACTTACCTTCGTATCTGTTTTCCTTTTCAACCAAATATGTAATTATTTGGCGCAAATAGTACTGCTCCACCTTTTCACTAGTAATTGTACCTAGATTATCAATATGATATACTTTGGCTATATGAGCACTTAGTGTGTTTCTATTAAAAACAACAAGAACAATTGAGACCTGCATTAAAACATTGCAGGATGAAGAGTTCCTGTTCAGTACCCTCTTCTATAACACTCCATTCCATCACACACACACACACACAAACACACACACACACACACCTGTAGCCAAATCCATAATACAGCGGTACCCCGACTTAAGAGCAATTCAACTTAAGAGCAGAAAACTGTTGACATTTTAACAGCCACCTTACAAATTTTAGATATGGTCTGCTCAACTTACATTTTTTTTTCATTGTTGTGATATTTTAAGTTATTTTTTCAATTTTTTAGAGAGGTACCCTGATTTAAGAGTAGTTCGACTTAAGAGAATGTCCTCGAAATGGATTAAATTCATAAGTCGAGGTACGACTGTACTGATGAACAACCTTGACTCTTGCAGGATTGTACTGAGAGAGCTTCTTGGTTTTTAAATAAAAGTTTGTCTTAGTTTTGGCAAACTTTAGATCACCCCAAGGTTGATTACGCTACTCCGCCTTGCCATCTTCCTTGAAAGGAGAGACAACTTTGGCTGCAGAAGCAATTACCCTCTTAATGATCGAGGATAAAAAATGCCAGGGATGATATTGATTAGTGGAGCAGATGCAGTATATGAGGTTTAAATGAGACATTTAAGGCCAGAATCCAGATAGATTCATGCATTGTGACTTGGCCAGTGTGCGAATGAGCCTGCATGGGCTGGTGGCTGGCTGTGATGTTGTGTTGCGGAAAACGGTCAAGCATCTTCCTCCTGCACACTCAACAGCCCAGAAGGCAAAAATCACCACAATTGCTCTTGTGCATCCAGCTATTCTTAACAGGGTTTTGACCTAAAAAGAATGTGCATTTCTTAAATTCAACCCATTTTCTATCCCAGAGCGGAATGTCCTCAGAGCTGCATGTTTCAGTGGTCAGAGCGCAAAAAGGCTGTTTTGTGACTTATATTTTTGATATTTTCTTTTCAGAAAAATCTTATTGTGACTTATATTTTTGAGATTTTCTTTTCGGCTGATGCCTGATTAGTTTTATTTTTCTGCTGGTTTAATTCTGCCAGTTTGCTGTGTACGCTGGTGTTCTAAGCAGCTGCTTAGTGGGGCTTTGGTCACAAGAACTAGTGAGAGGTAGTTAGAGAGGTAGTAATCTCCTTACATATACACCTCCCCTTTTGCTTGAATAGTGTCTGTTCTCCAGGTGCAAAACTGGCAAGTTTGCACTGCAACAGTGCATGCCTCATTCTTTGCCTTCCTTGGAGAATTTTGCTCAGTTCGATTTTTCAAAGGACCTTCTGAACATCAGCAAATGTGTTTCAAATAGATGGAAAAAGATTGAGATTGAACTTTTAAATAAAACAGAAAATGAGAGGAAAAAGAGAAAGTAACAGTGAGATATCTGCCCATCCACACTGAGGAGCTTAGTCTTGTGTTTGAATACCCCTGTATTTGCCCATTTTAGGGATGCTGAATTAAGATTTGCACCTATTCAACATCAACTGTGTTTTTTGACCAGATCCCCATCTTTAATAATTACATGACAGTCAAGCAAAGCATGGTCCTTTCCATAATGGGAACAATGGAGATGGATAAGAGAATCATCATCATAATTTTTTAAAAATGATCTTACAAAATATATTTCAATAAGAAACACAAAACAAAAGCAAAAAAAATGCTTAAAGACTAACTGCTATATTTTAATGTAAGCTTTTCTGGAACATTGTCCACCTCTTCAGATGTATGACTTAGAATGGGAGTTCCTTCATGGCAGGGGGTGGGACTGGATGGCCCTTGAGGTCTCTTCCAACTCTATGATTCGATGATTCTATGAATACAAAGACTACATGGCAAAATATTCATGTCAGGCTCTAAGAAACAATGCTGCATTGCGTGTCTGGTATGATTTATGACCCCTGTTGTTTATTCCGTTCTCCTGAAGCTTGGTTCTGTAAAGAGCAGCATGATTAAAGGAAACAACAGAGGAACTGAGTACCATTGTTTTTACAAAGAATAATGAAAGTTTCTTCCTGAGCTGGACCAGCTTGGCTCCCTCTAATGATGTACTTTTCCCACAATATCCTGTGCATTCGATGCCTTGTCACTCTGCAAGCAACTTTTGCTATTGTATTTGTATAGAGAAACCAGCATTATAGCCAGTAGAGATGGGCACGAAACGAACAATTTTTTGTTTCCATTTTTGCTTTTTCGTTTCATTACGCAACGAAACGACAAACGAATTTTGTCTCCAAAATGAAACGAAACAAACAGAAACACCAGAAATTTTGTCGTCCGTTTCATTTTCATTACGGCAATACATTGAACTGCTTTAAATGCTAAAAAAATAACAAAAAATTGAAATTAATGGTAATGAAACGGTAACGAAACGAATGAAAACGAAAACAATTTTTTTGCAAAAATTCGCGAAAAACAGAAATGAACCGAAATGGACCCCCCAAACGACAAACGAAACACCATTTTTTTATTCGTGCCCATCTCTAATAGCCAGAGTGGCCTAAGGAATTTCCATGACAACCCCTGAAGAAAAAAGAAAAGGCACTTTCTCCCTCTGACCACCAGGTGTCACCCTTTAGCAAACAATGGCAAAGCAAGTCCTGAAAAGAGAAGGCCTTGTGTTTACGGTGAAATGGAGGATTGGTTCCATTGTTGCCTGTTGGCGAGCCTGTTGTTGTCAAGCTGACACCCTGAGTTTTAAAAAGAAGCTCTCACAAGCAATAGGAATACCTCCTTGCCTTTTGCTACCAACTCCCTTTCCACTTCTCCTCACTATGCCCACCCCCACTTGAATCCAGGACCCATTTTGTCACAAGTGCACAAAATAAAAAAAAAGGAAAGGAAAGGAAAGGAAAGGAAAGGAGAAGGCCATAATATAAAGCAGCAAATATTAACATTGCTTGCAAGAGATGAAATCCTGTCCCCTACTCTGTATAACCTCCTTCACCCCCACCCCATGCAATTCTCAGGCTTAGCATTAAGCTCAGCAGGCAGACGCCTCATCACGGCAGTCCCCCACCCACCTCTGCCCACCATCTCCATGACAACATGTTCAGTTGCATAGAAAGGCTGAATTACATGAACGAATCAAAACCAACACATTGCAACCGGCTTATTGTGATGGGTTTAAGATACAGCTTTCAGCCAACAGGCAACTATGGCCTTGTTTTGACAGAGTCAAGCCGAGCTGTCTGAGGACCACCCTCCTCATACAACCCATCATCTTCCCTGCTGTATTTCTCTTCTCTTCCCTCTCTCTCTCTCTCTCTCTCTCTCTCTCTCTCTCTCTCTCTCTCTCTCTCTCTCTCTCTTTCAGCCTTCCCTTAAGAATAGACATGAAGCACACCCTAATTCTTTAATAATTACCCAACAAGGTGTGTTTGTGTGGAATTACATGTACTCCGACACAGTCAGAAAAGCTTCAGCCCCTTGGCTCACCTCAACAGGACTGAAAGACAGCACAGAGGTTGGCAACTTGGTGTCCTTCAGGCTACCACTTGGGGATAGTTCGGGGCCACTGAAGACTATAGAAAGGAAAGCATAATAGCCAATGTTGGGCAGAGTCAAGGCAAAAATTAGATGTTTCACTCTTGACAAACACAAATTACTCTCTCTCTCTCTCTCTCTCTCTCTCTCTCTCTCTCTCTCTCTCTCTCTCTCTCTCTCTCTCTCTCTCTCTCTCTCTCTCTCTCTCTCTCTCTCCCATCACATACAGGGCAGTCAGTCAGACATTCACACATGCAGAGGTGCTTCCCTTCTAGGCAAGAAGGAGTAGGATGGCTAGAGGTAGCCAGAGGCTGAAACAGTGGAGTATTCCACTTGCCATAATGGCTGAACTAGCACTACTGTAATTGTTGCAAAACCCAACCAGAATGTCACTGATTTATTATGATAAGAACTGCCATCCAGAACATCTGGAAAGCAGCAAGTTTCTTATTCTGGCCGTAGACTCTGATCTACATCTTTCTTTACATCTTCTTGAGAATATGCATCAGGGACAAGTGGGTTACTTTATGGCAAATCCACAATGCAACCTGAACAGCCACACCAAGGTTATGGGTGTTCTTGATATCAAGAATATCATTTCTTGATATTCCAGCCGTTGCTTAAATCTGATTAGGACAGGGTTCAATTGCACGTGATGGTGCCTGAATTTCAAAGGCAGAATGGTGGTACTGTATCTTGGACATGCGTTGCAAAGTTGATTCTAATTTCCTAACCATTTTGGTCTATGCTTTTCCCCTGAATTTTCCCCTGAGTCTGAGAAGCCTAGTAATACATGGATTCCCCAATAAATAAATAAATAAATAAATAAATAAATAAATAAATAAATATTTAATGAACACCATATCCCTAGCTATCCAAACCCAGGTCATGTGTTCAACCTCAAGGTGTCAAAGTGGTCCTCAAAATACAATATCACTAATTCAGCTTCTAGATCAGGGGCTCATAAGAACCACATAAGGCTCATTCTGCATGGTAAGATATGGGAAGGATAACCACACTATGGAAGAGAATGCTGGTAGAGAGAACTGGTGTGTGTGTGTGTGTGAGGGAGGGAGGAAGAATCACTTGATAATAACGATGGCTTTGGAAGTGTTAGAGTTATACACAGATTCTGAACTACACGAGGGTCTGGCTTGCCTAAGCCCAACATTGTTGAATGGCGAAATGCTTATCACTCTTTGATGTGTAATATACAGTATGTCTTTCTACCTACCCCCACACCCACCCCCGCATACAGTGGAATAAAAAGGCAGCAGGGGAGTGGATGCACATACGCTCTGCTTCCCTATTCCTTCCCCCTCTGGTTGTTGTTGCTGTTGTGTACTGCCAAAGCACCTCTGATTTAGGATGAATAAGCTCTCTCCAAAATGTCCTGTTCACAAAAGCTCGGCTCTTGCAAACCCAACCTAGTGACTTCCTAGAAGGAGTCAATCCATCTCTCATGCAGTCTTCTGCTTTTCCTGGTACTTTCCCTCCACCTTTCCTGCCATTATTATTTTGGTTTGTATTTTTTCCAGATTCAGAAGTAGGCTAGGTGATGCCTTTATTGGTCACTACTAAAACAAAACAAAAATGTAAGCTAAGCTTTCGATAGCAACTTGCTCTCTTTATCAAAGCATTGTACCAAAAATGCAGTCTTGATAGAGGATGTAGTCTTTTAGGTGCTGAGAATCTTTTTGGTGAGATGGAATACACCAGATGATGGTATCAGGAGGCAGGCTGGTGTTAAGACTGCTTCAAAGTCCTGGATTCGGTTTGACACCCAGCGTATCAAACAAAGCAGCTTAGTCCTTGCCCACCTCCCTTCCCACCCTCAATTTGGCTCTATTGAGACTACAAGTCCCTGCTGGCCTGAGGGAGTAATGGGGTGGGGTTTGATACAAAAAGCATGTTTCATTTGAAAGTTGGGGGAAAATTAGCAAAACCCACTAGGAATAATCACAGCCAGAGAATCCTGCCTTTTCCTGATGTGCCCAAATTAGAACATTCTGTGTTTCAATATTTTTGCCTTCATAGGTAATTCATCCTTGATTTTGACCTAGAGAGAACTGGTGTGGAAGTTAGTTATTCTTTTGTGTGAGGACGGTGAAGATCTTAAAGTGGGCAGTGCTGGTAAATGTATTCAGCTGAAGATGCTCCCAGAGCTCCTGTGGTAGAGAGCTTTGTTTTATCAGGACACTTGATTGCAGAATATGTGAAAGGGATATGAGGATAGGGCTCACATATATTCACAGAGGGTCGGCCTTAGGGGCTGGGTTGTTATTGTTATTATTTAATGCACTCTTTGCTAGGAACTAGACTGGCAAAAAAGCAAATATCTGCCCCGCTCCCATCACTTGGGTACGAATTACAAATATACAAGCAGGTAGTTTTGGGTACTAACTACAGAAATGATCTTCATTCAATTATCCTTAAAGTTTGTTTCTGTTTCTTTTTGTTTCCAAGTTGATGTTGTCTACACAGCTCTCTACTTACAAGCTTGGGTCCTTGTAGAGGGAAATCAACAGGGCCAATGCTATCACACCTGTTCCAGACCCTAGGTGTCCTCAGGGTGAACCTGCAAACCTGAGCATTGGGGACTGGGGACACTGCCAGGGGGTTCTTCACCATGTTGAAGAGACTCTGATCCCCATGTCAGCCATTATCCTTACAGCCTTATTCACGATTCCAGGCTCAAGGCTTGAACTTCTTATTCCCCTTGAAAAACTGGGACAGGGATTATGCTGGCATCCATTTTTCACAGACAGGAGTCTTTTAGGTATAAAATATTCACCATTGGTTTTCCAGCCCTTCCTTGATGGTGGAATGCTAAGACTGGCCCTTTTCACATGACCCCTAAGATCCGCTGGCCACTTAAATTCGGACCAGAGATCTTAGGGGTTTGTCGCTGTTCCTGCGTTCCCACCCCCTCCGCACTCCTGGCTGCTGGCTGCGTGTGGGGAGGGAGAAAAAAAGGAAGAAAAGAATGCCGCTCTCTCCGATCTGCCGGTCTCACTCTGTTCCCGGCAGCATTCAGATCTCTTAAAGGGGCGGGGGGCAAAACAACAAAAAACAGAAGCCAGGAGAGCCGGGCATCACTACGTTATAACCGCATCAGGAATTTTCACCTCCAGAGAGCAGGTACCTGAAAAGTGCGCTGGGACACGCTTAGGTGGGTGTGGTCGCACTTAATTTTTTGTAAACTCCGGAGCTGGTGGGGAAACAATTTTAAGCTCCGGAGCTGGGAGCCATTTGCGGCGGAGTTTAGGGGTCGTGTACAAAGGGTCACTGTGGCCAAGGCAGCATATGAAGCTGGCTTGTCTTCTGGGAGGGCACAGTGAAGGATGCAACTCACTCAACCCCCCACTGATGCAATGACCCTACTCTAGCTGCAACTTCCTACTTGATTTCAGCCATTGACTGACAGTAGTAGAACACCAGGGGTTCAGACAGGGGTTCTTCTGAGCCCAATTGCGGGTGTCTTAAATTGAACCAGAGGCCCTTTGCAGGCAAACCTGGTGCTTTGCCACTTAACCACTGATATTAGAATGTTTTTGCCACACATACTCAAAGAAATACAGGCTATCTGTGGAAGCAGATAGGAGTCATTTCTTTCAAACCAGTCAGTCAGACAGGTAGATGGGGAAAGGACATAATGGATAATTGGGGGGGGGGGGAACGGATGCACAGAC
Organism: Phrynocephalus guinanensis; assembly: GCA_037367245.1. NCBI lineage: Eukaryota > Metazoa > Chordata > Lepidosauria > Squamata > Agamidae > Phrynocephalus > Phrynocephalus guinanensis. The sequence continues at coordinate 32,085,504 of CM074737.1, forward strand.
ACACACCTGATTTTGTAAAGAGTTTGTTTTGAAGTGAGAGCAAAGCAAAGCAAAGTGTTCTGCTTATATATCGCCCCATACCACTTCAGGTAGTCTCTGGGTGGTTTACAGTTTAATTACAGTATGCAGGCTGCACATTGCCCGCCCCCCAGCAAGCTCATTTTTCCGAGCTCAGAAGGATAGAAGGCTGAGTCAACCATGACCCTGCTACCTGGGATTGAACCCCAGGTCGTGAGCACAGTTTTACCTGAAGTACAGGCAAGTATTAGCACAGTGTTTCCAAACCGTGGGTCCCCCAAAGTTCTTGGGCTACAGCTGCCAGAAACCTTCAACACTAGGTTTGCTCGTTAGGATTTCTGGGAGTTGTAGTCCAAGAACATCTAGAGACCCAAGATTGGGAAGCACTGGTCCAACAGATGATCCATGTTCCTTTCCAGGTAATGAGAAACTCTGGTAGCTGCTTACTGGGCTTCACGGAAAAGGTATAATAGGATCCTGTCAACAGCCCCCATGGCAGGGGAAGAACTTCAGCTGGTGTGGTTCTGCTGTGCAGATGTGTTGCCAATAAACTGCCCTTCAAAGCTTTTGCATTTGGTGTTCACTTCTACAGTAATAACCAGGATATTTGCTCCCTGGAAAATCAAAGGCGGCATGCAGGAGTTATAATTGCTTATCATGCATAAACTTGTAAAAGAAAAGAAAGCTGGGGCAACAAAGCAGGAATAATAAGGTATTGTTCTGGAGATTATCGCAAATAGTGAATGACACCATGGGAGCACTAAAGTGTTCAGGGATTTGTGTCTTTTTAAATTAATAAAGCCGCTTCCCTGCAAATTGTAATTTTAAATTACAGAACAAATTAGAGGCAGTAAATGTTCCAAAGTAAGAGAGGGCAACACGTCTGCATGAAAAGGCTGGAATTTAAACCCATACGTATTCAATAACCACATATTGATCAGTGCTACTCTGTGTGTGATAGATCACTTGCAACCTTACAATGCAATGTCTCTGTACTGGAGAGGAATCTGGTCCTACCTTTGGTAAGCAGGGTAAAGAATGCTGGAGGTCCTACTGAGAGCAGCCCAAGCAGCATCTCCCCCTGAACTCTGGGTAAAAACCCCAGTCTCACTCACTTTATAACCCAGAGTGCAGAGAGAACTCCTAGTTCCCTGAGCTCCTTGCCCCAAATCGTGAGGAAGAAAAACTTCTAGAACATGGCCAAACAGCCTGAAAAACTCACAGTAACAATCTTCACCAAGATCACAAGAAAGTGCTTCCTTTTCTTTATATGTAATATAATATTAAGATTGCCTTCTTTCTTGCGTTCTAGTGAGTGTGCATCGCCTTGACCTGGATCAGGCCCTTTACACATGATAAACTGAGTCTTAAATTTCCTCCAGCTATTTTTCGTTCCAAGATCCGACAAGTACCCACTCCACCTCCCAACCATGTGTAGTTGCTTTATCTTGGCATGGTTTAAGATTCCTTGCCTTGCAGTCAGAGGTGAATCCTGGGCACCTCTGGAATATAGAAAGACCTCAGTTAACTCCTAGAGCGGTAACTCCCAATCTTTACGCAGGTGTTCTTAGACTGCAATTCCCAAAAGCCTTCACCACCAGCTGTGCTAGCCGGGGTTTCTGGGAGCTGCAGTCCAAGAACACCCAGGTTACCCATGCTTGGGAACCACTGTCAGCGAGTATGATGTCATCGACCGATTTAGTAAAATACTAGCTAGTTTTGTCGCCAGTCCAAGGGAAATTTTAAAAATAGGAGCCATGTAAACTTATAATTGTGGGGGGGGGGGGAGAGAGACTTGTGAATGAATGCAAAATTGACCATAAAAAGAACTTTCAGAATAAAGCCACTGTGACAAATTTAGAAAAGGATCCAACTTATTCCTGCCTGGCATCTTTTGAATACTACGTGTGTGATAGTCCAGCTTATTCTTGCAACTCCATCAAGAATGGACCGTCAGGTCCGATGGTTGCAGACATTCAGTCCAGTTTATTTTATTTCCCTTTCCTTCACCTTCCAGGATTGCATTGTATTGGGGATAATTAAGTGGCCTTTGTTTCTTCTGGGTTAGAAGAGGTAGGGAATGGGTTAAAGAACATGTCATAGACAAGGTCTCTGCTGATTTCCAGAGCAGCACTTGAACTCTTGGGTGCGTGTTATTGGAAGGAATCCAGTTTTGGTTAAGTATTCTGGGAAATGTTGAAATAGATAAGAGATATTTCAGCAGCAGAACTGATTGTACGTGTTGGGAAATGGTGAGAATTATTTGCCTGAAGTATTGAAGTGGAGGTTGAATTTACACCTACCAGGGATGGTGTATTCTGTACTGCAGATCCCACATTAGTCAGTAAGGTTGACTTGGATGACTTCTCTTTTGAGATATTCAAGCAATGTTGTCTGGCCAGCACTATGCCTGTGTTGTATCCAGTCCATCTTTCTTTCCCCTTTGAAAAGTTAGTGGCCACTTATGCTACAGTCTGAACATATATACCTGAGATTAAGAATGTGACAGGGCTTACCTCTGAGCAGATTTGAAAAGATTTCATTGTCAATCAACATGACTTACTCCCTCTCCAAGTGGCCACTCTCAGGCCAGTCTTATTCCCAGGGAGATGCAGCCATCCCAAGTGGCATCACAAACTACCTGTGTGGCTATTAGTTCTATTAAGTACGTCTTGCCATCAAAAACGAAACAAAATAAAACAAATCAATTACATTGTGTGTGGAATCTGGGAATTTAGTCATGGCAACTGGACTTCTTGGACAAGAAAAGAAGTCCAGTTGGCATGACAACTCCTAGATAACCTCACGGGATGACTAAGAATCTCCACAGACATATCACGCATGGAAGATTCTCAAGCACAATAAATGCTGATCTGAGCAAGTTAGAATTGCCCTTGAACTGATGGGATTTCTTCATGGTTCCTTCCCGTCATATAAAAGTTCACAAATGCTGCTATATTCAGGCTGAAACATCAGTTGGAGATCACTGCAGGAAATGGATCACCTGGTGGTGCTCAAAATGTGAGATAATATGGACTGGGTGAATCCTGAGGTGGGAAAAGTTAGCAGGGAAAGTGCAAGTTCCTCTCTCACTAGGGTCCAACATGTATCTCTTGACTAGATAAACAGAGGTATGGGACCAGGTGTGATATTCTGATCCCAAGGTTTCTGTTGACGAAAGACCCTATGCATACCAGTATCACCATGAAAGCTTCATCAACTCAAAGTCTTCCTAATTGTTTGGATGATGGGTTCCATCATCCCTGGTCAGCATTGGCACTAGTCATTATGTCTGTCCATGATGGAAGTTATAGTTCAGCATGTAAGGAAAATAATGGGTAAGGAAGGTCTGGTCTGGCCTACCTCATTCAACAAGGGCTTACACAATCCCATATATGAAGTGTGGGGGAAATCACCCACTTTTTAAAACCACAGTTCCCATTACTCTTTACCATGAGCCATACTGGCTGGGGCTTTTTTGGAGCTGAAGTCCAAGACATCAGCTCTAAAGAGAGATCAGAACATTCCCCATCCCTTCAATATGGTGTTGCATTCCAAGGAAGCTGCATGCAGACGAAAAAGGAAATGGAAGACAGGCTAGAGAAAGAAAAGGGTTGCCTGCCTCTACTACCCACCATGGACTGCACTTCCCAGAAATCTATCTCTGAACTGTGGCTTTGCTGGCTAACGGATTCTGGAAGCTCTTAATCCCAAATGGATTTTCTTAGCTCCGAGAAACCCAGTTTTGTGCTCACGATGTCAGAGACAACTTCGGATGGGCATAGCAAATTTAAACTATGCACTGACTGCAAAAGCAGGGAAAAAAACCTCCACTGTAGAATTGATTTGACATTCATCCCATATTCATCTTTTATTAATATTTAAAGTGAGGTAAATGTCAGTTGTTTAAATAACTCCCCCACCAGCATTGTAAATAATTAGTAGCAAATTATCTCGCAAGCCTCATTAATGCCCAGCATGAAAAACTGCCTTGATATGTTGGGATGTTCATTTACAACTACAGCATGCACACGTAGTTCTTCAAAAGAGGCCAACAACTCCAAGAGGGAGACGTGCAAGAAATTTGACAGATCTGCCTTTCCCCATGAATGTAAGGAAAACTCGAGCAGCTGAGCCTCTAAACGAACCAGAACACTCACTCTTTTTACAATATTGTCACCCAGTACTCTACATACTAGAGATGGGCATGACTTAGCGGTATTCCCGTTTCCGTTTCCATTACTCGTATCCGTTACTCTACGCAGGGGCGACTTTCCCATAGGCCTTTGTGGTTCAATGAACCAGGGCGCCTGAACCTCCAAACCCCAAAACTCAGCCATTCAGGAAACCTGGGCCGGGCCGCGTGCCTGGTGACGGGGGCGTCGCGGGGCTTCGGGCGAAGCGTGGCACGGCTGCTGGCGGCGCGCCTGGTGCCAGGCTCGCTCCTGCTGCTGGCGGCGCGCTCGGTGGGTGCGCTGGAGGGCGAGCTGCACGTCCAGGCCCTGCCCGCCGACCTGGGCGCCGACGAGGGGCTGCAGCGCGTGGCCCGGGACGCCGCCGACGCCCTGCACCGCCACCACAACAGCGCTCGCCTCCAGCGCCTCCTCCTCCTCAATAATGCCAGTGAGCGCGTGGGGGCGACTGGCCGGCGGGAGCGCGCGCAGGGGGTGGGAGGTCGTCCGCCGGCCAGCGCAAGAGCCTCTTGGTGGGCGTCCTTTGTCCACGCGCCCAAGGAGTCTGCCCGGGCTCGTTCAAGGCGAGCGGGCGAGCAGGAAGGGGAAGCGGCGCCTGACGGGAGCAAAGGGGCGGCCCCCACGACGCCAGCGCCACTGCCGCCGAGCGCTCTTAAGCGCCACCTCCGAGTCGGGAACGGCCGCGGGACCAGCGGAGGGTGGCCCTCGTTCGCCCACTTTTGCTCCGAGCGCTGCGCGCTGCAGCTGGCTGGCCAGCTGCGGGTGGGAGCGAGCGGCTCCTTTTCCCGCCAAAGATGCCCCGTTATGAGTTGGCTGCGGGTGTGCGCGCACAGGTGTGCGCAGGTAGGGAGGAAACGCAGGGGGGGGCGCCAGAGGGATCTTCGAACCACGGCTCCACATATCCTTAAGACGGCCCTGACTCTACGGAAACGGTAACGGGAATTACTCCGCCAGAATTCGAGCTCGAACCGACAAACGAACAATTTGGTCTGATTTGTCGTGCTCGTTACTTGCATTGCGGCGATCGCGCAATGCCAAGCGGCACAGAAAAAAAGTTTTTAAAAGTTAAAAAAAAACCCGATTCCCGGCCCTAAAAGTAGGCGAAAACTGTCTGAGGGCACCTACCAGGCCAGAAGGGTGTTTTATTTGGGGGGGGGGGTTCCCCGCCCCCCTCTCCTTGGCTATTGCTGCTGCGCTGCTGGTACCAGGCTGGGAGGGCGCATCCATTTGCCATGCAGTGCGGGGGATCCAAAATGGCGACCGCAATATTTTTTTTTGAAATCGTTGCCCAAAACCCCACCAAAGCACCACAGAAACATGCGAAAATTAGCTATTTTAAATGCTTGAATTTTTACAGTAGCAGCAGTGGGTTTTTCTTGCAAAAAAAGTCTCCGTTTATTTTATTTTATTTTATTTTATTTTATTTTATTTTATTTTATTTTATTTTATTTTTTTTTTTACACCTGCACATTTGCAATGATGGGCTCGCCCATGGGAGTGGACCATGCAAATTTTCCACCAATCGCATGGCCACTTGGCCAGGTTGACCACAGAGACTTCTGGGATGTGCCAATCGGGCATAAACAGCCCACTAATCGTAGCCCAAACCCTAAGCCTAAGCCTAACCCATACACCAGTACACTGTCCTTCTAAGTGGGTCAGAGAGGCACCCAGAGGTGCACCCCAATACTCACCCTAACCTCACCCGTAACTAGCCTAACCCTAGCCCTTGCGCTAACCCGTCTTAACCCTAAGCCAGATCTACTTGCATTGCACTACATGCAAGTACGTGAGACACAGCGGGTGCAAAGAGTCTGCCAGTCCGTCACTTGTGGCTCTGGCTGACTCCTGCAGCTCCCTCCAGGAGCCCGCTACCCCCCCAAACCAGTACTAATGACAACGAAAAAACGCGAACCGACTAATTTTTGTGAAATTTCGTGAAAAACGGAAACGAGCCGAAACGGACTGCCTCCAACACACCACAACTCGAAAACGTCATTTTCCCTAGTCGTGCCCATCTCTACTACATACGTGTGCAGCATTGTTCCAAGTTGGTCAGCTTGATACGTGATCTGTATCAAGAATGGGAAAGGGGAGGAGGCCCTCACTACGTTGAGTCAGTTTCTCATCAGCTTTGGCCCTTTGTACACGACCCCTAAACTCCGCCGCAAATGGCTTTAAGCTCCGGAGCTTAAAAATGTTTCCCCACCAGCTCCGGAGTTTACAGGAAATTAAGTGCGACCACGCCCACTTTAGCGCGCCCCAGCGCACCTTTCAAGTACCTGCTCTCTGGAGGTGAAAATTCTTTGATGTGGTGTAACGATAGTGAGTGCGGGGCTCTCCTCGCTTCTGTTTGTTGTTTTTTGGCTCCCGCCCCTTTAAGAGCTACTTAAGAGACTGGAATGTTGCCGCGGCAAGAGCGAGAGGCAGAAGGAGGTGAGCCACGTCTCTTTTCTTCCTGTTTTTTCTCCCTCTCCTCACGCAGCCAGCAGCCAGGAGTGCGGAGGGGGTGGGAACGCAGGAACAGCGATAAACCCCTAAGATCTCTGGTCTGAATTTAAGTGGCCAGCGGATCTTAGGGGTCATGTGAAAAGGCCCTTTGGCTACCATTGACTATGGTGACTGTAGGACTGGCTCATTGGCTTGGGTGTTGGAGGTACTGGGCTCAATAGTTCTGCTTGGGCCTCTTGGGATGATGGTGGACGCAACATGGGATGACTGTCTATTAACTCCCTTGGCAACTGAGCGATATGGCCCTGCACAGCATCATGCCTCTGATGTTATAAACCATCTGTACAAAGCCACAGGGGGGTGGGTCCATCAAAGGCTTTAAAGTGAAGTGCCACCAGTATGAACATGGTAACTAGCTCTTATCTCTCTGTAATATTGGTATTAGATGTTGTTCAGTAGATGCTTGAGTCATATTTGAAATGAAGGACAAGGTAGATGAGAACCAATATTTGGAATCCTAATTATATGAAGACCCTGAGAATAAGTGGTTCTTGAGGCCAAAGCATCATATTACCTGTCCTGGAGGAGGGAGAGCAGATTTGTAGTTTGGGAGTACTCCTTGATTAATTGCTGTTATTAGAGCCCCAGATCTTGCAATGGCTTGGTACATGTTTTACAGCTTTATCTATTTGCCATGGACATAAACTGAGTAGCCTGCCTTATGAGAGTACTAGCAATGATAACTTTGGTGACTAGATTGCTACAAAGCTCTTGGTATGGGGTGGCCCCATGGTTGATCCAGAGCTGCAGCTAGAGCAAAATGTAGCAGTTCACTTGGTGTAAGGGTCTCTTGAACAGCCCAGGAACACCTTTGTTGAAAGATGCTGTGCTGGCAATTTATTTGCTAACAAGCCAAGTTTGGCCACAATCCTCTTCTCTGGTTCTCTGCTCCCACAATGCTCTGTTACACAAGCAGTGAGGCTTTTGCAGAGCTTATGCAGGGAGCTTCCTGGTACCTCCCTGCACACATGTAAGCCACACTAAAAACAAAAGGAATTAATTCATTCCAAATGAAATTATGTTAAACAAATTTTCCTTTATACAGATTTCCCATAGGAATGCATTGAAAATGGAGTAATCCCATTTTTATGTTGTACAGATTTGCCCCATAGGTGATTATGTTAAGCAAATTTCCCCTACCAGAATTTTTTATGTTGTACAGATTTTATGTTATACAAACCCTTTGTTATATAAGGGTCCACGGTATATCGATTTTCATCTAGTACAAAGGGTGAAGATAGTAAGTTTGATTTAAAATAGCCTATCTAATCTATAAGATTAAGTAAATAATAAACATCATCAACCCATTATATTTTATCTATTCACCTAAGTTCTATCAACTTTCAAATCTATCAATATGGCTGAGACTAATACTTAATGGAATATTTTGAAAAAAGGAGTTATATCTTGATCTTTCAGTTTCATAATGCATTTTAAAAAAATTCTATTCTTAGCTAGTTGTAAACTCCTCTTGGAGGTCAAACAGATTGACATTTCAGGCTGGTAATCTCACTTCCCTTTCCAGTTTCACATCTTTGTATTGATTTAATATTTTAAGGATGGTTCAAATACAAAAAGCAGATTTCTGCATTAGAGTAACCTGTCTATTTGGCAAATATAAAATTAATTTGGCAATAGAATTAAACTGGTCTATTACAGTACACATTTCCATTCACTGGTTTCCATTACAATCCATTATAATCCATTAATCACCAATAATAGGTAATAGGTAATAGGTAATAGATGGTGTTGTATACCATTGTTAACAGCTGTAAAACTATGTCTAACTTATCAATCTTTCAGTCTCTGAGGACCACCTCTTCTGGAGATTCCATCTAAGTTTTCCCCAGAGGCCACTTATGATTGATTTTTTAATGTACCAGCTTCTACTCTACAGAATTTCCTACCAGCCAACACAACTTTGCATCAGACATTCTTATGCAAACAATCTTAATTCAAGATTGTCACCTATGGTATGAACCAGACAATTATTTTGATATTTTAAATATTCTATTTTTTCCTCTTTCTCAGCATCCTCTTTCTGGTATTTCAAGTAGAGATGGGCACGAAAAGCAAAAATGGCGTTCCGTTTCCGTTTTGGTTCGGGCCCTTTTCATTTCGGTTCAGTTCCGTTGAAATGGATTTTTCTAGGAAAAACTTCGTTCTGTTTGTCGTTTTGGTTCGATTGTCGTTTTCCCATAGGAATGCATTGAAGCAATGCATTCCTATGGGGAAAAGCAAGCACGGAAACAGCAGCATTTTTTTTTTTGGAACAGCCCCAAGTGCCAATCAGCTGTAGCGCGGGCTTGGGATTCAGCAAAAAAAAAAAGTTTTAAAAGCTCGTGCTTTCCGGCTGCATTGGGGCGGAAGTGCCCTGGCTTATTTTTAAATCTCCTTTGTTTTTAAAAGAACAAGAATAATTCTCGCTGTCTTCTGCCGCCACCACCGCCTCCCAAACTCCGGAACAGGTGCTCGCTTTCTTAAATTCTCCCCCCTCCCCCCCACCGCCCTTTACCATACCGTCACAAAAAAGCAAAATAGCAACATAGTGAGCTCAGCGAAATACACCCTCTTTTACCCCCACCTTGATTCGGGATCTCCTCCTGGGGTTGCTGCCTCCTCTGCCTCATGGTCCCTCACCCAAACCTATCCCCAACCATCCCCAACCACCCTACAATTCTCAATCTTACCTCCCCCTCCTTTATCCACACTGCATTGTACTCCAGCGTGACTCTAAGGGGAAGGGGGGCACCATTCCCAGCAACTTGAGTCACAGCCAGGTCTCCCACATCCGCACAATCTAAAGTAATTTACCCTCTTGTTTTCCCCCTTAAACATTTATCAATTCTACTAGATTCTGCAATGTTCACTTCACTCTCCCGCTACCCATTTCCCCTACTGTCAAAAGGAAGGAAGGAAGAAAAAAGAGAAAGAAAAAGAAAAAAAAGGGGGGGAAACAAGGGAAGTTGGGAGGGGGGAAGAGATGAGGGAGAGGGGAAAGGAAGGGGGGGAAGAACAATGACTAAAATTCCAAAAGGAAACAGCGGGAAAATGAAGATATAAAAATGGAAAATAAAAAATCTAAAAATAAAAAAATGAAAAATGAAAAATGAAAAAATGAAAAAATGAAAAAGGAAGAAAAAACCCCCCAAAAATCCAAAAACCAAAAAAAAAAAAAAACAAAAGGGGAAAATAGATAAAAATTAATAATAGAATCTACTTTCTTCCCATGTGGGAAAAAATAGAGAAATCAAAAAATAAAGAAAAAATAGAAATAGAAAAACAATGGAAAAATGAAAAAGAAAAAAGGAAACCCCCCCCCCAAAAAAAGACCCAAAAAGACAAAAGGAGAAATATGTAAAAAATTAATACAGGAACCCACTTTCTTCCCATGTGGTTTCTTCACTTAACCACTCAATGTTGCTGCTCCTGGATCTTCCCGTGAGAGGCCCCATGCAGCTAGTAAGTGTTTTCCTTCTTCTGTTGAATAAATTTTATGAAGGATCCCATCCTTCCAAATCTTGATGAATACTGGATAGCCCCAGCTGTACTTCAAGTTGTTTTTTATAAGAACTGCAGTCACGGGCCACATATTTTTTCTCCACTGAGATGTTGCATAATAAAGATCTTGATACACTTGAACAGAAATGCCTTTATAAGATAGAAGTTCTGGCTTAGATCTTATCACCCTCAAAAATTCTTTTTTTGCATAGTTAAAAAATTTCAGTATTATGGGCCTATGCTGAATTTGGGGGCTGCCCAGAAAATGAATTCTCTCAACATCTTCCTCTCTTGCAAACTGTGACTTCATAATTGTATTTATCCAGGAAATCACCTCTTCTTTAAGATTGTCTCTTTTCTTTAATGCAAAGTTCATAATCTTGATATTGGAGCGTCTGGAACTATCTTCACGGTAGATTACTTTCTTATTTATTTCCTCCAAACATTTCTTTTGTTTTTGTATTCCATCCTCATTTTGCTTAGCCAGCTTTTCAACCTGAGTCACTCTCTGATCAAAGTTCTTAAAATCTGCTTGTATCTTCTCAACTTTAGTATTAAGAGCTTGAAATTCATTTTTAAAAAATTTACAGTACTCACTGATCTGTTTGATTTCCTTAGGTAACCCCCTCCCACGTCCAAGCCTTCCGTGAGAACGGAGAGTTGTTTTTCAAGGTTTTTTTTTTCCATAGTACAGCTTGGATCCTCACCCCCTCCTCCTCCTGAAGGGCGGATGAGGCTTCAACATGGTTTAATCTTTGCAATCTTTCAAGGCTCCGATCAGATGGTGCAGAACGGACCCACTTAGCTTCTTGCGAAGGCTTAGATTTTTTTCCTTCTCATTAAGCAGATTTTTTAAAATACAGACCCAGGTTATAAGACAAGAAAATCATCTTGTTAATTCTCGGTAGCTTAAAATTGAAAGCACACGATGAGTCAAAAACGAAAGTACTTTCTACCGGTGAATTATCAGATAATTAACATTCCAGACTGCTCCAGACTGCAATTAATCACTTTAAAACTACATAGGAAAGTTACTCACAAATTTTTGAAGGGAGAACAAGACTTTTAAAGCTGTTTACATTTCGATCGTACGGAGCTCAGCTTTTTTCAGCTGCTCATCTAAGTAGCCGGACTGACATTTTACCAAAGTTAATTTTTTCCTTTATGATGCTTCTAATACAGTTAAGTAAGGATGACCTTAAATGTTGGCAAGACTTAATTAATAACTATTGTAACAGTGGTAGAAAAGCTAGAATAAACAAAAAATATTGGTATATGGCCCAAAATAAAGGTGGTATAGGTTTACCGAATGTTAAAAATTATTATTTAGCAAATCAAATAAGGTTTATTGGGGATATTGTGTTTAGTCCAGAAAGATTAATATGGTGAAAATGGAAATAAAGGAGGATATTGAAAAATACTTATTCGGCACTATTAAGAAAACAAAGTTAAATGAGATTAATAACCCCTTTCTTAGATCTATGTTAAATGCATGGTATTTACATAAGAAAAAATTATGTCCCTCGGACTCACCATTGAGATTTGTAACTGAAATGGAGAATTTCCCTATAAATTTGAAAGTTTTTAAAAAAGTATTTAGGGATAAACAAGTGATTAGATTGAAAGACTAGATAGGCAAGATGAGAGGGAAAGTACAAATGAAGGAAATTCTCCAAGGTAGGGATATATTCTTGGTTTAATTTTATACAATTAAAGAAATGGACTGATACTTGGATAAAGAAAAACAATAAATGCAGAGAGTACACAAAATATGAACAACTCTTATTGTTGTATGAGGATACTCAGAAGGAAATAGTAGTAAAAGGTATTGTTAGCAAACGATATAAAATTATTTCGGATTTAGATGAAAATAGGGGAGGATCTGGATTGAAATTATTGTAGGGAACAAGATTTTTAAAAAGAAATAAGAGAAGAAGACTGGGCTAAAATGTGGAGAATGAGAATACTTAGATCTATGTCTGTTAGAATAAAGGAAAATTTCTTTAAAATAAGTTTAAGATGGTATTTGACGCCAGTGAAATTGAATAAAATGAATGCAATTTTTTCTAAGCTTTGCTGGAAATGTGATAATGAGATTGGTACCTTTTATCATTTGTGGTGGGAATGTAAAAAGATACAGAAATTTTGGAAAAGTATTTTTAAAGAACTAAGTGACATACTAGAAATGACTATAGAGCCCAAATCTGATATTGCTTTGTTATTAATATTTGTGGATCATAGTTATGATGTTAAAACTAAAGAGTTGATTACAAATTTGTTGACAGCAGCTAGATTAATAATTGCTAGAAATTGGAAATCTAAATATGAACCTATGTTTAGAAGAATGGTATAATGAAGTATGGAATATTGCTTTAAATGATAAATTGACTTGTTCTCTCAAGGTTAAAAAAGGAGAGTTAAAAAGAGATATTTTCTATGATATATGGGGTAGATTTATTGAATATGTGCTTGTACGGGATAAGGATAAGGTTTCCGCGCAACAATCGATTTTGTTCTGGAGGGGAGGATGACGAATGTAAATATGAAGAGTGATCCTGTTGGTGAAGGGGTGCACTGTTGTTGATGTTTGTCTTTTTTTATGTAATTTGTATATATATATTTTAAATAAAATAAGAAAAAAAACGGGCCTTCTCGGCAGTTGCCCCCCAACTTTGGAATGCCCTCCCAACAGAGATCCGCCTGGCCCCAATGCATTTGGCTTTCCGGCACCAGGCAAATACCTTCCTTTTTAGACAGCATTTTTATTAGATAGTGCTTTTAGCTGGGCTCCTGAGTAGCAGGATATTATAATTTGTATTGTATATTGATTGTTTTAAATTGTACAGTATTTTATTTTGTATTAATAATGATTTTATTTTATAGTTTTAATACATTGTTGTATGCCACCCAGAGACCATTTGGTAATGGGGCAGCTAATTTTTTTGTAAATATAATATAATATAATATAATATAATATAATATAATATAATATAATAAATGGGCAGATTTATGCACAACTTCTGTTTTTCAGACTACAGTGGTACCTTGTATAAAGGAATTAATTCATTCCAAATGAAATTATGTTAAGCAAATTTTCCTGTATACAAATTTCCTATAGGAATGCATTGAAAACAGAGTGATCCCATTTTTGTGTTGTACAGATTTGCCCCATAGGCGATTATTTTAAGCAAATTTCCCCTATATCTGGAATTTTTTATGTTGTACAAATTTTATGTTATACAAACTGTTTGTTCTACAAGGGTCCACTACTTTTGAATTTCACTCCCTAATAATTCCTTCTTCCTAACCCTACCCCCTTAAAAGGGGCTTTCTAGTTGATTGCAGTTTAATTGTTCCAGTTTGGGTCATGCTCCACCCATGAGAAGCAATTTAGCAGCAAGACATTTGAGGTCATATTCCTGCTGAGCAAAGTTGACAAGCTATTTCTTCTTTGTATAGAACATTTTCCTTTCTAAATAAATTTGGGAAGTGGCTAAGTTTACCATACCAAAAGAGATAACAAAACCTATAAACATGGCAAGTTAGACCTAGACTTATTTAGGGAAGACCAACCGAGCTTCCTCCCCCACTCCATCTCAAGACTTTGTGTACAAATAGCCCATTAGCTTTGTGTAGCATTTTACTTTGAGAAGAGACCTAGATATCTCAAAACGATGCACACTGTTGTTTGGCCTACTTAAAGGCATACCTTATCTTCTCTGTCCTAAAATGGGGTTTAGAAATTTGTGTAGAAATGCTGTTGTTAGATGCATGGGAAGGTTCCAGTATGCCAAAGTTTGCACAAGAGGAGAAATTCCATTATGCTACATGGTTCTGGAAGGGCATTTGCTAAACAAACTCCTGGCAGAGTCCTCTTTGTCATGCACAGAGAGATGGACTAGGGCTCAGGAGGCTTGGGTCCAAGCCTCTATTCTACCATGGAAGCCCACCAGAGACTGGCAATGGTCAATGACTCTTTGAACAGATCTTCCTCCTCTGCAGAGGATCTGCTGCTCCAGAAGGCAGTCTTTATTCTGAGGATACGCAGAATGTTGCAGTGAGGGAAACGGGTAGTTTCCTCCCTACATCTGTTGACCAGCATTGCTCCATCCGCAGAAAAGCTGTGCGGTGTTACACCCGGATTAAAGAACCGATGAAAACAAGCCACTCTTAAAATAGGGGAATAGAACAGCCTGTAATAAAAGCTTAGAGAAGCAAAATGTCTTAGCAACCTGCCAAAAGCTTGAGAAACAGGGAGGCAGAGGAACAGGAGTCCAGAAGGGAAGGGATGGAATAACTGGCATTAATTCAACAAGGGGACATCTGTAAGCATCTCCTCTATGAGGTTCTGCTACAACCCTATTATCAACCATGATACTCTACTGTAAAACTGACTGCAAGTCTTGAGTCACAAGCAAGAATTAAATGCTCACACAAATATTGTTTTTGGATGACCCCACTATAATAGAATAGCAAATAACTTTAATTTCTATACAGCAGTTTTTTTTCTGAAAAGGGACTAGTTAGTAAAAGCATTTTTCCAAGTGAGAATGTTGTTTGTTTCCATTTTTACCCCACCCACCAAGTGGACTGGCCACCCCTCTAGGCAGCTTATAAAGTGGACTGGCTGTGTGACCTGTCATTGAAAGAATGAAGAGGGTCATGGTCAACCCTTGTATGGCAATCATCCTTTGTTGTAGTTGAGCACTATGTCCTGTGATGAAGATTTACACCACTGCTCCTAATATTAAGATGTCTACTGGAGCAGTAACGAAGGAAAAAATGTCCCAAATCATGGTGCAAATGCCACCCATATTGCATTGGGCTAAAAAGAAGACACTTAAAGCTTGGGTTATCCTCTCCTTATAAGCCTAAGAATCCAAATACAGTATAGTAGAAATCCATCAATATAATTGAGCACTCACAGTGTGTGCCTCCAAAGTCAGCTGCAGACTTTGAGGGATGGTGCTGAAATCAATATCAGTAGAATAACACAATGAAATGACTTGGCCATCAAAGCATGGTCACTACAAAGACAACAGAGAAGAGAAAAAGCAGTTTGCATTACCTCTTTTCTTCCTGTGTCTTGCTAAAATCGAAGAAGGTTTTACCTCAGCCTACGCTGTATCTATTTGATAAGCTCTTCCCATCTTCCGACAAAATGGAACTCATTCCCCCAAGCAACTTGTGTCATGTCCTCAAGCAGATAAAACTTTTTTCTTTAAAGCATTTTAAAAGGAAGGCGAAAGATTTAGTAGCAAATACAGCTGCTCAGACAAGCAGAGTTTCATACACCATCATGCTGTGAGCTAGCCTTAGCCACCACAACAGGTCTGGTGTAGTAAAACACTGGCCTTTATGGAACAGGATCCCTAGCTTTCAAAGATATGATCTTTGGAAGTACAGTAGAAAATGCATGTTCAAAAGAAGACAGGAAATGACACATTGCTGGTGAGGTAGATACATCCCTCCAAATGGCATAGAACAGAATTCTTAAATAGTATTGACTTACTACTGGGATGCTATCCAGGCCTGATGAGATGCAGTCAAACATCTAGAGAGTTTCAGGTAACCTAGCACTGTGATAAAGGGTGGGATCTGCAATTCACTTAAAAGAGATGGCAACATTTCCTCCGATACTAGGACCTTGACATCCCCTAACCATCACTGCGATGTGTTTGAACTACAAGGTAGTGACTGATACAACACCCACTGTCTTCATTTGCAAGTCCACTCCAAACAGAATTCCAAAACCAGAGGTTCAACACTCCTGGGGAAGACAGCAAGCTACTTCTGTGATGAAAATAGTTTATCTGTCTTAAGGAATGGTGCAAGGTAGGGCAATAGAAAAGTGGCATGTCCCTATATGCTGGATGCACCCCCAAAGTCCAGTTAGCCATTGCCCCCACAGGGAATAAGAGGCAGAATTGTTCCTGTCACTGGAAGGCTAAAAGCTGACCAGCTAATCAAGGATATTTATGGCTTAATCTCTCTCTATTACCAGACAGGAATGGAAATAATAACTCAACAACCCTCTCTAGCAGGAAGAGGACTATGTGCCAAGCGGAGCAAACTCCTCCTCTGTTCAGGTCAACAAGTTACCATAATGATTGCCACGCTAATCCCAAAGGAACAACTCAGGTCTTCACCTGCAATCAGAATGACAGTATGGGGTAACTTTCTGTCGTCATGATTCCCAGCCAACAAGTGATATGGAGTGTGTTTTTCACTGCATGTTTCCTAGCCAATACAACTGGATTAATATTAGATCTCAACAGGTCTTGCATATATAGACCTGAACCCTAATCAGAGCATCAAAACAAGTCCTAACTATTTCCTCACTCCAGAAAGTCCTCTGTTTTGGGACTGATCCTGCAGCTGGTTGTAAAACAAGCAGTGTGAGAAAGCCCATGCAACAAAGAGCCTGCCAGAGCAAGGAGATGTTTTAGCACATGCCCTTTACCTTGGCTCCTGGCATGGTCAAAACAACATACAGAAATGGCTTTTCTTTCTAGGTGACCTTACTCATTTTTTTACATGTTAAAATGCAAAACTGCAAATGTATGGCCATACAAAGGGAATTATTTAAGAACCTCTGAAGAGCAATGGAATTTCTCACCCGACATTATTTTCCCACAGTTGTCTCATTCTCCACAAAATCTCTGAATGCGTTTTAAAGTTGTCCACATTGGTGGCCACAATGACCAGATCTCACTGGCAGCATTTCTTCTTACATTTCTTGCATTTCACACCCTTTTAAAATTTATCTTGTTTTAATATTAGGAAAGACAGTAAAAACTTATCCTTCTCTCACTTTCTTCACAGCAGGCAGGATTTGATACACGCCAGTGTTCCATCAATGTTTTCTTGGCTGAGAGCTCCAAAAAACAGAATCTTTCCTCAAAGGGAAATCATTCCAGCCCATCATAATCCCAGTTGCCCTTTTCTGCTTCTTTTTCAATTCTGCAACATATGTTCTCAAGTGCAGTGGCCAGAAGGATACACAACACTTCAGTTGTTAAGAACACATTTTGTCTTTCTCATTTTGTACACAAGTACAAAACTGGGAGAGGCAGAGAAGGATAACGTAAGTTGATCAGAAGCAATGGAGCAATTTACTGAGTTGCAACTTACTGGAGCTAATATCAGGTAGCCTAAGTCATCTACTTTTTGAATGTGGTTTCAATACCCAACAGTGCACCATACAAGATCTATGGAAACACAAAGCTTATTTTTAGTTCTCCATATGACATAAAATGATGGACAGCTGAGCTGCAGTGCACAGTCATTTGTAAAAAAAATATGCACCAACTCTAGGACTGGAACACTATAATTTGGTGAAGAGGAGGGTTGCATGTTAATTCCCTGTGACTGATTCCATCAGGAGGCTACACCCCTAAACCACTTGTACCTACTGGGCCAAGAAAGGAAACAGGAGGAAAGTGGTTGCATTGTTGTTGGTCTCCTGGAGACTCAGCATTGGGTGCTTGGAAGACTAGAGAAAGAGACAGAACCAAGAAGACCAGAGAGTTTTCTAAACTCCTACCTTGGACAGCTCCTTCAGCTGCGCCTCCTTCTTTCTCACTGAAGGGCACAATGATGTTATGGTCCTTGCTGACATGCTTGACACAATTGAATATTTAACAGGTAAGACGAGTACACTCAGAGAATCAGATGGTGACTGAGGAGGGGGAGGTCAGTGAGATACGATACCTCCTCTTTTCCAAACAGGGTCACCTGGTTTCTCCTTACTGACTTCATTTAACAAATGCTTTTTGAGACGAGAATGTCTGTCGACGGCTTGGCAAAGAATGGTGAGGAGGCAAAGCCAAGGTAGCCCAGCAGAGAGCATCATGGGATAATTCCGGTCCAAAGGGAATAGGAAGAGATGATGGAAGGCTGTGAACCATTTACCTGAAAGGCAATAGACACAAGAAAGGAGAATGAAATAGTGATGGCATAATTTCTTGGGAGAGACACAGAGAGCTTGGGAAAAAGAAGTATGGAAAGATGAATGGATGCCACTGAGATTTTGAAGTGTTTGAAAAGTAGAGGTTCGTGTACTTACCTGGGCTTCTCCCTTGCTACTGTTGATTGCCACTATTTTTAAGTATAAAAAAATCTTCTGGACACCACTTTTTTCATCACCTGCCAGTGCTTAGTAGGAAAGTTCTTTGGAGGGTTAATGGGAGACCCCTACAACCTGTATCTTTGCTCTTCTGAAAGGAAAAGCAAGAGAGAGGACCCAAGAGTCAGTCAAAGGAGGATTCATATCAGAGCGAGTATTGACTTGAACCACAACACAGTTCTCACCTCCATTGTCCCTTGAGCCTGGCAGCAGGGAAGGTCTCAAAAGGAACCACTACCACATGATTGAGCAGAAGATGCTCCTCTAGTTGACTTTCTGACTAGGGGAAACGTTACAATCCTTGATAGCATGGATATCCCAGCTTCCAACACATCTAAGGGAGGCAGGTAGGTGATTTTGTTTTTTTCTTCCATTTCTATGATGGTGTGTTAAACCATTTCCATATTTTCTTCCTATCAGCCAACAGCAGCCAAGCCAAATTATGGATTAGTACAGCACATGTCTCCCTTTGGAAAGAAATCACGCCCACTCTTCTTTTTCGAGAGAAAGAAGGAAAGTCTTTGTCAAGCGTGCAGAGTTGCAAAGCTAAAGAGAAGACAAATCCAAATTCTAGCAGACCAAGGTGGAGATGCAGGAAGCCACAGTTGTTCCCTCACCTCCTGTAAGAACAAAGACAATATGTCCAATTTTTCCCTCCAGGTAGAATCATGAAAGAAGGGAAGTGACATTAGTTGTCCTATTAATGTCAGTGTAAAGTGAAAGTCAATCTGCATAGGTCAGAACAGGTAAAAGTCAGACTAGGAGTCCCAAGGAAATGCTTTTCTCTCTGCCTTTTCCTCTCTATGCAAAAACAGGAATCTTTCCCAGTATAAGCTGAGTTATACTCAGTCACCTCCAGGTTTTGGAAGTCTTCCATGATGAGCCCATGTCGTGCCTATACAATGACTGAAAAAAATGATTTCTATCGTACTTAAATAAAGCGAGTCAGT
Source organism: Phrynocephalus guinanensis (assembly GCA_037367245.1). Taxonomy (NCBI): domain Eukaryota; kingdom Metazoa; phylum Chordata; class Lepidosauria; order Squamata; family Agamidae; genus Phrynocephalus; species Phrynocephalus guinanensis. The sequence goes on from CM074737.1 coordinate 32,104,805, forward strand.
GGGATCCTTCATGTGCTGAGATATGCAACTCTACAGGACTGATAGTTTGACAAAGTAAAGAACTTCATTCATTCTTCGTTCCATTCTTCTGAACCCATTGCAGAAAGTACCCCTTTAATGTTTGTTACAGTTTAAGTGCTGCAGTTGTAACACTGATGGAAATACATCTGCCATAATAAAACAAAGCAGACATGGTCCTTCTAAGGGCCAAAATGCCCTGGGAAGAGGGAGAATATTGCATGAGAACCACCTGATATGATTTTTTAAAGGGCTCAAGCCTTCTTAATGAGCAGGAATGTCACAAATGCCACCGAGGTTCTTTAAAATGGATTTTATCCGGTCTGCACATCCTGGACCAACCACCAAAACCAAAAAAAGCCCAATGCAATTTGTGCTTGGCGGTCTGATTGGAAATGACCAGTCTTGTGATGCATTCTGCAAACCATAGCAAATAAAAATTCATAGTACCACATGAATCCATTTGGTGGGAAATGTACAAAGCACTGCATATTCTTCTAAAGTGTGCACTAACGTGCTGTGGTCAATTGGAGCATCTACTCCTTAATGTATTGCGTAGTGATGTGTCATCAAGTTACACCCTACAGCCACTTTAATAGGGTTTTCAAGGTGTGTGAGATAATTAAAGAGCAGTTTGGCCATCACAAATTACCAGTAAGTATCCATGAACAAGTGGGGATTTGAACTCATGTCTCCCGAAATCCTAATCCATCATTCTTATCCACTACATCACATTATGCATTAAAATGTATACTTTTTCCTATGCTTTAAAACACATCTGCATGGAGCCAGTGCAGAAAGAAAGAGGAAGGAACAGGAGGGCTGAACAGATCATGACATATATGGACTGGACAGGTTTTTTCCCACCACCATCACACTCACTCTAACAAGAATTATTTCTTTTTATTTTCTTGTAAAGCTGTTCTCTTTATTCTGGTTTGGGTTTTTTTCCTGTTTTTTTTTTTCAAAATACAGTATAAACATGTATTTCAAGAATATTGGTGCAAGACAACCATTCTACAAAGAAAGTTGATAGAGTCACCATACCATACCATACCATACCATACCATACCATACCATACCATACCATACCATACCATACCATAATGCACTTAAGTTTGCAATGTGTGTACTCATATAGCCTCATCAAAACCCACCCTATAACAGTGATGGCGAACCTTTTAGAGACCGAGTGCCCAAATTGCAATTCAGAACCCACTATATTTTTTTTGCAAAGTGCCAATACAGCAATTTAACCTGTATACAGGTGGCTATGAAGGGGTGATGTCGGGTGCCCACAGAAAGGACTCCAAGTACCACCTTTGGCACCCATGCCATAGGTTCGCCATCACTGCCCTATAATGATCCTTGTCCATTGCATAAGCAGTTACGTATCACTCTAAAAGCATTCAAAGTCCATTGGAATATAGTGCACAGTTGGTCAACAGATCCCTAGCCTGTGGGTTAGGTTATTATCTCTTTCTTACAACTTGGAAAGGCTTTATAAAAATTACAACTCACATAATGCCCCAGTCACCATTGTCACTGGTCATATTGCTAAGCGAGTCTATGAGTCAGAAAAAGTAAGTTTTCCAATTTCTGCTCTTTCCAAGAGACCATCTACAAACAGTCAGTGATTAATCACTTAGTTGAGATCATTCCATCCAGCAGAAGCTTAACATTTAGCTAGATCTAGTTTGTTATCTTTTTTTTTTGGGGGGGGACAAAATAGCAACCACTACAAGAAGAAAAAAAAACAGAGCGAGTCATCAAGGGCTCTGGTTGCTTGTCGTGATCTATAAAGCTTGAGTATTGCATGCTGCTATAGCTCCCTGTTCTGCAATAAGAAAACTGCTGACTTGTCTTACAGAAAGATCTGCTTGCCTCTGGATACAGCAGCTTCCCCTTTGCAGCATTTGCAAGTGCTGCCACAGCTTGTTCTCTTTCATTCTGGGTCTTCTTTCAGGGCCAAAGTTATCATTAGGCTGAGAGAGGCAAATGCCTCAGGTGGCAGATGCTAGGTGGGGAGGAGTGGGCCAGTGGTGCCAAAGAACAGAGCTGTCATTCCAAGCATCTGGGCTTTGAAAGAAATGGGAGAACGTTGCCCCACTGCTAGCATTAAAATCCCCTGCCAGTCCATCCAGCATCTGCGGGTAGAATCACAGAAGCATCATCATCCCTTTTGCCTTGGGCAGTGTGTAGAGGGAAAACCCCTTCTCTCCCCTACATCCCTTCTGAGAACTGTCAGCCTAATTATCATCTAATTAGAAAAGAAAATCATGGCAGCAGAATAATAATGATAATTATCTCTCGTTCTCAAATGCTCTGTTCCATGTGAAACCCGCAGGTTGGCTATGGATGTGTGTCACTTGATGTTACAAAAGAACCCAGACAACCACAGATTTTCTAAATTTGGATGGAGAGGCAATGTTAATGCAAAGGCTGGACAACACTGAGGTGGAGACTGGTGGGTTGGAGGAAGGCTCGTCACCGTTTCTTCCCTGCAAATGCACCTCTCACGTTTAGGCTTATCTTGTCACTCGTTCCTCAGATAGGTTCCAAATCCTATCATACCATTGGAGAAACCACAGATTTAAGGAAGGAGATTCTGCAAGGCAGAATCAAGAGGAAAGGACGACTTAAGCAACTTTTTGGCACAGGTGACCCTCTACTAGAAATACATTCCTACACCAGAATTTGTTCCCTATGAATAGCACTCTTAAAGAATTACCTCTTCACTGTACAAAAAAATGCACAAATTAGTCAAGAGAACCATTATTAGATTTCCACAAGGGGCAGCTGTTTATGTTATTTCAATTTTATTAGCTTATAGAAAATAAAAAAAACATATAGTTAGTAGCACAATTTCTATTTCACTATTTAAAATTCAGCCAAAATGCACCACCTAGAATATGGGCTTGGCTGAGGGTGCAGTTAAATGAGCAAATTATCCCAGCTTTCATTGGTCTCAGTTGTGCTAAACAGGATTCATTTGAGGAGTGATATATCATTTGAGGTGATCCTTACATGCAAGGATCAACCACAGTGCACTTTAAGAAACCCTTTTTAACACGATCTTCTTTCCCTTTAAAGGAAAAGGAATTTTCCCATTTATCAAGATCATTAAGTGGCTTCAAGAAAGAGACACCAAGCCAGCCACTTTGGTTTGTTCCCAGTGGTCACAAACTCTGGAATCAAACCAAAACAGAATTATCCTACCCACATTAAAGAAAAACAATCTAAAACAAAACAGTAGCTACTGACAGGGACCCAAAAACTTATGTTGAGGCATTGATCAGGGACACAGTACTTCATGATGGCACATACATCACGTGATTGCCAGGAAAAGGAGCAAAACAGCCCATTCTACAACCTGGACCAAAGTGAGGGACAAATGCTTGTCTGGTTGCACCTTGACATACTATGACACAGTGGTTCCCAACCTCAGGTCCCCAGATGATGTTTTTGAACAAAAACTTCCAGAAGACTTCACCACTAACTGTGCGGTCCAGGATTTCTGAGAGTTATAGTCCAAGCATATCTGGGGATCCAGTGTTGGGAACCATTGCTCTAATATATCTGGAGGACAAAGATCCAGGTAAAGCTACTTTAGGCTGTTCTTTTGAGCAGCTCTAGACTCATGTTACCCAGAGGTAGCAAATCCAGCAAGAAGGTGACACTTTTCTTTCAGGGGCCACCAATTCTGATCTCCAGTTCAGCAACACTCTAGGCCAGAGGTGGCAAACCTTTGGCACTCCAGATGTTTTGGACCACAACCCCCACAATTCCTTGTCGCTGTCAATACAGGCTTGGAATTCTGGGAGTTGTGGTCCAAAACATCTGGAGTGCCTAAGGTTCACCACCACTTCTCTAGGCTGTGATAAGAGTGCACAACGGTTGAAGGTGAGGGTGTCATTTAGTTTGGAAGCAGTGTTTATGATTCAGAATCAAGAGGAACGGACAACTTAAGCAACTTTTTGGCCCAGGTGACCCTCTACTAGAAATACATTCCTACACCAGCATTTGTTCTGAATATTTAAACAAACATTTTCTGAAGTAAATGTGGTTCTGCTCTGAAATATATTGGAACTATATGTTTATTCAATTTATAGCACTAATCAGTTTTAACATTTCCCCCCATTTTAGGAGGCTTGATTGAAAAGTAATGCCTCCATTTCCAAGGTGTCGTGCTCATTAACTTCTTGGAAGAGGGAACCACGATAAACTCTCAAAGGTATGTGAAAACATTGGAGAACCTCCATGCATGCTTACACCACATCTGGAAGGATCTGGCCCCTGTTCTGCAGCACTACAATGCACACCCACACACCACAAGAGGCATTGCAGCACCTGCAGTTGAAGGAGGTTCTACCACACCCACCACACAGCCCCAACTGTGCACCTTGTGACTCTCACCTCTTCCCAAAGATGAAAGAGCACCTACAGGGATGTCACTTTCTTTCTGACAACAAGGTTAGAGCTGCCATTCAGTCCTTGTGTTGACACTGGAATTCGTCTCTGGAATTCTTCTCTGACAGGTTTGCCCAACTAGACACAAGTTGGCCCAAGTGTGTGGAAAGGGATGGAGTCTTCGTCAAAAAAGTGAATAGTGCATTACTTGTAGCTATCAGGTACCAAAAAATTGAAAATTGGTTAGCAAATAAAAAAGTTACAGCCATGGAGTCATTACTTTTCAATCAAGCCTCATAATAATGGTCAACTTAAGAACCTCCTTAAACATCAAAGACAGTGTCTTGTCAGGCTCCACTAGAATACACCTGGGCACAGGGAACTACAGCTTACGGATTTCCCTTTGGGTCTTCTGAATCGCAGAGCTGGATTTCCGCATAATGAATGGCATTGCAGCAACATTGCCTTTGGATTTTCCATATACAGTACAGTAAACAGGAGAGCAGGCTCAGCTGCCCCATTCGGCAGAATGAGAAGATGGCTTCAGGAGACCTATGCCGGGGAGACAGTGGTAGCCCCTTCGCCACTGCTGCTGGTCTTCTTAAGGCATTTCTCTTTCACAGAGGACACTGTTGGGTGGGTCAAACAGCCTGTCCTGTATCCCCAAAACTAGCTTTCAAAAGTCTTCTTTGGAAAAAAGCAGAAAGTTCATGGAATGCCAAAACAAGAAAGAAAGTGATGTCTTTCAATCCATAGAGGCTACATTCTCCCAACAGACCAGGTCACAAAGGCCACCTTTGGCCATCAATAGATAATGTTTATTTGCACATGCCTATAAAGAGGGGTAACAGTAACAAGGCTAGTTAATTTACTGATACTATTTGAAACTGTAGCAAACAGCACCCTTGCCACCATATTTTACCAGCTGTAATTTCTTTGCTAAGCGGAGAAGTCCTTCACACAGAGCTGGGTGAAACAACAGTCAAAGATGTTTATGTCAACATTCAGATAGATACTCACAAATACAGTAGTTAACATTCTTCATATTTTCCAGTGGTAAATGTATATTCCTTGCAGCCATGCCGGCCACATGGCCATGGACTTGCACAACACTGGCTCTACAGCTTGAATACAGAGATGAGCACCGCCCCTAACTAGCACACATGTGCAGGGGAAACCGTTACCTTTTTATCCTATGATATATCTGGGTGTAAAATGTTGCATGTTAGATCATATGTGACATTTCACATTTGTAGCCCTGAGATCAACAGTTCCCAACCCTGGGTCTCCAGATGTACACCGGGGGGGGGGGGGATGATGAGTAAAGATTTGCTTACAGTGATGAGTTACAAAAAATTGCTAATATCTATGAACAATATGCAGCAAGAATGATACATGTGCATTGCTCACTAGGCATCAAGATGCATAAAGCTAGGTATATAGAAACAAGACTGGAATCTATATGGATTCAAAACCATTTACTATTTTCACAGTAGACAGCAATCAATATCTGATACCCTCATAGTCCAAAACAACATGATTGCTAGAAAAATGCTCATAAAGATTTGGAATGACATCGTTATTTCTGCAAATATACAATGTTTAGAGCAACCAGAATTCTTTCATTGCATTTTTTTATTTCAGTTTTCCTCTGGAAATGTGGAATTACTGTATATTATTTATTTATTTATTTCTCTTATACTTTAGGTCTGCCATCCTAAACTTGGCAGACTGCTGGGATATTGGACTATCTCTCCCATCATTCCCAGCTAGCAAGGACATTGGAAATGGAAGGCGTAGACTGTTAGACTAATTCATTCTGCAGAACAACACAAATAATGGTTCCCTATGAATAGCGATCTTGAAGAATTACCTCTTCGTTGTACAAAACAATGCACAAATTAGTCAAGAGAACCATTATTAGATTTCCACAAGGGGCAGCTGTTTATGTTATTTCAATGTGTTTATTAGCTTGATAGGATATATAGATATAGATATAGATATAGATATAGATATAGATATAGATATAGAGAGAGTATATAATTCAGCATTCTAGGCACTCTTCTGTTGTATTGGCATGAATAATATAATTCCTGCTTCTCACCATTCACTATCCCAACAAAGCATTTAAGTGTCATCTTTTCCACTTTTCCAAAACACCTTGCATTTGAATAAGGTTATAATTGAAAGCCACTGCCATGATAAGCAGTTTATCTGCTTAAAAACAAGAACGAATCCAGGTGCCCAGATGTTGTCTCCTAAATGGATGATCTGTAGGAAGGAGGAAAGGTGTGCTTAGCTGCAGACAGACAGAAAGGAAGGGGGATGTCTTATAGTATGCAATGGGCATAAATCCTCAAATTTGGAGATGTTTTAAAGAAGAAAACAGTAAGGAAAATGCCATTTTGCCTCAGTCCAACTAGGAACAAAAACCAGGCAGCAGCTACCGTAGGAAGCAGATGTCATTCATGGGAAGTGTAACGAATTAGTTATTTAATTTGACATGGTTATACTTATTTTTACTACCAGAAATAGCGAACTATGGGATTTTCTGTCTCTTGTCCCAAAAATGACCTGGCTGGTTTTGGGTTCCGTATACCTTGACTTGGAACAGGGGATGGCCAAGAGCTATTTATTGCTCCTCAGAGTATAAAACAGGGTAGACGTTCCAGCTCCATTTTGATGGTAAACAACAACAGGAGACAGCCGTGTACTTTTCCTGTTCACAGTGGGAATTCAAGAATGCTGTAAGGAAACGCCGTGCTACGAGAATGTAGACTTGCTTCCAAATAGGGTTTCTACAGTGCAGTTAACCTCAGACACAGAATTGTATATGGGGGGGAGGGGGGAGGGCAAGGTGCTTTCAAGCAATTTATTTATTTATTTATTTATTTATTTATTTATTTATTTATTTATTTATTTTATTTTATTTTATTTCTATACCGCCCATCTTCCAGCGGAACTCTGGGTGGTTTACAACAAAATTAAAATTAAAATCGACAATACAATACAAAAAAGAAAAGAATCAAGTAGAGTCAGAACAGCAGGAAGGAAGACCCTCAGAAAGAGGTGGCAAGAAGGCAAGGGGGAAAAAGGAGATTAAGTTAAATTAATGGTTGCCAAATGCCTCCCTAAAAAGCATGGTTTTAAGCGCTTTTGGCCTCGTCCTGCTTCCATTAAAAATTTGCACAGCAATTCCACCTTCCAGCCATGCCCAAGAAGACTTTTACTGGCAAGGGGGAAAAACAACAACAGAAGAAACACAGGAAGTTTGAAAACTTAAAATGCTGGTAATCTGTGGAAGTCCTTAACCTTCTATGAACAGGGAAGAATGGATGCAGAATCAAAGACTTTTCTAGGAGCACTCCATGTCTTCCATTTGCAAGCCTCCTCTGTTTTTTCCGTTGCTTTCCTCCACCCTTTCCAATGCTCAGCTCCTCACCTGATCAGCCAGATGGCACGATAATTCAGCAAATGCTCCCTTTCTCTTCTTTACAACATTCTCTCCTCTCATGAACAAAAGTCAGGGAAGTAATGAGAGTGGTACGAATGGAAGACAGTCACACTGGGGCCTCATGACCACACCACTGCTTTGTGATCTCTGGGCCTTTTCACACGACCCCTAAGATCCGCTGGCTACTTAAATTCGGACCAGAGATCTTAGGGGTTTGTCGCTGTTCCTGCGTTCCCACCCCCTCCGCACCCCTGGCTGCTGGCTGCGTGAGGGGAGGGAGAAAAAAAGGAAGAAAAGAATGCCGCTCACCTCCGTTCTGCCGTCCCGGCACTGCATTCAGATCTCTTAAAGAGGCGAGGGGGCAAAAAAAAGAACAAACAGAAGCAAGGAGAGCCGGGCAGTCACTACGTTATATCCGCATCAGGAATGTTCACCTCCAGAGAGCAGGTACCTGAAAAGTGTGCTGGGACGCGCTTAGGTGGGCGTGGTCGCACTTAATTATCTGTAAACTCCAGAGCTGGTGGGGAAACAATTTTAAGCTCCGGAGCTGGGAGCCATTTGCGGCGGAGTTTAGGGGTTGTGTACAAAGGGCCTCTGTTTTGTAAAACACGGGCATGGCACACTGTTGAAAAACTCACTTGGAAGCAACTAAATATCTATTAAGGAGGAAACTATGGGATACACACGTAATGGCTTTGGATTTAAAGTGCTGAGAGGCTCTTGCAGTTTAGGAATATAGAGTACAAAAGTCCTAAACAGGACCACCAGTAGAATCCCATGCCAGCCTCACCAGACATATGTACTGTTGGTGGATATGCTGTTGCTTAATACCACTGACTCCTCAATTCTCCATCGATTCAATAGGACTACTCTAGTTGCAACTTACTATGCTAAGCAATAAGATTTCAGCCATGGAGTTCAATGGAAAATACTCTTAGGTAAGCATCACAAGATTGTGGCCCTAAAATAAGATTCCCCCCGCAACTCTGTCCAAACATAGTGGAGATGAATGATACATGTCATTTGTGACCTAAAGGCAGATTGCACATTTCGTAGTCTTTAGGCTCTCCTGGAGCAAGAAAAAGGTAAATGTAGTACCAAGTGTAACATTTTTTCTCCTCGGTAAAAGAACTAGCAGGGGGACTATTCCACCAATGCTCAAAATCAGGCTTCGGTGCTACTGCAGCCTAGTGAAACTGTAGCACAAATGAACAACTGCAAAAAAAAAAAAGTTCTCCTACAATGAGAAAGGGCCATAAAGCAAGATGTTCATTTTATCATATGTATTGTGTGGTTTCCTTTCTGCAAGTGGATGAACATTCTGCCTGAAACCAGTGCTTTCTATATCTATATCTATATCTATATCTATATCTATCTATCTATCTATCTATCTATCTATCTATCTATCTATCTATCTATCTATTTATGCATGTTAGGGTGGATTCGGGTTTCTTCCCGTGTAGAAATCTGGTTGTTTTGGCGACGTTTCGACGAGGTCTCACTCGTCATCTTCAGGCTGGTGTTCTGGCTTCTTTCTTCTTGAAGCAAAGCGTGATCTCAGTTGAAGTCCTTCTATAAATACTGCTGGGGGGGTGTGGTTTGCTTGCTCTGTTGCTGATTGTAGGTTCGTTTGTTCTTTTGTGATCTGCTGTGTGGCTGAGGCGATCGTTAAGGGCTTAACTGCTGGTGGGTTAGATGGCTGTTTAGAGACATCATGTGTGGGTGAGGTGCTGGATGTGTGTCTATTAGCCTTTTGTTTCTTAACGACCTTGGTGATGGGTGTTCTGGCAGCATCCTGGGCTTTGGTGGAGTGGGGTCCTGTGTCTTGTGAATTCATTTTGGTCTGGCTGCGTGTCTGTGGTTTCCCAATGTTTTTTTGGCGTGTGTAAGTGTGCTCCATGTGGTGGCTGGAGTGGGGAGTAGCGGTAGATGGTGCAGTCGTGGTTTTGTTATTGGATGGTGGTTTCGTTTCATCTGTGGGAAGGGTCTGGGTTTGTGTTTGGTGTGGATGGAAGGTGGTGGCATCTTGTGTCCTTTTGGACCTGGTGTCAGTCTTTGTGACAGAGGCTCGTCTGTTGACCAGGGCTAGTTTCCAGATGTCAGGCAAGCGGGAGGTGTCATCACGTTTATTCATGTTGTTTGGGTGTTTCTCTATTTCAATGGCTTCCATGATTATTCGACTGTTGAAGTGTTCAGTTTTGGAGATGAGTTTGGTTCTTTTAAAATCAATTTCATGACCTGTTGTTTTTATGTGCTGGAAGAGAGAGGAAGATTTTTCTTCTTTTTTGACTGCGTTCTTGTGTTCTGCGATGCGTGCGCTTATTCTCCTGTTTGTCTGTCCGATGTATGTGGCTGGGCAGACTTTGCATGGTATTTCGTAGACTCCTTGGTTTTCTAGCTCAATCTTGTCTTTGTGGTTTCTTAAAATGTTGGCTATTTTTTGTTCGGTGCAAAAGGCTGTCTTGATATTGTGTTTGTGGAGAATTTTGCTGATTTTGTCTGTGGTGCCTTTGATGTAAGGGAGGAGGGCAGTGCCGTTGTTCTCTTCTGTTTCTTGGTTCTTGGGGGGTGTTTCTTTTTGGATTAGTTTGGTGATGGTGTTTTTTTGGAATCCGTTCGCAATTAAAGCATTCGAGAGAGTGTGTAATTCAGTTTTTAGGTGGTCTTTGTCAGCGAGGCGTTTGGTTCTGGAGATGAGGGTTTTTGCTACGGAGTTGATCTGTGCAGGGTGGTGGTGTGATTGTGCATTTAAGTAGCGGTTTGTATGTGTTTTTTTCCGGTAGATGGTATGTCCTAAGGAGCCGTCGGGTTTTTTGTAGATTAGGACGTCCAGGAAGGGAAGTTGGTTGTTGGCTTCTATTTCCATAGTGAACAAACGAACCTACAATCATCAACAGAGCAAGCTATTTCCATAGCGAACAAACGAACCTACAATCAGCAACAGAGCAAGCAAACCACACACCCCCAGCAGTATTTATAGAAGGACTTCAACTGAGATCACGCTTTGCTTCAAGAAGAAAGAAGCCAGAACACCAGCCTGAAGATGACGAGTGAGACCTCGTCGAAACGTCGCCAAAACAACCAGATTTCTACACGGGAAGAAACCCGAATCCACCCTAACATGCATATATATATATATTGAAATAGGGAATTGAAATAGAGAAACACCCAAACAACATGAATAAACGTGATGACACCTCCCGCTTGCCTGACATCTGGAAACTAGCCCTGGTCAACAGACGAGCCTCTGTCACAAAGACTGACACCAGGTCCAAAAGGACACAAGATGCCACCACCTTCCATCCACACCAAACACAAACCCAGACCCTTCCCACAGATGAAACGAAACCACCATCCAATAACAAAACCACGACTGCACCATCTACCGCTACTCCCCACTCCAGCCACCACATGGAGCACACTTACACACGCCAAAAAAACATTGGGAGACCACAGACACGCAGCCAGACCAAAATGAATTCACAAGACACAGGACCCCACTCCACCAAAGCCCAGGATGCTGCCAGAACACCCATCACCAAGGTCGTTAAGAAACAAAAGGCTAATAGACACACATCCAGCACCTCACCCACACATGATGTCTCTAAACAGCCATCTAACCCACCAGCAGTTAAGCCCTTAACGATCGCCTCAGCCACACAGCAGATCACAAAAGAACAAACGAACCTACAATCAGCAACAGAGCAAGCAAACCACACACCCCCAGCAGTATTTATAGAAGGACTTCAACTGAGATCACGCTTTGCTGCAAGAAGAAAGAAGCCAGAACACCAGCCTGAAGATGACGAGTGAGACCTCGTCGAAACTTCGCCAAAACAACCAGATTTCTACACGGGAAGAAACCCGAATCCACCCTAACATGCATACCTATACCCGTGAAAATCTACGAAAACAAATATATATATATATATATTGGAGCGCAATTCCTACAGTCCCAACCACCATTGTTTTGATGGGCATTGTCATTAACAAATTTTCAGGGTCCCCAAGTAGGCATCATTGTGTGGGTTTGTTGGCATGTTCTTTCTGGCGCATCCTCAGCCATTCCTTTCATCGGCCCAGACCCAGCACTTGCTCTGCTGCTGGCCCATCTTAACGGCTGAGGTCACAAGCATTCCCCCCCAAAGAAACCCTTAATCTTAATTTCATTTAATGGAAAGCCACCCAGAGATAGTACATCATTGGAATACTTGATCTAACATCATAAGGATGGGATAACTTACCAAGATGTGAGTGATGTGGCTACATCTCAATAGTATCACAGCCATAACAGAACTGTGGAAGGCATGTCAAGGCAGTACCAATACGTTGACAATGAATTCTCCTTTAAAAGGTCAATAGACAAAAAAAAGACATCAAGGATTGTGGACCCCATGATATCCTATTCATTAGTATCGTTTGGAAAACTTCTGCAGTCCTCTAGCAAGTATTCAGATATTAACTGCTGTGTCCATAAAATGTTATTGTAATGTGCTCTGTTTGTTACTTTCAGTATCAATATTTTAGTAGGCTGGGAGAAGGCTTTTTGTAAGTGAAATGTTAACTGTGCATCTATTGAAGCTACTATGTATTTGCTGAATAATATTTGTTCCCTCATTTGTCCAATATCTCCTTCATGTTGTAATTCTGACAGATATACAAGGAGCTATATTGTAGACAAGAAACCACTGCAAGAATATGGTGAAACAGAATAGTTTGCTATCGGCAGAGGTGTCAGACAAGAGTGCAATTTATCCTTGATCTGGTCAAGCTGTATACATAACTAGTAATACAAAAAACAGACTAGATTCAGATGAAGAAGGAGGGAAAACTGGTGGAAGAAGACACATCAATAGTTTAAGATACGTGGATGATACCATCTTAATGACAAAAAGCAACAAGGACTTGAAATGACTTTTAGTGAAAGTGAAAGAGGAAAGTGCCAAAGCAGGACTACAGCTGAACATTAAGAAGACAAAAAATCAGGAGTACTGAAGAAATACACAAGTTTAATATCAACAGTGAAGAGATTTAAATAGTGAAAAAAATTGTATAGTTTGGTTTAATCAATTCAAATGGCGATTTCAACCTATAAATCAAAAGACTGTGAATCAAAAGTGAAGGAACTCAAAAAGATCAAGTGCAAGGATGTGCCACTAGACAGCAAGATATCTACACTCTTGTATTCCTAATCCCATATACTACTGCTGCTGCTACTGTTGCTGCTGATGCTACTACTACTACTATTCTTTGTCAAGCTGTGTTCTGCCTGATCTCTGCTGAGTTTTTTATTCAAATGCAAATTTTGTTAATATTTGCATTTCTTCAAACTATGCATTTAAAAAATTCTGCTGTAGAAAGCAACAACATGAATCTAACATTAACACCTTAGTTCATGCTTCAATTTTTTTCAGTTCAGAGCTACTTCTTTGAGGGAATCGTTTTTCATGTTATTCTGAAAAATGAAAAAGATCTCAAATGGACAAAAGTCAATCCATCATTTCACAGTTAAAATATCCCTGGATCATTCACAGTTTGTTCAACTTTTTTGATGGCAACTTCAGGTTGTATGTTAGATCGCACATCACAGAAAGGCTGTTCTTGTGGAGGACAAAGAAAGTATGTATTCATGAACACTACGATTCATGCACTGGTAATTTCACAATTGGATTCATTTATCCTGGTTCAGAAGCTACAGCTGGGGAAGAACTTAACTCGCCAGGTTACTGAGTGATTGTCAATTTTTTTTAAAAAAAGGAGGGGGGAAATAAAATAAAAGTAAGGAGGGGGGAAAAGGAGGGGGGAAATAAAATAAAAGTAATAAAATAAAAGGAGGGGGGGAATAAAATAAAACATTACTGAGTGCAACACCAAGCTCTACACACCTTATGCATCTCTTGAAAGAAAACTATCAATGTTGTTCAAGGTACAAAACCTTGCGTACCATGATACCCAGGAAACAACCTACCTCTGAGCTGCTGCAGTAAAAACATTTTCCTCTAACCTGGAGACTTAACCAGCAACAAGACAGAAAATACAAATATTCTAGAACAATATCAAAAAGCTCCACTTAAAACACAAGCTCAGTATGCAAGATTATTATTATTATTATTATTGTTATTATTATTATTATTATTATTATATTACACAGCAAACAAGATAACTACGTTTGGTTTTATATTACGAAAGGCAAAGCCTCCCTCATACACCCTCCCAACACAATGGTAACAGAACACAACTGAGTAATAGGTCAGAATTCTGTTGAATTTTCACAGCATAAAAGGCAACCCTTCAAGCAGGTCTATATAAACCAATGTTGGTCTGTTTCACTCTCCTGTTTCCCTCTGCTAAGGGAGCAATCATGCACCCACTCATGTGCTCGGTCGTACAGTTGATTGCAGGCACAGAGCATAAAAATCCTGCACCATTACCTTTATGTGCACTGTATTTTCCCAACAAGATTTTGGCTCCAGTGAGTTTAAATAACCGAGAGAGCAAAGTTGGGGTTGCACTGTGTTGGAAGAATCAATAAGGAATGTGTTGAGCAAATGTTCCTAAGGAGAGGCTATTCCATGATGGGAAGAGTTACCATCGAAAAGACCCTCTCCTAAACCTACTGGATCCCAGTATATGGGAGAACTTGGGACTCTTGTGATGATCTTGGGGTGTAGGGGCACATATGGGTAGAGGCAGTTTTAGCAAATATGGAAGGAGCCCAAGATGGTTTGACCACAGGAGCCTCTACTGAATATGAAATGAGAAATGACTCAGAAGACTAGCGAAGAATGAGCTTCCCCTGTGGGCAGCCACTCGTCATTCCACTTCAAATATCAGACTCTCTTTTGGTTCCAGGAGCAAGCTGCAGCTGGCGAGTTACATGTCAGCACCTTTCTCGATCTGAAAATGACCGGCAACACGTGGATAAGAGGAAAGAAGATGGCATTAAATGTTGAAGTTCTGGCAGGGAGAAAAATTCACAACATTCAGGGCACACCAGACAGTGGATCTCTTTGTAAAAGGAGGGTTGTGGCCGTGTTCCTTTGAAGCGCGTTTTTAGTACTGATTTCATTTGTTTTGTTCTCGTTAAGTATTTGCATGCTGATTGGTACTAGATTTTAAGTATTGCCCTTACCGGGATGGCTCCTTTCTAAAATATTTTAAATCAATCCATCAATCCAGTATTGTACTTCCTGAGGCAAAACACAGCTGGAACATTTGTCTTGCAATCCCTGTTCTCCAGGAAGACAGCAAGTGGACTGGGAGTTGAATTTCATTTCATCACTTGTGTTCCTCAACTTCTACCATGCCATGGGCAATCGTCTAATTTTGGGGATGCTGGGCAGGTCATGTGGTCCTCATACATTTCTGCCCTTCAAAAGAAGGCAGTGGCTGAGGACCTGGCAGTAATGCCCAGGGGGCTGCCACTGTGACTATATTTTTTGACTTACAGAGGCTTGTGGGTATACTGCACTGTAGAGATGGGCACGAAACGAGCAATTTTTCATTTTCGTGTTCGTTTTTTCATTTCATTACATAACTAAACTAAACAAAATTTTGTCTCCAAAATGAAACGAAACGAACCGAAACAACAGAAATTTTGTCGTGCGTTTCGTTTTTGTTGCGGCAAATACATTGAACTGTAATGAATGCTAACAAAACAGCAATTTTTCATTTTTGTTTTTGTTTTTTTGTTTCATTACGTAACAAAACGAAAATGAATTTTTTTGCAAAAAATTCACGAAAAACGAAAACGAACCGAAACGGATCCCCAAAACGACAAACGACAAACAAAACACCATTTTTTTGAGTCGTGCCCATCTCTACTTCACTGCTCTAATGGCATGACATCACTTGACATTCTGCACTGCAGATTCCTAAGCGCCTCCCAGAGACCGCCAGTGTTCTGCAGGAATGGAGCCAGGCCGGTCACAGAGGTATCCAAGCACTGTAACCTGTTTAGTGCAGATATATTTCCCGTCTTGGGACATTCTCCTGGAGTTTGCTCCATCCCCCTCCTCCTCGCCCCCAAATTCCTTTATTTTTATGCCACAGTTGCTTTAAAACATTGACCTACATATGCAGAGAGTAGGAGGAAAGGACACCAGAGGACACCGTGTAGAGCAAAAGAGAAATTACAGAACAAAGTAGAGAGACAACCACTTTGTGCAGTTGCAAATCTGAACACACATTTCAACTTCCTTGTGCTCTTGGGAGATCTCTGGACTGCATTCTATATTTGTCCCTGTCCACACTGTAGAACTCCCTTCTGCTCAGCAGAATTCCACAACAGACCTACGAGCTGAGGGGATCAAAGCAAAAATTTCTTTCGAGGGGTGGGAGAGAAAAAGGGAAAGGATGCTACTAAAAGCAAAACCCAATGTTAATAATTAAGAAGAGCCTCCCCTGAAATCAACTCACAACTTTTCATATATCATTCCGGGTTATGGTTTTTCCTTCCTAATACTTCCTAGAGACCTTCTCATAGGGATGCATGTAACAATACTGCTCTGGCATACAACTAACAGGTACTGTACAGTTGTTCTGCGTACAGGCTGCAACTTTTTGCTTCCGTATTTGACGACATTTGAAGGAAACACTTTTGAAAGCTAATGGAAAACCACCACCCAAAATGATTTCTTCTCTTTAAAGTAGAATATCCTAATTGCATATACTATGGATTTCAGTAGCTGCAGAATGATTGATTCCTTTGGTAGTGGGACACAAAATAAGTATTTGTTCTCCATCCAGCTGGGATGCAATCAGCTTTGCAGGAGTAATATGTACATTTCTAAAGTGAGATAAAAAGGCAAAAACAAATCATCTCAAAGACTGTTTCTACTCAGCAGGCGTGGACTCCCACAATGCTGTTCTTTCTTCCTCTGTGAGAGGATTATAATATTAACATGATAAACTTAGATCGCAAGACTGCTGCCTAGAGATGGGCACGACTCAAACAAATGGTTTTTCGTTTGTCGTTTGGTCGTTTAGGGGTCCGTTTCGGTTCGTTTTCGTTTTCGTGACTTTTTTGCAAAAAAAATAGTTTTCATTTCGTTAGGTAACGAAACGAAAAAACGGAAACGAAAATGAAAAATTGCTGTTTTGTTAGCATTCTTTTTAGTTCAATGCATCTGCTGCAACGAAAACGAAAAACGCGGCAAATTTGGTCATTTCGTTTTCATTTTCGTTTTGTTTTTTAAAAAATGGTGTTTCATTTTCGTTGCGTAATGAAACAAAAAAACGAAAACGAAAATGAAAAATCGCTCGTTTCGTGCCCATCTCTACTGCTGCCAATAGTCCAAGAAAGCTCAACCATTCTCACCCTTTGCTTTTGGCCACAGCCATAAACACGATGTGAAAGAAATGTAAGCCAAATCAGGATTGCATCAGTTGCATAGGAAACTTTATAAGGTGCTGTGTAAAGAATTATTGCCAGTCTGTGGCCCTCTTCAAATGTGCCAGGGGACACACACACACACCCGGGGGGGGGGGATGGATATGGCTCCTGTTGAAAATACAGTCGGACTCCCATATCCACTGGTTCATTACCCACTGATTCAGTTATCCACAGGTGGCAGAGGGAAAAAATTAAATAAATAATTCAGCAGCTGCAAAACAAGCTACTGTCACAAAAAGCAGCTGTAAAGCAAGCTACTGTCGCAAAACAGCAGCCATAAAGCACATTACTGTCACAAACAGCAGCTGTAGAGCAAGCTACTATAGCAAAATAGCAGCTGCAAAGGAAGCTCCTGTCACAGAACAGCAGTTTTGGGAATTTTTTGGCATTCTCTCTTATCCATACTTTTCATTTTCCATGGGAAGGTCTGGGATCAATCCCCAGTGGATACTGGGATCCTACTGTAACTGGTCTAAGTGCCATGCTATCAGAGGGATAAAGGCATTGCTGAAAACAGCAGCCTCTTTGCGGGGGACCCTCTCTGATGCCTCTCCGACTTTAGACATATGGTAGAGCTCCTGCCGTAGAATCATAGAATCATTACGCGGGAAGGGGCCTACAAGGCCACCAAGTCCAAACCCATGCTCAATGCAGGAAAACACATCAAAGGACATTAGTCTAAAATTCTCTTGAATGCCTCCAGTGTTGGAACTCTCACCACCTCTTGAGGTAATTGGTTCCACTGTTGTAATGCTCAAGTTTTTCCTGATATTCAACCAAAATTTGGCTTCCTGTAACTTGGGCCATTTGTTGCATGTCCTGCATTCTGGCCTGATCAAGAACAGATCCTGCTCCTCCTCTGTGTGACAGCCTGTTGAATAATTGAAAAGTGCCATCATATCTCCCCTCAGCCTTCTTTTCTCAAGGTTAAACATGCTCAGTTCTTTCCCTCTTTCCTGCTATGGCTTGGTTCCCAGCCTCCTAATCATCTTTGTTGCCCTCCTCTTAACTTTGCAGCATCTGTCCAGAAGGATAAAAGAGTCTCCCATCCCCACTGTTCATAAGTAACAGGGTACCACAATGGTGTTAATACTGCATGTGTGTGTGTGTGTGTGTGTGTGTGTGTGTGTGTGTGTGTGTGTGTGTGTGTGTGTGTGTGTGCCTCCCCCTCCTCCTGTGTTCCCATCCTTGTTACAGTCGTGACCCCCGCCGGACCCCCCTTTCGTGACCCCCCCCCCACCCTCCATGGAGTTTTCTTGGCAGGAATACTGGAGTGGTTTGCCAGTTCCTACTCCAGGCGCCTACAGCACCTGGTATTCCCTGGCGGTCTCCCATCCAAGTACTAACCAGGGCCGACCCTGCTTAGCTTCCAAAATCAGGCGAGATAGGTAAAAATGACTAAATCATGTGGAAAAGGAGATTTGGCTCACGTCAAACAAAGCATGTTGTTGTTGTGTGCCCAACTTTTCCTTTTTTTTGTACATTGCTCAAATTGACAATGCATCAGGGCTGACACAGGGAATGGAAAATAATTTTGCCATTGTCAAGACAGCAAGACAGCCTGGTGGGGATTCTCCAGTCTCCAGCCATAGAGCAGAACAGCTGCTTTTTTGTGGGGTGGGCTTCTGCATTTGTAGAAAATGTCTTAGCACAAAACTAATGTATTTTCACCCCATTTGGCAAAACTGTTAATTTCAAAAGACACTGCTCCAGTGTTTGCTAGTCTGTGGGAGAAGGTGAACACTGGTTACAATCCTTTTTTAAAAAGTGCACTTTATAGAAATGTGCAAAGAAGCCTAAAATGTTCTAAAATGTTCAAAATTTCTCAGGGCACAGAAACACAAACTCTCTTGCTGACTTGCACAATAATTTGGTATACTACGTTTTCATGTTTTATCATATGAGGATGAACCAAATAAGTATATATGTTCCTCCTGTAATCCCTTTTACACCGATTCTTTGGCAGTGTCAATCAATAGTTCTGTCTTTCTTGGGGCGTTTATACACGACCCCTAAGCTCCGCCACAAATGGCTGCAAGCTCTGGACCTTAAAAATGTTTCCCCACCAGCTCCGGAGTTTGCAGACAATTAAGTGCGACCCCGCCCACCTAAGCGCGACCCAATGCACTTTTCTTGTACCTGCTCTTTGATGGTGAAAAATATTTGATGCGGAGAGTGCCTGAGCTCTCCTCGCTTCTTTCTGTTGTTTTTCTTTTGCCTCTGCCCCTTAAAGAGGAACCAGGAAGTAAATGGAGGTCGGAGCAACTTCCCCCGGCACCGGAGGCAAGCCTTTATTCTTTTGTCCCTGTCTAAGGCTTTTTTTTCCCCTCACGCAGACAGAACAAAGTGCGGAGCGGGTGGGGATGGAGGAACAGCAACGAACCCTCAAGATCTCTGGTCCGAATTTAAGGGACCAGCGGATCTTAGTGGTCATGTAAAAAGGCCCTTGGTAAACCAATATTGTACCTACTAGAGCCCCAGACCCATTTGGTTAGAGGAGAAAGCCTATAATGATTTTAAAATCCCATTTCCTTCACTGGATTGATTTAATTTCTGGAGCAACAGGCACAAATCCGAGATGGTAAATAAAAGCTGATTTTGCCAGAGTGCCAGAAAAAAAATTAAACAATTAGATATTGTGCATATTATTTTTATTGAAACTGTAAATGAGGAAGATGTATTTCTTCATAGAGCACTTATTTATTTATTTATTTATTCCTGCCTTTTTCCTTGGCAAGGACTCAAGGCGGCTTACGGCATTGAGGACAGTATATATAATCGAAGACAATGTGTATACAACAGAGGTTAACAATATTAGAGACACTATTGTGCATACTGTGGAGTTTTCCAGTCTGATCCCAAAAAAACTTACAGTATATTTGTCTTCAAGTGGCAGAAAGGCTTGAAGAGAAATGAATATCTGATATAAGTTGCTATTTCTGTTAGCTTCTGATTATAGAAAAACTCAACTGGATTGGACGCGTTGGGTATAATAGCAATGATACAATCCAGCAAGGAAAAAAATGCACCAATTGTGAATATTGGTTTAGCAAGAGTATGACAAACTATGAAAAACATCTGTTTGGCTGAACTTTGGTGGAAAACTGTACTCAATGTTTATACACCAGGGATGGTATTCTGTGAAAATGTCCGAGCTACCACTATTCACAGATTGAAAGATGCAGTGTAGTGATGGTTTAGCATGTTTTAAACTGGTTTGTCTTTTAATAATGTGAGAGCTACCTTGGATCCTATAACTGGGAGAAAGGCAACATGGAGATATGCATATCTAGCTAGCTAGCTATCCATTTTTTATTTTTAGAGTATTTTTTACCCTGCATATCTCCTTGGAAAAGGACCCAAGGCGGCTTACAGTAATATTCATCCACCTATGTATGTATAATTGAGAACTGGCTTCCAAGTTGATCCTATTACAAATTCACTTTCTTTGTTGTTCTGTCAACCCCACATCTACTTCATTAGGACAGTAATAGTAATAGTAATAGTAATAGTAATAGTAATAGTAATAGTAATAGTAATAGTAATGTGTTGTGATACAAGATAATTAAAGTGGACTATTCACTGACACAGATGAAATAAAGGCTACTAACTCATATTTGTCTTGTCTTAACCTCAATTTTTCTACCTCAAAGATCAATTACAATTGGCAAAATGACCATGAAAATACTGGTATTTGCTGGGGGAGGGGGGAGTCCTAGAGGGAAAGATTGAAGACATTAATTATGTTAATGTTGGAGAATACTGGGAAACAACAGCTGTCCTCAACTATCTGAAGGGTTATCATATACTGTAGAAGGCATTTTCCGTGCTGTCCCAGAGGGCAGGAATAGTTAAAGATACAGGGGAAGAGATTTTTGTTGAACATTAGGAGAAACATCCAGAGAGCAGGAACACATCAAGAGCAGAGTCAAGGCCAGGGAACCATGAGCTTTCCAGATGCCATTGCCATCACTGGTAATGCTCTATCCAGCATGACCAATGATAACACCCAAGGGAAGTTGTAGGGCGAAGCCTCCAGAAGGCCTTCCAGAAGAAAATAGGCAGCTACTTGACACAGATGCTCCAACTCCAGACTTTCTGAATCATTAAAGGGTAAGATTAGCTGGTCTCCCAGGCTGTCCGCTGATTCCATGACATACCAGGTACTGGCAAAGAGCTTTTTGCATTCATGTCTTTTTTTGTGCATGCTCCTGGCTGACAGCTGTTGGAACTGAATGACAAACTAGACAGAGCTTTGATTTGATATAGCACAGGGCTTCATATGTTCTGATGATGGCATTGGAATGATTGCTATGCAAATGTATGTGAGCAGCATATTTTAAATGTGCTTGGTAATTGCTAAGTATTATTAAATGAAAAAGCTGAGCTGCTTCTTTGCATTACCATATGAAAGATAGTTATCTCATCAATCCTATAGCTATAGATTTAAAGACAGAAACAAAGACATGAGCACACATACAGAAAATGCCACTTTTAAGCATCACATTCCATTAATTTCAATGGCAACTGTCGGTTTTGTCCCAATATATTATTCTCCCCAAAATAACACATTTCTCCATGGAAACAATTGCTCATGATAAAGTCAGCTTCCTTCAGGATCCTGGTAGGAGCGATGCAGGATGGCTTGGTACACCACTCAATGTGAGTCATTTGAACCAATCTGGGTTCTTTTCTCAATTAAATTAGACTTTATCACGGCAAAAGAGCTAGTAAAACATACGCCCGCATATCCCCATTTCAGAGCGACATGCTAAAATTTAAAAGGCCAGCATGTACAATGCACAGTTAAAGTGGTCATGGTATATGGAAATAAGGGCCTTTTCACACGACCCCTAAGATCCGCTGGTCCCTTAAATTCGGACCAGAGATCTTGGGGGTTCGTTTCTGTTCCTGCGTCCCCACCCCTCAGCACTTCCTGCTCCTGTCGGCGTGAGGGGGGAGGGAAAAAAAGGACAAAAGAAGCTTTTACTAACCTGCCGGTGCGGTCGAACTTGCCACGAGCCCCATTACTTCCTGGTTCCGTCTCAAGGAGCTCTTAAAGGGGTGGGAGGCAAAAAAACAACAGACAAGCCAGGAGAGCCCGGCAACTCTTATCCGCATCCAATTTTTTTCACCTCCAAAGAGAAGGTACAAGAAAAGTGCGCTGGGTCGCGCTAAAGTGGGCGGGGTCACACTTAATTGTCTCCAAACTCCGGAGCTGGTGGGAAAACATTTCTAAGCTCCGGAGCTGGGAGCCATTTGCAGCGCAGCTTAGGGGTCGTGTATAAACGCCCTAAGATTACCAAGTTATAAACTAGTGGTACATATTGAATCTTCATGCTCATGCATTCAAACATTGTACCACTGCTTCTCAACACTCCCCACAAGAAGACTTGTAATGCAGCTTTAAAGGAACCTTCTGAATATATTTGAAGTGCAATCCACTCTTCAGATATCAACTGGAGGGTCCCCCTCCTTATTCTATCAGTTCTTTCTTGCTCTCTTCTTTTTTGTTTTATCCTGTTGGTTTTATTTTAATTGTAAACTTCCCAGAGTTCCGTCTGGAAAATGGGTGGTATAGAAATACAATAAATAAATAAATAAATAAATAAATAAATAAATAAATAAATAAATAAATAAATAAATAAATAAATAAACTCCACTGAGTTCAATGGAATTTATTCCTAGATGGGAATAGACAGGATTTTGAGTCCTTAAAACCAGACAAATCATTTTTGGGTAAAAATTCCAGCATCAATTTAATGTTCCTAAATGATTTTAGGAATAAGGTTCCTAAATGAGTCTTCATTTCTTCTTTAAAAAAACCTAGTGAGGTGGATTGACTTCCTTTCATGGACAGGCATTTCTACAAACGCGTTAGAATAGCACTTTTAAATGGGGTTACTAAATGGCAGCCAGCATGGGGTTCAAAGAAAAAATATGGAGAAAATGTGAAAGAAATTAGAATGGTTTTGGTAATTTGGGGAACATTTGGTATGAAACGCCATACAGCCTCAGGTTGTGACTAGGATTAGTTTGTTACACATGTGTATGTCCTTAAGCAATCTATACAGCTGTCAGAGCTGCAATATTGTTTTCACAGCATGTGAATAAATTCAAGATTCTGCCATCCCATGGCATTGGTTGCAGGCACCTGTCATGGGAGATCCCACAGCTCTTTAACTTTGGTGGGAGCTGATGCCCTGGAGTGGTATGACTCCAGGAATTAACAAGCATGAAATGCTACCTGAATAATTTTGCCTCCATAGGGACATGGTGTAAGTGTATGGTTTTGACTGTGATTGTTATCTTAAGAAGCTGCTCTGTAGGGCCATGAATGGGGGGGGGTGTAACACACTGTTACTCCTCCTCCTTTATTCCAAGAATAATCCATAAATATGTGACTGAACGCCATACATTACAAAATGTAGCCCTTTTTTTGAAGGCACTTGTAGGGAAGTGAGGCACCCTTCCTCAGATGGAAAGCCTCCCTTCTTTCAAGCACTGACCAGACCAACTCTGGTTTAAAGTCAAGGATAGAGGGGATAAAATGGGCCCTTGAAATGGTTGCCTAGAAACCTTTGGACAGGAGACTGAGCAGGTACACAGGCCACCTGGCCACGGCTTTTTCCCTTATGTAAGGTTTGTGTACAACTTAACACTAATTCTGTCTACATCTGCATGGGTCAGTGTGTTGTGTCATTACAGTTGTGACCGACTCTTCATGACCCCATGTCCATGGAGTTTTCTTGGCAGGAATACTGGAGTGGTTTTGCCAGTTCCTACTCCAGGTGCCTACAGTACCTGGTATTCCCTGGTGGTCTCCCATCCAAGTACTAACCAGGGCCAACCCTGCTTAGCTCCCGAAATCAGGCAAGATCAGATGTGCTTAGGGCATATGTGCCTATGTATCAACATACACAGTTTGGGATTTTGTCCGCTTTCTGAATTGGGGAGGGAAGCTGTAATTCCTTTTGTGTTACTAAAGGTGAAATGTAGAGCCCCCAAATCCAGTTGTAACTAGCTTTAAACTCAGGTTTAAATGCATGTCTTGTGAACCTCTGCCATGAACTTGAGGGACATTCACTTATAATTTTTCTTCACTCTCCACAAGCTCATGGTGAATGTATGAAGAAGGAGATTTTAATCTACGAAAGCTCACATGGATATTTATTATTTATTTATTCATTCATTTATTTAAGTTATTTTATCCTACCTTTCTTTTTTTAAAAAAAACCTCATAGATCTCACAGAAGATATGTTGTTTTTTAAAAAAAGTGGTTGAGTCATCATCATCTTAAAACTAAAGGCAACACCTCCTGCATTTGTATTGTGTAAGGACCACGTGGCTCCCTTTGTGTGGTAGTGTGTGTGTGTGTGTGTGTGTGTGTGTGTGTAATAACCTATGTGGGTTTTTTTTACACATATGACTATAGGAGGAGTTCATAGCTTTTTAACATTACTGCAGTACTTCTACAATGCGTCAAGTAACAATAAGGGTGACACTGTTCCTAAGCATTCTCATTTTCCTTGCTTTTCAGCAACCTCAAAAAAGCTACTTCCCTACCTGGGATTTTGGACTTTGGACATCTCATAGGCATCCCTGTGTCTTGACATTCTTCTTACCTACCAGAATGTATGGTTTATGACAAAGACTATGGTACTCTGGAAAAGGCAGGGATCATGGATGCTCAAGGCTTGAGGAAGTAAAAGTATCACCTGACTCCATGGGGGTGGGGTGGGGGTGAAACATGATATCTGAGATGGAAGTGCTGAGCTGCTCTGTCTCTCCTGTTCCACCTGCACATGACACTAGATGTGGTGGTAGTCAGAGGGTTGGGCTAAGAATGCTGGAGTCCTGAGTTCTGATGCTCACTTGGACATGAAGCTCACGGGTGTGATCTTCTTGATCCAGTTGCACCCTCTCAACTAGACCCTCCTCACACAGCTGTTGTGAGGCTGAAGTGAGGAGCATAACAGGTGAAAGCAAAAGGGAAATTGCAAATAAATAAATAAGAGATGAATAAATTGACCCTCTTAAAGACTAATTGCTATATTATTTATTTATTATTTATTTATTTACAGTGGTACCTTGTATAAAGGAATCAATTTGTTCCAAATGAAATTATGTTAAGCAAATTTTCCTTTATACAAATTTTCCATATGAATGCATTGAAAACAGTAATTCCAAATCATGATAATTTTTATGTTGTATGGATTCGTCCCATAGACTATTCTGTTAAGCAAATTTCCCCTATCTCCAGAATTGTTTTATGTTGTACAAATTCTATGTTATACAACCCATTTGTTATATGAGGGTCCACTGTATTTTTATATTTTTATATTGCAACTGATTTTCCCAATGGGAACTCTGGGTGGTTTGCATTTAAAAAAACACAAGGAAATGCAGAATGCCAGATTGGATGCAACAGTACAAAAAGAGAAAACAGGCAAATAACCCTGAACAAGTCCTGAACCAAGTCCATTCATTTCCTCAGGCTATACGTCTGTGAAGATTCTCAGTCATCCAGGTGCGTTTATCTGGGAGTTGAGTCATGGCTACTGGACTTCTTTTTTGAGAGATAGAAACGTTTCGCTGTTCATCCAAACAGCTTCATCGGTCTGAATGCAGCTGGTGCAAACCCTGACTCTTATAGGCAGCTTTGACCTCTAGTCACCCTGGCCTCAATTAGGCTCATCAGATGAACTAAATAGGCTCGTTAGGGAGACAATGGTATCCTTAGCCTTGAGGTGAACCATGGCTTAAGGTGCTGAAACCTATCAAGAAAGGGTCGTTAATGGGTCGTTAGCTATGGCCTTGGTGGTAAAGGCTTTTTGATTTGTCTTGGTAGTGTGGAAAGCACAGCTTGATAAGTAGCAGATAAACTATGCCGGAGGCCACCACCTCTGTTGAGGGAGGGATTTTCAATGCTCACATGAATGGCCTCCCTTACTCCTCTTTCAAACCACCTCTCTTCTTTGTCTAATATGTGTACATCCTCATCTTTGAAAGAGTGCCCTTTCTCCTTCAAATGGAGGTGTACTGCTGATTCTGGACCTGAGCTGTTACCCCTCCTATGTTGGGCCATCCTTCTGTTTAATGGCTGTTTGGTTTCCCCAATGTAGAGGTCTGAACACTCCTCACTGCATTGGACCGCATATACTATATTGCTCCTTTTATGGTTGGGTACCGGATCCTTTGGGTGGACAAGTCTCTGCCTTAGTGTGTTTGTGGGTTTGAAATAAACAGGGATGTGGTGTTTGCCAAAAATCCTTTTAAGCTTCTCTGACACTCCAGCCATGTAAGGAATGACCAGGTTCTTCCGCTGGGTCTGGGTCTCAGACTGATCCCTTGTTCTTCTGGGATGGCCCACTGCTTTGTTGAAGGCCCACTTTGGATATCCACAGGCCTTAAGTGCTGTCTTCAGGTGCCTGTCTTCAGGTGCCTGTCAAAGCTGCCTATAAGAGTCAGGGTTTGCACCAGCTGCATTCAGACCGATGAAGCTGTTTGGATGAACAGCGAAACGTTTCTATCTCTCAAAAAAGAAGTCCAGTAGCCATGACTCAACTCCCAGATTCCTCAGGCTACTTCTTCTAAAACTACTGAAGGGAGGAGGAGGAGGAGGAGAACCACCTCTCCTGCTTTATGCTCACCAGGGGAATAAATAATCTTAGAACTGCAGAGCTGGAAGGGACCTTACGGATCACTGAGTCCAGCCCCTGTCAAGACGGCACGAGGAGGGAATCCAGCTCCCAGCCTCAGGCTCCGCAGCCAGAGACCTCGGCCACGGACCGAGGTCACGGACACGCAAACGAAGAGCTGCTCTTCAAACGTTACAACTTCACCCTCAGGTCGTGACCAAGCATGCCGAAGCCCGGCGGGAGCCCAACTCGTATAGACAGAAGGTCGCCACCACCCCACCCCACCCCACCCCACCCTCTGGCACCGCTGAAGGGCATCTAATTCGGGCGGCCGCCTTGAGCCCGCCTGGGCGCCTTCGCCATCCACCTGTTCCATTCGGGGCGTGCGCTGCGCGCGTCGGGGGGCGTACCCGGAGAAATGTAACGTGTGAAGTGGCCCGTTCTCCCACCCAGCCCCCGACGATCGACGTTTGATGGCTCCTCCTGCATCCCCACCCCACCACACACCGCAACCCCGTCTCCGTCGCCCCTCCTCAATCTTCCCCAGAACGGGGCTGGGCGCCAGAGGCGAAGGGGTTAAGGGGACCGACTCTGCCTGGTTTTCTCCCGAGGGGGCCGCCGCCGCCGCCGCCGCCGCCTGGTCGTCTTCTCCTTCGCCCTCCATCATGTAGATGCCCGGGGAGCCCCCTCTTCGCCTTTTCTGCATGGAGCGGGTGCCTTGACGTCAGCTCTATGAATATTGCACGAAGAAGCCGGATTGCGAGAGCGACGGCGGCGGCGGCTCGATGTAGGCAAGGGGTCTATGCCGGAGGGGATGGCGGCGGCGGCGGCGGCGGCGTGGTGGGGCCAGAAGAGGCACTGATCGCCGCCGCTTTGGAGAAAGAGGAGAGCCGGCGCTTGGCGGCCGAGAGCGGGAGAGGAGGAGGAGGAGGCGGCGGGAGCGGGAGCGGGAGCCGGCCGGGGAGCGCCCGGCAGGGGGGCTTCTTGCTCCTGCTCCCGCCGCCGCCGCCGCGCGAAGAGGACGCGGTGGGTTGCGCTCTCCTTCCCCACCGAGAGGTGGCCCCGGGGGAATGTGACATCAGCGGCAGGCACTGGGGCAGCGGGCGGGGAGGCAGGCTGCCCGGCAGCGCCTGTGCCACGGCGGCCGCCACCACTGCCACCACCACGGCCAACTCGCTGCCTCCCGCTCCCCGCCTCCTGCCCGCGACGGGGGCGGCGGCGGGGGCGTCCAGCATCATGTCTGCGAAAGAGAGGCCCAAGAGCAAAGCCGCCACCAAGGAAAGCGTCACCCTCTTGCCCTGCTTTTATTTCGTCGAGGTGAGTGGGCAGCCCGTGTCGCCTGTCTTTTTTCTTGCCCAGCTCGGAACTGAGCTTCTCCTTTAAGGTGGAATCCCCCTTGCACACGACCGGAGCGTGCACGGGTGTTTTTTGTGCGCCAGAGGGAAATCGAACGCGCCACGAAGCCGGTGTGTGTGTGTGTGTGCGCGCCTGGCAGCATCCGTGGAGGCTTGATCTAGGGCGAGAGGGAGGTCTTCCCCCCCCAAAAAAAAATCACATCCCCTTTGAAAAC
This sequence comes from Phrynocephalus guinanensis, assembly GCA_037367245.1. Taxonomy (NCBI): domain Eukaryota; kingdom Metazoa; phylum Chordata; class Lepidosauria; order Squamata; family Agamidae; genus Phrynocephalus; species Phrynocephalus guinanensis. The sequence continues at coordinate 32,133,293 of CM074737.1, forward strand.
GGGGTCTCTTGATCCGATCTTGAATTTATGAGAATGGTGGAGATTGGGGATCCCTTTCCCCCTGGCCTTTCGATCACGTTCAAGGCTTGTGTCTCAGGTTGATGAGCAGAAGAGCCGACCTGCCAAGGAAAACCAAACACAGGCATATTTCTAGGGTTTTTTTGGGGAGGGGAGGGGGAGGGGCAGAAGGAAGCATTTAAAAAATAAATAAAGGGAAATTTGCAAATGGAGGGGAAAGCTTGGTGAGATCATATCACGTGCCCTGGATCATCCCAATTTTGTTTCAGAAGAAAGGGGATTCTGCCTGTAAAGGGTCCTGGGTTTACATTATTAGTTGAGGACAATTAAAATGTTACTCTTCTTGAGAGTGGGAATGGAACAAATATTTGTTTGCTGGCTTTCTTTGTTTTGGTTTTTTGTTTGCTTGTTTTTAATGGCTAATGAATGACAAAATGCCCAGGTACAGAAGATGGATTGTTCTTGGATGGATGTTGCCGCTTCCGTTGGTGGCCTAAGCCATTTGAGGTTTCTTCCTTAAAAGCAACAAGATTTTGTGAATGTGGGGTTCCCCCCTCTCCTTAAAAGGCTATTGGAACTGTCATATCTTGCTAGCACTCTGCAATCACTCCCTTTGGTGCTTTCTGGTGGTGTGCAGGTGTTTACATGGTGTTTTCCCCACAGCTGAGCAGTGAAGTAGGACTTCAGATGTATGTCTGTTAACAGCTCAGAAAGTGGGCAGGGCTCCAGAAGCAAGAAGTGTTGGATCCATTCAAGCCGTTTTGCTTAAAGGGGTAATTCAGAAGAGAAAAGAAGAGGGGTGATTATACTGGAGCAATCAGCAAGTGGTCATCCCATTCCATCCCATCCTATCCCATCATTGCTTCTGCTGATAGCTTCTGCCCTGACAGACTAGGACAGCTTTGTCCATGAGAGCTGTGCACCATTTCCAGGTGGGAAAAGTTTCTGCAGGGGATTTAGCCACAACTCCTGGGATGGCTAAGTCAGTAGGTTGTGCGGGGAGAGACGTTTGGAGAATTATAGGTCAAAAAGTAACTTTCCCCATCCACGGCTATTTCCCAAACCCACGATTGCTCTGTGTCTCTGAATATGATCATATCCCACACCCACCTCAAATCTGGCGCCCTCAAGACAGATCAGATTCTTACTCTCATCATCTCCATCCAGAAGAGCTCCCAGCCCGCTTGCCAGTGGTGGCGGATATACTGCATCCTTGGAAATCACTGTTTCCATGAAGCAGATGAGCGTTTAGTTTCAAAATCCAAAAAAATTGAAAGAGGAAGTTAAGAGGTATACAGGCAGGATCAAACCTGCCATTCAAACATACCAATGAAGCTGTTTGGATGAGCACTGAAACATTTCTATCTCTCAAGAAAAAGAAGCCCATATGCCATGACTCAACTTCCAGATAAACTCACCTGGATGACTGAGAATCTTCACAGACATATTGCTTCAAGGGGCAGCGTGTTGTTAGTCTGTGGAACTCCCTGCCACAGGATGTGGTGATGGCATTTGGCCTGGATGCCTTCAAAAGGGGATTGGACAGATCCCTGGAGGAAAAGTCCATCACAAGTTACAAACCATGATGGAGATGTGCAATCTCCAGGCTTAAAACCAGGGTACATCAAGAGCCAGATGCAGCGGAGTGGTATCAGGTGACGGATATCGAGACTCGTGCGCTCCTGGACACATTTGGTGGGGCCACTGTGAGATACAGGAAGCTGGACTAGATGGGTCGTTGGCCTGATCCAGCATGGCTCTTATGTTCTTATGGCTGAACTGTTCTTGAGCTTCCTGGCCATTGGCTTCTGTTGGAGGAAAGAACTGTATGTGCCATGCAGCCTGACCAACATCTTGGTGCAGTGTATGCCTGTTGAGAACCAATGTGGAGTGCTAGATAACATGTTGGACCATGACTCAGGAGGTCTGGGTTCAAATAACCACTTGGCATGGGGCGGTATTAACGGTAAAACCACCCCTTGATCTTCCCAGGTACCCAGTAAAGGTCATACGAAATCAAAAGCAATTTAATGGCTCATAATAAAAATCTCAGCTGTGAGATAGATAGTGTTTCTCACTGGAAACTTGATGTGCAACAGAGGAAGAGTGCCATGTTGTTTGTCTTAGACAGCCAAATAACTTGACCCATCCCTGAATTTATGAGTCAATGCAAATTAGAAAAGTTTTAATGGCAAACGCTCATTTCCCTCTCCTAAATCTGTTTCTTCTTCATGAGTAAGGTCAATTTTGACTCTTGTTTCCCATGGCATGGAAGCAATGGACTGCCTAAGCTGAGGGGCACAGCCTTGATGGTGTTTGAAAATCCACCAACAGTAGATGCTATCAGGAAAGATCAAAGGAAGAATGATCATACATCCATTGCTTCCATTGACCCGAAAATGGCACTGTCAGAGAAATGTTCCAAGGAATGAGGTGCTTTCCCTGAAGAAAATCCTCACTTATTTCATGTCACTGTTACTTAGCCAAGTGTAAACATGTGATGTTTTCGGAATAACTTGCAGAACACACAGCTTGGGGGGGGGGGGTTCCAAAGAATTATGGGCTGTGGATCTGTCAAACTGAGCTGCTTGAAGGTAGAACTTGATATGATGGCAGTAGGACATAGAGAATGATCCGTGGTATCATTACGCGTCCGTTTTTTTATGGAAGCATAAATGGCAGGGGAGCTCTGAGCAGGGGAGCTCAGAGCATGATGAAGTCATTTTCTGCCTTTTCTTTCTCCAAGCACTGCAGGGGAGGAGGAGGGAGAGGTGGGCTTAGCCTTTTGATACTGTGCTATCAGAGTGAATGTGGATGCATCCGTCACCCTTCAGGAGCTGACACAGAATCACTCTAAAAGGCAGCTTTTGGCAAACCACAGCTTCATGTGCCGCTCAAGGAATAGCTGTTGGATTTTTATACAGTATAAGGAAACCAAATGTACAGACGTCTCTGCACTGCACAATGCAAGAAGCAAAATGTACTTCTGCTATTTCAATAGAGCAAGAGAAGGCAGCCAGCCGGAGAGCTCTGGAGAGTGGGAGATAAAGAAAGAAATGTGAAAGTTTGTGTTTTTGGCAGCATGTGGCCAGGAAAGAAGAGGAGGGAAAATAAGAGAAGTCAGAATCATATGCTTATATAAAGAGGAGAGAATGCTTTCTCAGGTAAAGCATTTCAGAAGGGTTGTATAGAATCATAGAATCGTAGAATCATAGAGTTGGAAGAGACATCAAGGGCCATCTAGTCCAACCCCTGCCATGCAGGAACCCCCATCACAATATTTCTGACAATGGCCATCCAGCCTCTGCTTAAAAACCTCTAAAGAAGGAGACTCTACCACCCTATGTGGCAGCATATTCCACTGCTAAAGAGCTCTAACCATCATAAAGTTCTTCCTAATGTTCAAATGGAATCTCTTTTCCTGTCGTTTGAAACCATTGCCCCGAGTTCTAGTCTCTGAAGCCATGGAAGATAAACCTGTTCCCTCTTCAATTTGACGTCCTTTCAAATATTTAAACATAGCTATCATATCCCCTCTCAGCCTTCTTACATTCCCAGCTCCAGATTGTATTCTTGAGTTATTTTGGAAAGTGATTTCCTTTAATAGGGATTTACTATTTGGGTTTGGGTTTTTTTTTGTAGGGCCCAACTATGGAGCACCTTGAATTTTCATAGTGTGAAAAGGGGGGATGTCAAGTGGAAGACTAAGGGGGGAGGGGAACCATAGCAGCAATGTCTGGGAGTTGAGTCATGGCAACTGGACTTCATTTCTTGAGAGAAACGTGATAGCACATGTACAGTGTTTTAATTTGAGGTAAGATTTTTGTGGATTTGTCAGGGCCAACAAAGAGGTACTTGACAGAGCTAAGATTATTTTAAGAAAACATCATTTCAAGCCTAGGAAAAAAGGAGGGAAGGTTGTGCTTGGATGTGCTCTGTGCAGAAGCAGCCATCCAGTGAGTGGGACTCCCCCACCCCACCCAAAGGGGCACATTGCTTGCAGTGGCACAATCTTTCACACTCCAAATTCTGTGCAGTGAGCGGGGACATTGAATTCCCCCATCATAGATCTTCCTTGGAAAGTGGAAGTGTGGTTTCTCTCCAGGTTGTTACTGTGAGAGCCAGCCACAGGCAGCCAAAAACTTTGTCTGAAAAAAATCTGGGAATGTAGAAGAAGAAGCAACAATAGAGATGGGCTAAAAGCAGTTAGGATATGCATGTCCAAACTTCAGCCCTCCAGATGTTTTGGACCACAACTCCCACAGTCCTTTGTCATTGGCAATACAGGCTTAGAATTCTGGGAGCTGTGGTCCAAAACATCAGGAGGGCCAAAGTTTGGACATGCCTGAGTTAGGATCTCAAATTTGGAGGTCACAGGTGGGTAAGTGTTACATAAAGGGCAGCAGCTACACACTGCCCACAGATCTGCAATAAACTTGAGTGTGACACAGGACAACCGAAAGCTCCCATGCGGACAAATGTCTCAGGGCTTGGAGAAGGGAAATCCCTAGAATTTAATGAAACCTCCATCTTGCTCTCCCCTTCTTTGTGAAGTCTGGGCTTGATGTCAATCATCATTCTCCCTGCTATTGTTTCATGACACGTGAAATCATTATTTTCAATAAAATGTGGTCACCTGATGGCTTTTGAGGCAGAATCACTGTGATGATGATGGTTCTGGTGGCTTCTCAATAAAGGAATGGAGTAACTGCTGGAATAAGTGATACAAATGATTGCATCCCAACCATAAGTCAAATAGTCATTGAAATTGTAGCATTTAAATTCATGTAGTAGTCTCAGGAAAGTCTCCCCCATTTCTTCAGTTTTTCATAAACAGAACCAAGGGCCAGGTAGCTGATCCATCATATTAACACCTCTGTGAGGGTGTGTTCTGTTCTTCTTTTAAGTTTTAGGGCAAATGGTTCTAATAAAACTGTTGTGGTCTGGGGTTTATCTGGATGAACAGACAAGAGTGGTGGTGTTCAGCAGAGAAGCCATACTGTATATTGTGGCCACAGTATCAGAGGGTTAGTTCTCAGTTGCAATGCAAGGTACTTAGGGCCTTTTTACACGACCCCTAAGATCCGCTGGCCACTTAAATTCGGACCAGAGATCTTAGGGGTTCGTCACTCTTCCTCTGTCCCCACCCCCTCTGCACTTCCTGGTTGCTGGCTGCGTGAGGGAGGGAGAAAAAGAGAAAGAAAAGCATGCCGCTCACCTCGTTCTGCCTCTCGTCTCTGTAAGGCCATCAAGTCCAACCCCCCGTCTCTGTAAAAGTAGCTCTTAAAGGGGCGGGAGCCAAAAAGGAGCAAACAGAAGCGAGGAGAGCCCCGCAATCACTATCGTTGCACCGCATCAAAGATTTTTCACCTCCAAAGAGAAGGTACAAGAAAAGTGCGCTGGGTCGCGCTAAAGTGGGTGGGGTCGCACTTAATTGTCTGCAAACTCCGAAGCTGGTGTGGAAACATTTTTAAGCTCCGGAGCTTGCAGCCATTTGCAGCGGAGCTTAGGGGTCGTGTATAAACGCCCATAGTGAGATCTGGAATGCTTTTGGTATCCCCGTTCACTGTATATTCAAGATCTGAAGCTCTGTGCTACCAGTCTGTGACCTTTTGAGATCCTTGTTCTCTGCTATTATGTTTGCAATTCCTCTGACAGTGGCTAAGAGGACACCATTCAGCTCTATTTAATGTTTATATGCCAAAGTTGTAGTTAGAAAGGAAAATAAATGCTAAAGAACTTTGCTGGCATACTTATCTGGTTTCACCACCTAGGTGAGTCAGACAACTGGGCTGACAAAGTTCAGAGGGAAGGCAAAGGTAATGTGAGAACCATTTGGTTTATAATTGTAAACAAAGGATAGCATAAACAGTCTGGAAGACATACTGCCTTGAACTCTATGCAAAGTTTACAGTTGAGACAGTAATATACACAAGCAAAAACACTTCTCATATCTATTGGTGGATAGATTCAGCTCATCCACTTTTTGTAAAAAAGCTAAAGGGTGGTACCTATTTATCTACTTGCATTTACATGCTTTTTAACTGCTAGGTTGGCAGGAGCTGGGGTTATCAGCGGGAGCTCACTCCGCTGCATGGCACCCGGGATTTGAACCGCCAAGTTGCCAACTTTGCAGCTGATAGTTTTTCAAGCCTTAGTCCGTTGAGCCACCATGCCCCCTAATTAAGTACAGTACAGTAATGTAAATCATAGTGGTGAGGTGCTACTGGGTAATGAGTTTTCCTTGTTGCATGCCAAGTCACATTACTGGCAGGTGATGAAGAATACAAGTGAAGACTCTCACTGGCAGCAATTTGCTCATTAACACCAGGGTGCTTATACTGGTGTAAATCACCAGTAGGGTTCTGGCCAGGAATAACAAATTAAATAACTGACCCTTGACTGCCCTTTACAGTAATTTGCTGCCAAAAGTGGCTGCCTCATATTACCCAGTGGTAGGGTCTCTCATGACATAGTATTTTTAATACTACCATGATTTTTAATACTACCATAAACCTTCACTGTAAGAGGATGTTACATTGAACTCCAAATAGTATTTTTTCACCTGCATCCCAAACATAAGTACTTGGTGTAGAACTGACTACCTTCAAGCAAGTTTTCCCTGAACGAGGGACTACCTACTATGTAACATTATATGGATTACCATACATGATTGCATTGACTGATTTCATAAGAACTACAGTGTTTTCCATGTTCCTTTCCACCCCATCATAATAGATTTTTCTTTTCTTCTTGCATGCTCTTTGTAGCTTTAATGTTATTTTTTAATGTTCTAAGATGCCTCTTCAAACTTCCTGTTCTTAACCTGAATATGTCTCAAATGTTCTGGACTTTATATTGCCCCTCATTATTGTAAGCCACCTTGGGTCCTTTTTCTAGGAGAAATGTGGGGTAAAATATTTTTTTTTAAAGTATGGCCTTTATGCCGGCAGGCCAGTCTCACAGTAGTACTCTCCAATGTTGTGTCAATGCTACTTTTATAAATATAGCAATTCTCTTCTGTTTACTTTCAAAAGTTACCTTTTAAAGGTTGCTTTTAACACATTTAGGGGAAAAAGTCTGGTTTTGTGCCATTATTTTATTATCCGTTAAGTGGCAAAGAAAATATTGTTTTGAGTTTTTTCAGTACATAGAAAACTAGATTATTTCCTTTTTATTCTGGCTGTGAAGATTCTCAGTCATTTAGGTTAGGTTATCTGGAAGTTGAGTCATGGCAACGGGATTTCTTTTCTTGAGAGATCGAAACATTTCGCTAACCATCCAAGCAGCGTCATCAGTCTGGCAAAGCTTCTTGGATGAGTAGCAAAGCATTTTGATCTCTCAAGAAAAGTCCAGTTGCCACGACACATTCCAGATTCTTATTCTGGCCTTAACCTAGATTGCAAGAAGAAATAAGTAATGCGAGTTCCTTTTTGAAAGTTGAATTCGAGGTTCAGGTTTAGAATTTGGGGCAAAATCAAGCTGAGCTCTGCTACGTCCCTTCTTTCATCTTGCATGTTACATCTAAACCACCTTTATTAACTTGTGAGGACATTCCCAGTGGAAACAAATCAGATGTAAAATACAGCTAACTGTATCTTGGTTGAAATCACAGATTTTACAGCTGTGGTGCAGAAAAATCTCACTTGGAAGGTTAGTAGTCATCACTGGCCTCTTGTCACTGGAATCAGGTTTAAGAGCAGGGATTCTCCCAGCACCAAAAAAGAGCAAAAGCCCCTGATAGGGGTCAGGAAGGTTTACTCCAGCAAAGATGTTATATGAATGCCATCTTTTGGAGTGAAACCAGCCTGCCCCTGCAGTGGACCAGGCTCAGTGCTCATGTAGTCACCCTATATTACTTGTAAGAGCTGCCTAGATGCCCTAAGCACTTCCGATCTCGCCTGATTTCAGAAGCTAAGCAGGGTCGGCCCTGGTTAGTACTTGGATGGGAGACCACCAGGGAATACCAGGTGCTGGGGGCGCCTGGAGTAGGAACTGACAAGCCACTCCAGTATTCCTGCCAAGAAAACTCCATGGGCATGGGGTCACAAAGAGTCGGTCACGAATGTAATGACGCAACACAACAACGAACAGCATGACAACTAATAAAAAAATAATACCACTCAATAAGTATTATATGTCCATTGAAAGTAATCCTTCCAAGGCCTCTCTTCTTATGTTCTTATGGTTCAACAATAGTTGTTTTTCCACACCGAAGTCCACAGCCTGACTTTTCACACTTGACTGCTGTTTGTAAGTCAGATATGATTGTCTTGATTACCAGCTGGTGTGATGGGTGGCTTCATACTGATTTTTACCGCACACTGGCAATGATGACAAATCACCAGGGGGCTGTCATGGGCCAAATGAGATTGCTTGAGGTCCATGTGCCATTTTTATGCAAAGGACACACCCTATAGTCAACCACAGCTTTCTCTCTCCACAACTGCTATCCAGAAGCTAAGATAGTGTGCCCATTGCTTTGGCATGCAGGTTTTTCTCAGCAGTGCAAAAATCCACCTCCAAAACATAATTGCTTTATTTCAGAAGGTCCGCATGGCTGTACAGCATAGAGAAAACATACTTTATTTGAATTATTCATGGGTTTGTGAAAAAGCAAATGGATGGTGTTTTTCCCCTTATTATTGCATTGTGCCATATTAGAATGGTGGGGAGTAGAGATGGGCATGAAATGAGCAATTTTTCATTTTTGTTTTGGTTTTTTCGTTTCGTTATGTAACGTAACGAAATGAAAAAAGAATTTTGTCTCCAAAATGAAACGAAACGAACCGAAACAACAGAAATTTTGTCGTGCGTTTCGTTTTCGTTGCGGTAAATACATTGAACTGTAATGAATGCTAACGAAACAGCAATTTTTCATTTTTGTTTTTGTTGTTTCGTTACGTAACGAAACGAAAACAAATTTTTTTGCAAAAAATTCACGAAAAATGAAAACGAATCGAAACGGACCCCCTAAATGACAAACAACAAACGAAACGCCATTTTTTGAGTCGTGCCCATCTCTAGTGGGGAGGGTTGGTGTGGCTGAATTATGCAGGCCTCTTTTTTTATCCTCCAGATGGAGTGGGATTTAGACCTTATATGTAGCACGGAAAGTTGCAAAGGCACAGATTATTTGCTAAGATATAAAGGGTGGGGGTGGGGAGGAAATTTAACTCCTGCATTGCCAGGATCAGCTCTGAGCACTCTTCCATGCTGGGGATTTTAGGACACTGAATAAATTCCATTTCAACAAATGTGAAAGTTGTGGTTGTTTTGGTCCACACAACAATTCTTCTTGTGGGATTCTACTGCAGTCTTTTGATAGTGTTTTAAGGCTTTTCAATTTATTTTGAAAAGGCATATCCAACCATCGTCCATCAAAATTTGACCGCATAAGACCTGCCGTTTTTGTGTCATCTGCCTGTGATCATGCAAAGAACAAGCTTCATTTCCAAGATTCATCCCTAGTACACTGTCCAAGCAGTAACTTAACTAAATCAGGTATAATTGAAATAAAGGCACATTCTTTCTATGTGCCTTTGACTCCATGTCCCTCACTCTGTACTAACCCTGTCTCAGTTTTTTTTCTCCAAGTGGGGCACAGATCTTGTACTCTTTAAAGCATGGTACTGTACACCTTAATGGTAGTCTAAAAGCTAAGGGTGAACAGCATCAAAAGCGGAAATTATATATACTTACTAAGGTTATTCTGCCACTTTCTTCTTCCCACAACGTACACTGGCTAAATCCAGTAGTATCCTGAATGCTTCAAAGGGATATTCTGGGTTTGCTGCAAAAGTTCAGCAGCCAACCAAAAATATTCTTTAAGGCACCTGCAAGCATTTATCTGAAGTTTTCTGAGTTTCTAATAGCTTTGTGGTTAAATGCCTATACTGCAGGTAAAACTGTGCTCACAACCTGGGATTCAATCCCAGGTAGCTGGCTCAGGGTTCACACAGCCTTCCATCCATCCGAGGTCAGTAAAATGAGTACCCAGCTTGCTTGGTGGGGGTGTCAATGTATAGCCTGCATACTGTAATTAAACTGTAAACTGCTCAGAGATTACTTGAAGTGGTATGGAGCGGTATATAAGCAGAGCACTTTGCTTTTTCCTATTGCACCAGCAGAAGAGGTGGTATTGGCCCTAAAACTTGCCAAAGATCCTAAACCTTCTGTAAATAATCAATAATAAAGTTGGTCTACAACACAGCAGTGGAGGTTTGAATCCCCACTCAGCCATGGAAGTTCACTGGGGGTATGGAACTGGGAAAGCCACTCCTCACCTTGAAATCCCTATTAGGGTTTCTATAAAACAGTTTTGATTTGACAGCACAACAACAACAGCAACAAAAGTCTTTGGAATGTACTTATTCAAAGCCCCCTGTGTGGAACGTGATTCTTTCCTTCATGTCTTAACCATGTAGACTTCAGGTATTCTTGACTCACAGTTGAGAGCACAGTGTGGTGGCTCTACTGTGCCACCACAATCTTGTGTTATAAGAACCAAGCAATGCCACTCCCTAACATCCACAGTGGACTTCATACTGAAGGCATGAATGTCATGGGAGACAATATACAGGACACAGCACATTCAGCATAGCCCCACTAAGGTAGCAATAATGTGTGAGTGAAATGCCTGAATGGGACTATTATCTATTTGTGACTGTCGTCACCCTCTTGGCGGCTATCCTAACTGGGCAGATGTCGTGCTATAGTCCAAGAAGGTAACTCTTGAAAGCTTCAGGTTATGAGTAGCATTTAGTGAGAGGAAGGAAGGCATGCACCAGGAAACTCATATGGTTCCCCATTACAGGAGGTCCATAACAGGTTCATACAGTGTAACTCACCTTCCCTGCTGCTGTGACAGTGTGTGTGTGCTCTTGTGCCAGGCTGCATGGCCCAACCAGGCCCACAACTAAGGTCTGTGTCATTTAGGGGAAACATGGATTCCACCCCCTCCCGAAGGGCGTGGAATATTACAAACTACATATACTATTTTGTCCTTTTGGCAAACACACCCCAGCACCAGTGCCTGGGGCACATGCCTTGCTTGCACCTCGGCTGTATTACCCTTTCTCATTTCCCATGTTTTTTTCAATTCATGGAAGGGGCAGCATCTTCTACAGAGCCCATGATTTAAAATATGTAGGCATCCCTTAGCAGCACAGTAAATCTGAACTAACTTCCCGATTCTATCAACTGAACAGTTGCTTTGTTATAAACAGTCTCTGTAATTTCCGTACCAGCTGTGCACACACCCAAGGAACCAATCCTGCTGCTCAGAGGCGGGCGTGTTTGAAGGTAGGCTCATGTGTGCCGAGAATATTGCTCTACTTGTTTCAGGAGAAAGTACTTACGTAATCACGACATGTTCCACAAATATCTTTCTCTTTTATGCATTTTCACTGTGAATAAATTGAAACCTTCCTATAGCCTTTGGCGCCCCACTGGAACATGAACTACTACTGTAGTCTTGACACTGTTATTGCCCTCTTGTAAGGTTTCACTTGGTCCATAAATTCTTCAGTGAAATGAGGCCTACAAAGCCATTCTATTTTAGGAGGAGTGACATTAGGTTTGCACCACCCTGACATTCCTCTTGTGATTTCCCACATTTTCCCCCTCAGTTTTGCCCACTGAGACACGATCTCTTCTAACTTCAGTACTGCGTCCGACTGAGGAGTCTAATGAAAGCGAGTTGGAGGAAGGCAGCAAAAAGATGGAAGGATAGAGTGGAGGTTACACAATTGAAACCTGCATGCTCTTACGCAGGAGTAAATCCTTTTCAACGCCATGAGCTTTATCTCCAGTTATTGAAAATAAATAGAAAACGAGGATGATTTGAGTAAGGTGCATTTTGTCTCACAGTGAGTCTCAGGCAGTAGCAAATGGATTTTCTCAATGACAGCCAGGACTGTGATGAAAATCGTTCTATCCATAGGGGGGGAAAGTATGTGTGACCTTTCATGCTCAGGACTGATGGTGTCAAATTGTCAAACACCATTCTACTAAAGTCAGTGACATCATGATTTCCAAAAGTGATAGCGCTCCCATTAAAGATGGGTGTATTTCAGGATGTGAGCCTTTACAGCAGGCATGACCAAACTTCGGCCCTCCTGATGTTTTGGACCACAACTCCCAGAATTCCAAGCCTGTATTTCCAGTGGCAAAGGACTGTGAGAGTTGTGGCCCAAAACATCTGGAGTGCCGAAGTTTGGACATGCCTGCTTTACAGTGAAAGAATTTCACCACAAATCCTCATTTCTGCTGGAGAAAGACTTTAACTGTATCTTACTGTATGTGTATTGGGAACACATTATAAGAGTGAGAAAAGCACACAAGACATTGCCCTGAATTTATTATTTTATCATTTATTTTACAGTATTTATCATAATATGTAATAACAAATAACATATGCTGCATGTTATCCTTCAAGGAAAAATAGATGGGAATCGTGGCCCAGGGCATAGGAGAACATTCTGGCTTAAGAATTTAAGCCAATGGGGGTCTCAGTGAGCACAGCTTTTCTACTTAGAATAGCTTAAGATAAAAAAAAAACAGATTGTACTACTGATCACTAATGTTGTATGAGGATATGGCACAAGAAGAAGAAGAAGAAGAAGAAGAAGAAGAAGAAGAAGAAGAAGAAGAAGAAGAAGAAGAAGAAGATTGATCATTTTGTGCATTGAAAGCTATGAATTGTTTTGTATATAACCCAAATAGCTCTTCCCAACCTATATAAGCTCAGAATCTTAAACAAAAGGCTCCTGCACAATGATCATCAGTAGACTGATAGAATAAAATAACTTTATTACAATTGGGATTGCTGTAACCAGGCTTTCACTTAGGTTCAGAACCTCTCTCCACTACAGCTAAACTGCAGGAAGTCATTTCTAAGATAGTGACAGGAAACTGTCTGAGACTGAGATGCTGCTGCTGCTGTAAGTTGCAAGTGAAGGGAGTCCCATTGAACTCATGAGTCAGCTTCTCCATAAGTTCAACTGATTCAGTGGGCCGACTCCAGCTGCAACATAGCTCATCTTGAGTTGAGCTATAAATACGTTTTAATTTATATGGTGTGTGAACCACTGAAATTAGGTTTTTAAGACATTTTTCTTAAAATCCTTAAAACGTGGAGTTTGTCTGGAGACAAAAAGTTTCAGTGAGCCAATGAAATATTTTATATTGCCTCTTTAAGAGACTCTTCACAGTATGCATTATTTGTATTGGAATTAGAGATGAGCACAAAGTGATTCGGCCCACTTCATCAGAATTTGTTCATGCAATTTGCATACTAATTGCTCTTGCCTTTCCTTTTCCAAGTACCTTGGGAAGAAATTTGTATGAAAAATGTTTGACATCAGAGAGACTTATACCTCCTCTTTTAACACTTGTTTCCTCATATGACCATATTCCATAAAATATTCAACTGAGTGCTGGTTAAAACTGGACCCTTGGATCCAGAAATGTACTCCCCAGTTCATCAGTTGCAAATGCATTGTTTTTAATGCGTCCAGAGAAAGATGGGGACCTTTGCTTTGACACTGCACTGGGCACCAGTGCGGACAGAAAGCACCAGAGGTTTCTTTGATGCTTTTGAGGTGTCTCTCAAGTTCAGCACTGTCAGGCCTCGTTAGAATCAAAAGCAGTCAGATCCTATGGTCAACAGAGGAACCAGAGGCAGAAAACTGTGTCAGGGGCAGAAAGGTGATAGGGGCACCTGGAAAAGTTGCCTCTCTGAGATGCAGGTTCTAGTAGACAACAGCCATGCTGGTTGGGGGGTTATGGATTTTTTAAAATCTGATAAATTAACTTCTTCCCAGCTCTCAATGGTGGCAGACTGGGAGAACAGTAAGAGACTAGAAGCAATGTGTTCAAATCATGCATTTCTGCACTTTTTTGGCAATGAAGTGTGATGGAGATGTGGCATTAATTTTTTTATTATTTTAATAGGAGCATTTTTAGAGGCATTTTAGAGTCAGGATTTCGCCCCGCCCCCTCGCTCCAAGGTTTATGCAGCAACCTACAAGGCAAGGATGATGGAATGGCACGTGCATACTGCTGGGAGTAGGTTGCAGTCTTTGAGAAAAATTCCACATTTTCAAGGGCCTTATTTTCACATTTCTGTTAAAGGTGCATTATCGGGAAATGCAAGGAGCGTGACCTTTTTGCCTGAGTTAGCAAATGAGTAGCAATGGGTCCGATTGTCTGTGCCGCATGAGTACAAATACAACACTTGGGGCCTTTTTACACGACCCCTAAGATCCGCTGGCCACTTAAATTCGGACCAGAGATCTTAGGGGTTTGTCGCTCTTTGTCCCCACCCCCCTCCGCACTTCCTGGTTGCTGGCTGCGTGAGGGAGGGAGAAAAAGAGAAAGAAAAGCATGCCGCTCATCTCTGTAAGGCCATCAAGTCCAACCCCCTCGTCTCTGTAAAAGTAGCTCTTAAAGGGGCGGGAGCCAAAAAGCAGCAAACAGAAGCGAGGAGAGCCCCGCAATCACTATCGTTGCACCGCATCAAAGATTTTTCACCTCCAAAGAGGAGGTACAAGAAAAGTGCGCTGGGTCGCGCTAAAGTGGGCGGGGTCGCACTTAATTGTCTGCAAACTCCGGAGCTGGTGGGGAAACATTTTTAAGCTCTGGAGCTTGCAGCCATTTGCAGCGGAGCTTAGGGGTCGTGTATAAATCGCCCCTAGAGGGAAGCCACTAGGTTTAGCCTGCTGTGTTTTTGCAAATTGCAGAAAACATAGTGGGAACATGTGCTTAGTTCATTAGTTCAGTCCTGGAGGGGAAAACTCCTGCTGGACGCCACATGGGGTCCCATCTCGAGACATCCATCTTTTGACCCAAATCAAGACAATGGTGATATTGGGAGCTACACACCTGCTCTTCTTCTGCACCTACAGAAGGAAATGTTATTGAAGGTACATTGAGACTCAGAGGCATCCATAATTTCTGACCCTTGGTTTGATATCAGAAAGAAGACTTGCAGGGACTTGTTTCTACTTTGCAAATACCTTATTCTTTGGAGATGAAAGGGACCTTTTCTTCTTTGGCAGAGGGACAGGATTAGAGGGGGAAAGTGTTCTGCTCATATACCTACCCATTGCACTTAAAGTACTCCCCAGGTGGTTTGCAATTTAATTATGCAGGCTGCACATTGCTCCCCCGATACCCTGCGAGCTGGATATTCCTTATACCGACCTTGAAAGGATAGAATTCTGATTCACCCATGAGCCAGCTTACCTTTCTATGAAGATTCTCAGTCATCCAGGTGAGTTTATCTGAACCCCAGGTGAGCACAGTTTTAGCTGCAGTGTAGCCATTTAACCACTGTGCCACAAGGCTACAGGAAGAGAAAAAAACTCATGCTTGGTATTTGCCCATGAAGCTCTACTTTTGACTGATGGAGGCTCATCACTTTGAATTTGCTTTTAGTACAAATTTTAAATGCACTGTCCAACACATGGAATCTATTTTGTGGCATGATTCAGTACTTTGGGATGGTACATGAAAGTACCTGTACAACTGGAGGGATCTGAGGATTTAGTCTATTGTACAACTATTTTTCTGCACTTGAGACTTCAACTAGATTTAAAACCATATCAAGAATTCATAATTTGACCACAACATGGTGCCATGAAATACACTTGGTGCTTCTGCCCAGGGACTAGCTCTGTGCTTTTAAGGTTAGTATCTCATTAAAGATGTAGACTTGGAAAGTACATTTTAAAGCTATTCTTACAGCTAGCTCAGTGCAAATGTCTCTTTCTGTTTATCCACTTCCTCCTGCCTTCTATATGCCACCCAAAAAGTGGTATTTAAGAGTGAACTTTTGTGCCGTCTTCTCCTAGAACTGTCAGGTTAATGGCATTTCTGCAAAAGGAAACAGAAAATAGTTTTCCATGGGCATCAAGCAGCCTTTTCGTCCCATGTGTAGTACAGCTGAATTTCCTCGAGCGAAGATTGCCAAGTTTTTAGTGTGTTGTTTTTCAAATAGCAACTCATAGGCCTGCTCCATTTGCAACAAAATGGGGGGGGAGGAGTTTCTGCTCAGGTTGTAGAAAGACCTACGCCACTTTGTACTATAGTTGAAAGATGCTCCCTTATCCAGAAACAAAATGGCCTCTGGAAATAGAAAATAAGCACGTAGGGGAGACAGCTGGGAACTTTCTTCCTCTTACTATTTACTTAAACTGAGAGGCTTCTGTTTCGTTCTACACTTTTTACCAGAATGAGCTTTAGGGGGTGATACCGATACATGCAGCAAGATTTATGGTTCCAGTTTAAGAAGAGGTAGCCGTGTGAGTTTGTGCTGTCATGGTAGGCAAAAACAAAAGAAAATGCAAGAAGACAAAAATGTCTCACATTAAAATATAGCAGTTAGTCTTTAAGGTGCCACAACATTTTTGGCATCTATGGTGCCGTAGATTTCATCACCTTGGGTAACTCTGTGTGATCCAGCTGACACCTTATTTTAAGCCATTTAGAAACTGCACATTCCTCAGTTCCACCTTGGATGCGAGTTAGGGGCGTGGAGCCCCTCTTCAAAATGTTTCCGATGTCTCAGTCCAAGTGTGTTCTGCCACTTATGTTAGAATCTAAATACAGTATTTGTACTGTATAAGACTATATTTTGGTCTAAAATATTGAAGGTCAACTTATATACACAGAAGTTGGCCAAGGAGAGAAGCACACGGTTGCAAAACTGTAATTTTGGGTTGGGAAAGTGGGGGTTGTCTTTTACACGTGGGTTTCTTATAGACAGAAAAAGATGGTGGTTCAACTCACCAGTGCCTTGTCTGTATTTTAAGGGTCCTTGGACAAGACCTGCTTTGTGACCACAGTGCCTCGTTGTCACTTCTGCCCCATTTGCTGGTCCACTCTCTCTAGGCTCAGCTTGGACTAAAGCACCTAATTGTGGGGGCAACTCCCACAGTCCTTTGCCATTGACAATCTAAGCTTAGAATTCTGGGAGTTGTGGTCCAAAACATCAGGAGGGCCAACGTTTGGACATGCCTGATCTATATGTTTAAATAAATAATTAGATAACCCATTACAACATCCACTTAAAATCTTATTGTTGTTAATATTCTTATCCCCCAGGCACTCATTAGTTCTTGTTAATATTTTTATTGCATTTAGGATTTTTACGGAATGGCATAAACTTGAACAATTCTGCTCGAAGCCTAAACAGTGCCTTTGAAACATTATTTAGAAAGTAACACAGAAATAAGATGTGTGCTTCTCTTTGAGCAAATGTGTAGATTCAAATTGAATCAGGGGTATTTTTCTGCATTTCGAAGGCAACCCTAGGGTGGAGCAAAGAGCCCAAAGGTCGCCTACAGGTCAGAACATCGGCACCACGGATCTCCTAAGTTAAGTCTAGCTTTCATGCAGCGTGATTAGAAGTGGAGGGAGAGAAAAGGAAACCAAGGAAGATGATGGAGTGGTATGCTTTTTACCTTAGGAAATGAAGCTTCCTTGTCTTTCCTGATGGGAAAACCATTTAATACATCGCTATTCTGGTGGGTGTAGTGCCACTGATTTCAGATGCCATGATCTGAAAGAGCTTTGGAGGCCAGCTGAGACTTCCTTCTGGCACTTGTGGGGAAAGGGGACAAGTGACAGTTCTGTAGACTCACTTCCTTTTGTTGCGCCGTTGTTTACCATTCACTCTAGAACCTGGTCTTGTTGATTTTGTTTCCCCACTGACCAGAATGGCAGAGGTCCAGATTGGAGTCATGAACTCTGACAAGGATTAGTTTAGAAGGTCAGAGGATGAGGCAACTCCAATTTGCATGCCCTTTATTCAAGCACAGAACAGGTTGTGACGGGGTGGGATGAGGCTCTGCACATACCCATCTAAAAGTAACTACAAAATCATTACTTGTTAAACCAAGATATAAACGTCACCATTTCCCACTCATTGTGAATATTCCTAACTATAACTTCATTATGTTCTCCCACACCACACCACCCTGTTATCAAAGGGTCTTGTTGTTTTGACTTGTATTCCTTTTTGTGGTTCAAAACCAGACTATATCTGAGGGGGAAATTGACAAGTATTTTAAGACTTCCCTCAGTGGAATTACCTCATCAATCCTTTAAGTTGTTTCTTATGTGTACCTAAATGGTGAAATCAGTATTCAGCAATGCTCATTTCATTATCCTTTTACTTCTGAAATGAATTGAATACCTTTCTCCCAACAATCAACATAGGCAATGTACAATTTCCGTCTTTCACATCACCAGCAATAGTAACAACAATAGTAACAGTTGTTTCTAGAAGATTAGACTGCAAAAGAGAAAATTAGACAAAAATTACAAAAGAGATGGGGCACTGCAAATTAGAATGACAAATAATTACCTTCACTCTATGACATCTGTGCAGGAGGCTGCCTTTAAAATGTAAGGACTAGATCCATAAAACATTCGTTTTTTAGTGTCAAAAATTTCCATGTTCTTCTGTAATGGCTTACATCAGAACTGGTTTAAGTATTAAAAACACCAAGACATTACATAGATGTAGCTTCATAGAGTGCAGTTCTATGTTTGCTCAGAAGTAAATCCTGCTGTGTTTGTGGCACTTGCTAATAGGTATGCATCCCCAAAGCTTGGAACATTGGATTTAAAAAAAATACTTAGTTAAAGCTAAACATTATAAGTTGGGGGGTGGGGAGTGGACTCATTACTGTCAATGCTAACATTTGAAAACATTTGATATCTGAAACTAAAATCAGTAATGCATTGACTGGACATTAGTGGGCATGCCCTCTGCAGATGGCATCTATCAATCCACTCACCTCTCTAAAATGAAAGAGACCTAGGCTTCCCCTTTAAGATTATCTTTGTACTGGGTAACGTTTATCCCTCTCCCAACTGTGCCCTCCCAGGTTTCAAGTCCAGCACATGGGCAAGTCGGAGGGTTGATGGGTGGGGTGGCCATCATTTACAGGAGAGGCTCTGTATTTCATGGAGTCCATGGCCTTCATGAACCTGTCCCAGCATGATATTTGTCCCACCCATAGAGCATCTTTCCATCTTTGGCAGATTGTCCAGATCTGCCTGTACCTGGACGAGGACTCCTTGAGAACAGTTATGTGGGCGCTTGTGATATCGAGGATAGATTATTGCAACACTCTCTACGTGGGGTTGCCCTTGACTCTTATTCGGAGACTACAGTAGGTACAAAATGCAGCAGCCAGACTGGGAGTTGGTGCGGGCAGATATGACCACATCACCCCAGTTCTGGCCCATTTGCATTGGCTACCCATTGTGTCCCAAATAAGGTTCAAGGTACAAAACCCTCCACAGCTTGGAACCTGAGTACCAGACATAACAGATCTTTTAGAGGTCATCTGAGGCCTGACCCACCAGAATGTTTCAGGTGTTCTCACTTCGGATGGCCACTACCAGGG
The DNA here is from genome assembly GCA_037367245.1 of Phrynocephalus guinanensis. Classification (NCBI taxonomy): domain Eukaryota; kingdom Metazoa; phylum Chordata; class Lepidosauria; order Squamata; family Agamidae; genus Phrynocephalus; species Phrynocephalus guinanensis. The sequence continues at coordinate 32,152,735 of CM074737.1, forward strand.
AGGCCAGGAAATTGATCACTCGAAACTGGGCCTACTGTGTGGCCACCCCTATACTTTGGAACAAACTGCTGAGTGAGATTCTCCTAGCACAGTCCCTGCCAGCCTTCAAAAAAGCTCCCAAGACCTTGCTTCTTCGAGAGGCATTTGTCGACCAATTGTTTTTTTAAAAAAATATAAGCCACCATCTTGCTGATTATTTTATTACTTTTGTTTATTATTATTTTTATCTATATATTTCATTAAAAATAATAATAAACAAAAGTAATAAAATAATCAGCAAGATGGTGGCTTATATTTTAAAAAAAAAATATTTTTGATCTACTGTATATATTTCATAGCTGCCTAGATGCCCTAAGCACATCTGATCTCGCTTGATTTCAGAAGCTAAGCAGGGTCGGCCCTGGTTAGTACTTGGATGGGCAACCACCAGGGAATACCAGGTGCTGTAGGCGCCTGGAGTAGGAACAGGCAAGCCACTCCAGTACTCCTGCCAAGAAAACTACATGGACATGGGGTCACGAAGGGTCGGTCATCACTGTAACGACACAACACACACACACACACACACACACACACACACATTTCACATTTGTTTTTAATTGATATCAATATGCTGTAAACCGCGCAGAGTTCCCCTGGAAGACGGGTGGTATAGAAACAAACAAACAAACTGGGCCTGACAATGGACTTGACTAAACCAAACCTAAGAATCTGTGGTACTTCCCAAGGCTTCTAGGAATTAACCATAAGGACTCCTAAAGTTGGGAGTGATGCTGTATAAAGAATGTGTGTGTGTTGTGTCGTTACAGTCGTGACCGACTGACTCTTCGTGACTCCATGTCCATGGAGTTTTCTTGGCAGGAATACTGGAGTGGCTTGCCACTTCCTACTCCAGGTGCCTACAGCACCTGGTATTCCCTGGCGGTCTCCCATCCAAGTACTAACCAGGGCTGACCCTTCTTAGCTTTCGAAATCAGGTGAGATCGAATGTGCTTAGGGCATCTAGGCAGCTCGTATAAAGAATACAATGGTATATAAAGAATCTACAGTATTGACGCTTCTCATTTATCCTTCTTTGACAGAGCATGGTAAGGAACAAAACTAGGTAGAGCTGTGGAGCCTCTGAGAAATGATTCATGAATATCCTGAAAAAGCATGGGGGGGGGACCCCTTAATATTTAATTCTTAATGTGTAATTATCTTTTAAAATTTAGCTCTTAGCTCTGCTAATCTATAATTTAATGCATTGGCTGACATCCATTTGTGTAAAGGTATGACATGTTTTTATGTGCTGTGAAGTCACCTCTGACATAAGGAGACCTCAGGAATGGGCAATCTCCAAAATGACCTCAGTTTCAACATTTTTAGCTCTAGGGATAAAGGTTTCAGGTTTGTTGGTCTTTCGGAAATCCAGAATACAGTATTCACAAAGCTTTCCTCTAGTACCACATTTCAAACAAATTATTTGTTTGCCTGTTCACTTTCTAAGCCTGAGAATTTCATCAGTCATAACTGTTTTGGGGAAATTAAAAGTTTCTGATTCTCCACTCCACTCCTGGCCAGTTTTCAACGGTCCCTTGAGATAACTGGAGAAACTTAAAGAGACTGCAAGGCTGAGGAGGGAGTCTTTAATTTCCCCAAATTGCCATACTTAGGGACCCCAACCAGTTTTGATCTGAGCACTCTTCCATTTCCCTTTGCCTCACTTTGGATTGTTTCAGAATACTCCCATTTATATGAGCATCTGAATAAATCCCAAGCCTAAAGTAAATGCCTAATTAAAAATATTGTTCATGGTAGGAAGTAAAGGGAGCTTATTAATCATACTGGTCATTTTCACCCACATTCATTAGCAAATACCTGTAAGGCCTGGTGGACAGCATCCTTTTGCTTAGTTGCCCCAGCAGAAGGGCACCGATGTGAATTGCAGCAGAAACTGCTGTGGCTTTCATGCTTTTATCCCTTGCTGTGCACCAGCTCACACTGTGAAACATGACTTGTTTGGGAAATGAAAAGACTCCAGTTATTGTAGAGGGCAGCAAGAACTCATGAATATATTTTTTTCTCTTGTGTTTTCCTATGTTTACACTGGAGTTGAACAAGGAGTACCAATGCTGACTTATTAACTAACAGCGAATCACCACTGCAATTTATACGATTGCATTTATTTTGGGGGTAACTAACCCAATATGATTCTGGCCACTGTTTTCCATTTAACATCATTCTAGCACAATAATTTTATAATAATACAGTATGTTGCTTTTTTAAGAAGCTAATTAGTGCCTTTCCCATCATCCCATTCTTCTGAAGGTCTGTGATTTTTTAGTTACACATTTCAAACTAGAGCAAAGATTAATTGTTAAACCATCCTTCTATGTCACCCACTTTAATATTAGTCTGTTCCTCTGTTCCATGCCTGTCCTTGAAATCCCAGTCTGAAGCCAGAAAGATGAATTCCTCCCTTGCAATTAATGCCGTGCACATAGGGGCCTCTAATTATGCTTGATATGTTCAAGATGTGTGAAGTCAACGCCGGTACCCGCAAAGCTCCTGCTGTCCAAAGCAACACACCCAAAAAATATTCATAAGCTTGTACAGTAATAGCCACTTGTCACTTTTAGGCTGTTCAACATACACTGCATTTTCTTCACTGTGGTTTTAATTTGGTATGATAGAAAAAAGACAGGAGAAGTGGATTTTGCCACATCCAGCAAACATTGTGTTGTCACTTGTGTGACAAGAGCTGACAGCGCTGGCATCAGGCAGAATAAGATGGCTCACTAGGGCATGATTTGGGGTGCCGTAAAGTCTTTCATAATTTGGGATATCTCAAGTGAAATTATTAATGATCTCTTTTATCCCACCTACACCTCTCTACTTTCCTAGCTTATACCTTTCATACACCCCGCCTCTCTCTCTCTCTCTCTCTCTCTCTCTCTCTCTCACGTGCGCGTACACACACACATACACACACACACACTAAGGAAGTGGAAAAGTGCTTGTGGGATGGCATTACACTGCATCTTGACTGGAGTAGCCAGGACGAATTACTGTATTCTCACTCCCTCTCAGAACCTGCTGTAACATCTTGAAACAATTTGCTTGCTCTGTGGGACATGCACCCTTCCTCTTACATATGCAACCCCCTGCCTGTCCCTGAAAGCTTTGTCCTCCAGGCAGGGCCAGGATATGTTTTCGAGGGCTGGCACTAGCAGGAGGATTCTTACAATACATGCCTGGATGCAATCCAACGGAGTTGTGAATTTCCCCATCATTATACATTGTAATGTGTTAGACCAGGGAGATAAGAACCTGTGATTTGGCCAACTCTGATCTGCCCCAGCTAGTGTGCCCTAGAAATGGTGACAGATATCATCCAACAACACAAAGGCAGCCAGAAGGTCCCCACCTGTGTAACGGATGGCAAAGTTTCCATGCTTTGCAAAATATTTGAAGTATCCTTTATCCCAGCTTCTCCCAAATGTTTATCCTCTCGTTTCTTAGAGGAACATAGAGACCTGCCTTTTCCAGAATCAGACCATTGTTTCATCTAGCCCAAAATTCCGACTTTGACTGGCAGCAGCACTACAAGATGATCTTCAGCCAAAGCAGGATCTTAGTATTCCCTGGTGGTCTCTCATTCAAGTTCTAAATAGGCCACTCAGACAGTGGTCTCTTAGAAAATGCAGGTGTTCATCATGAAAGTTCCTGCACATCCACTGAGAACAAGGAGAACCCCAAAACAGGTTGCTGGTAGAGATGAACACGAAGTGGGTAGCTGCCAGAGGAGGTGGGGACTGGCAGTCCCTTTTCTGCCCAGACTGGTCAGTCACCCAATGAGAAGGACCCAGACAGCATGCACTGGCTAGTGAGTGGGGCAGTTGGCCTTAGATCCAGGGAGAATGCGCAGCAACTTGATGACTTTTGAAGACTCATTTCGTGCCCATCTCTAGTTGCTGGATTGGTTTCTATTAATAAATGGGGAACAGGACATTTGTATAGGTAATGGCTCTTATTTGCCTACTTGAGATGAAAAGACCTCATATCCTTTGCACTGCAATCATGATTGCTTGTTATAGTTTGCTACTCCTGGAAAACCTGCCCTTGCCGTTCTAAGGATTGGGGCTAAACGGCAAGGAAATTGGGAAGGCTGTGGCTGTGGCAGATGAAGTCATAGCCCCTGCTTCTTGGCAAGTCCCAGGGCTTTAACCCTACAATCTCTGGCTCCAGTGCACCACAGGCTGTAACTCTATGTTTAGCTTTAATGTCTTCTAATGCTGTAAGATATCCTTCAGTTCCCTGTTCTCAATACAGTGGTGCCTCGGATAACGACGGTAATTCGTTCTCCGAGGTTAGTTGTTATCCGAAACACGTCGTTATCCGAAACGCAGTTTCCCATAGGAATGAATGGGAAACCGTTTAATCCGTTCTGGAGCGTAGGAAAAAGGCACAGACACCTGGTTTTTTGCTCAAAACTCTTTAAAAAGTGCACTTTAAAGGTACAGATGCAATGCCACCTGGGATAACTTTTTTACTGATCCATGTTGGAAATTCATTATCTGAGGCAGTCCATAGGGAAAATTCGTTATCCGAGGCAGCCCATAGGAAGATTCATTATCCAAGGCAGCCCATAGAGAAAATTCGTTCTCCAAGGCAGACCTATACCTCGGAATTGCGATTCGTTATCCGAGGCAGCCCATAGGGAAAATTCGTTATCAGAGGCAGCCCTATACCCGGAAATTTGCAGTTGTTATCCGAATTATTCGTTATCCGGGGCAGTTGTTATCCGAGGTACCACTGTACTTGAACATGTCTTAATTGTACTGGACTGTATATTGTCCCTCATTACTGTAATCCACCTTGGGTCCTTTACCAAGGAGAAAGGCAGGGTAAAAATGTTCATAAATAAATAAATAATAAATTTATTATTTATGATAATAAATAAATAAATAAATAAATATGTTGTCTGTATAACCATTGTGACTCAACACTAGATTGATTTGACTGTGATTAAGCCCCAATGGGTAGGTGTTGCTTCTAACCACTTCTTGTCATTCTGCCTTCCCAGTTGCCGATCCTGGCTTCTTCCGTTGTCAGCCTCTATTTCCTCGAGCTGACTGATGTTTTCAAGCCAGTTCACTCTGGATTCAGCTGCTATGACCGGAGTCTGAGTATGCCGTACATTGAGCCCTCACAAGAGGCCGTTCCTTTCTTGATGTTGCTCAGTTTGGCTTTTGCTGCGCCTGCCATCACGGTGAGCGAGAGACGGTTCCATGTTGCTGTGGTCTTTATCCTTCGCTTTTTTTTGCTTTCCACATCAGGTCAGCACATCAATAGAAAGCCAGGTTCTAGATTTGGAGGTGTGCACTAGTACCAAAGTCCAGATTAGGAATTGCAGCCTTTTGGATTCAAAATTTGGATTATTATTATTTTTTTAATCGCGAATTCTGGATATCCGGAACTCCATCACAGTCAATGTGAATACTGCATAGTCATTATTTTCCCCTTTTTAAAAAAAAAAAGCACAGACTGGCAAAACATTTGTATAAAGGATTTCACTGTGACACCTTCCCAATGATTGTGACAAACAAATTGAGTGCACACCAGCAACCAGCAGTTCCTAGGTTCTAGGAAATGCCTGTAATGGACATACTGATTGAACCTACTCTCTGTGGGCATTAGTTGTGCTGGCTGAGGCTGTCAGAAATTGCAGTCCACAACACCTTGGAGGCAGAATGTTTGGAAAGGCCATTTTAGATTGTCTCGTTAAAGGGGTGCGAAATCTTAAGCCTCCGTGCAGCTTTTAGTTGCTCTTTGTGTGGGATCCTGTCCACTTTTCCTACTGGCTTTCACACCTTGAAAGGAAAAAGAATCCGTTCTGTTCTTCAGTTTACAGATTGCTTTCTTTCCTGATGTGTGATGGTAATGACGAGGAAACATTGGTGTCCGTGGTGACGAACAGCAGGTTGGGAGGCTTTTGCTGCCATTTCCTCCCTCTTGATCCTAGATCTCAGTGTGCAGGGAAGAGAGAGTTAAGCCTTCACATCCCTGAGCACTAGGATATATGGGAAAGGAAGAAAGGCCATTTATGTATACACATATGTGAATATGCAAGCACCTTTGTTGCCCCCTCACCTTACTAACATCTGGTGGAGCAAAGATACACTCACATCCCATACACAGTACTGTTCCTCATTGTGGTTCTTCTCTGGCTAGATAAGGTCAACAAGTAAATGATCTATTCTGAAATATATTGTGTTTTCCATGTCACTTTTCTGTGAGTGGAGGGGGGAAGTAAATGTTCAAAGTGGAATATCCAGGTGTAACTGCCAAGAGTAACGGACCACTCTCCGGCTACCAAAACAGTAATTTCTGTCACAGTCACATAATCATAATGGCTGTGCTGAGGCAGATTATATTGTTAAGCTATTTTGGGGAGTTGCTTTTAGTTTATAGAATCCCCTGAGCAATTCTTACGATCTATATTCTTGTGGAATTATACAGTCTCCACTGCCTTTATATTGCTGTAGGGGAAATAAGAGAAGTCCATTAGAATACATGATACGGTTGCACAGAGGTTATTGGTCAGGCTGCTGTTCTCAGTCATTTCGCTGTACCAACAATTTTTAATGCCCTCCAGAATTAGAAGTTTAATACAGATTTTTTTAAAAACAAAATTATTGCCTTAAAAACTTAAATTACTTGGGTATCAGCCCGGATTATGTGATGTATTTCATTATTTATTATATATTATATTTCTACCTTGCCTTTCCAACACAGAGTAGTACTCAAGGTGCTTTATAAATATAAAGAAAAATAAAAAAGATTATCATGTTTGTGTTTTAGTAGAATAATTTTAATTTGAAACCTTATGACCCAAGATGCTCTTGCCCCATGAACTTCATCTTTATAAAAAGTGAAACAAATAACAAACAGAACACTTAACCAGAGGTGGTTTGAGAAAATATTAAAAGCAGCTATTTTTCTCCCTCTTTACTATTAATGCCAATGTAAGTCTTTTATCATCTAGACAGCAGGGAGCAGCCCTTTTTCTCTGAGGGCTCTGGGGAGAAACAAACAATTGCTTGTTTCTTTGTTTGTGTTTACGAAAATGTTTGACATGCTTTTCATCCCTAAGAACATGGAAATGTCGGAGAACAGACACTTGAGTATTTACTCTCTGAGATCTTGGGCAAGATTTTATTTGAAAAACTCACACATTGTCAGAGGGGAATCCACTTCATTGAATAAAGTATGTAATGTTAACTATGAAGTGGGTTTCCTTCTGACAACGTATGAGTCTTTCAAATAAAATATTGCCCTGGTCAGGTATACTGCGCCAATTGTCTTGATCCTTTCTGTTGTCTTTGCAGATTATGGTGGGGGAAGGTATTCTCTACTGCTGCCTTTCAAAACGGCGGAATGGAATCGGAGCTGAGCCCAATATCAATGCGGGAGGATGCAACTTCAACTCTTTCCTCAGGAGGGCGGTCCGGTTTATTGGTGGGTTGGGTCTAATTCTTGCTAAATCTTATCTCACTTTGATTGTTTCATTAGCTAAGTTTCCTGAGAGTACTGAAGAGCGTGTTAAATTTCAGTTTTGCAAGGTAGAACCATGAGGGGCTGCCTTAGAAGTTATTGTCACTCTGAGTATATCATTCAGAATGGCTGCCTAGTGTCCTCCTCCTCTTAATGTTTCAAAGTAGCCGTCATGCAGATTGAAGCTCTCCTGAGCATCCATACTTCCACATTGTTTTTCCTTTGCCCAAGAGTCATAGACACTCAAAATATGATATTGTATGTAGGGGGGTTGCCATTTTAAAAAATGCACTGTACCTGATGATGAGGATGACTCACACACCAAATGCCTAACACATTCATAATGATATGAGGAGATTAAAATAATTACTTCCATGATTGAGATTCTAAAAGATATACAAAACCAAAAGGACATAGTGAGGGTAAAGAAAAGCAAGAGCATTCAAATATGAGTTCTTTGTTTCATAATCATCCCAGTACCCATTCAATATGAATAGGTAGCTCTTCTTGCCTTTAAGAGCATTTGTTTGATCAGTTGCATAAATAATTCTGCTTGGAAGTGTTCACACGTTTGAAAAAATAGCTGGCAAGGAAACCACATCATAGAAGGAAAAAGGAAAATAAGCCCTAAAATCAGTGTAGATCCCTTTGTACAATTGGAAATGATAGACAAATATCGAGCTATCAGTGGAATTAATTGGATGTGCTTCTAATAGGAGATAGAATGAAAGTCCAAAGGTACAGCCAGTACAGTAAAACTCTTGTGCTGAGACTTGTCTTTTTTTCACATTGCTGAGAAGTCCTCATCAATCCTCCATAATGAATAAGTCACAAGGATTAAATGTTAAAACACAAATCAAGAGTCTTATGGTATCTTAAAACACGAACAAGTTTCATTTGATATAAATATAATTTAATATGATGCAAATATATGTAGTGAAATATAAATGTTCTGTTACATTTGTTATTCCCACCTCCTATTCCTTGCATGTATATAAATGTCTTCTCCTGAGGCTGTATTCCCTCCACCTCAAAAAGAAAGGCTGCAACTGACAAATTATTTCAGGTACTATTTTTACAACCACAAACTACAGATATGCATACGATTTGGAAATATATCATGCATGTTAAGAGTGAAATTTCTCACGTAAAATATTAAAATGAAATAGGCAAACTCAAGCATAATGTAAGCAAACAGATCACACAAATAAACAAAGACAGTTTTTAATGCATTAGAGGTGTTGGGGAGAGTGAATGACATAAAGAGTCTATTTTCTCAAGCCCTAAGACCCCGAACTAAGATTTCAGAGACCTTTTTATACTTTTTCTACGCTCATATCAAGGCAAGTGGATTTTTCCATCAAGACTTAATTCTTCATTCTATTTTGCGATACGTCACTGAACAGCCTATAATGGAAAATCCCCAAAACATAGTTCTGCGTTTTCTGTTTATCACATTTGTCATTATGTCATAAGTTTGCCCATTGGGCATCTACAGATGCTATTTCTCAATATTATATTTCTTAACATATTTTAGTGAAAACAGGAAACTTGCAGAAGTGCTGCATGTATCTCTCGTGCAGCCAACACTCTCTATGTGCCTTATAAATGATTATTAAAACCAAATAAAAATATAGATATGTAGCAAAGCAATTCCATTCTCACAGCCCCCGCTTATGCTACGTGAGAAGGACCTCTAAGCTATGACAGTACTCCCCCATTTATTGCAGGAGTTTGGTGCCTGATCCACCCACGATAAAGGAAAATCCGTGAAATGCAGACACCTCAGTGAACTGACCTTGGGCTGCTTTGCTCCTGACAGCTATGTTTCCGAAGAGAGGTTTTTAACCCCCTCCGGACACCTCAGCAAACCTTGCTGCCAGGAACTCAAGATCTGTTTGCTGAGGTGTCAGGAGGGGGTTAAAAACTTCTCTTTGGAAACAGTAGCCAAGCAGCCTAAGGTCAGTTTGATGAGGTATTATGAGTTGGTTAAAAACCTCTCTTTGCAAAGGCAGCCAGCAGGAGCAGCCCCAGCTCTGTTTGCTGAGGTGTCAGGAGGGGGTTAAAAGCCTCTCTTTGGAAGCGAAATGCACACACCTCAGCAAGGGCTGCTCCTGCTGGCTCCGCTTGCAAAGAAAGGCTTTTAACGCCCTCCTGGCACCTCAGCAAACAGACCTGGAGCTGCTCCTGCCAGTTCTGCTTCCAAAGAGAGGTTTTTAACCCCCTCCTGGCACCTCAGCAAACCTTACTGCCAGGAGCTCAAGGTCTGTTTGCTGAGGTGCCAGGAGGGGGTAAAAAACCTCTCTTTGGAAGCCTGCTTCTCTCAAGAAAAAAAAGCAGTATACTGAGACCATAATATATGAACCACGTTGTGCCAGGAGACTACTGTACCACTATCCAAAAATTATTTTAATACTAACATAAACTGATGTGTGTATATTTTTGTATTGGTAAAGCTGTCAATCTGTTGTGGACCTAAGGTCTTGAAAGGGTACTTCTACTTTATAACTGTGTTACTTGCAGTGCATTATATCATTAAGCACTATTGTTTATTGCACAGATGAGCAGATATAGGAACATTTCCAAATTATTCTCTGAATGACTTTTTTTCCTGTTCCTCCTGCTCATTAACATGTGTGGACATCCATAGCTGAGCTATAGAAGTTGGAGTTGGTATGGGAGTCTCCAGTAGGACAACAAATCTTTAGCATTGATCTCGTAGCATGTACTGTATATACCAGCTCTAATTCCAAAAATTTATCCTAGGCACTGTCTAAAACTGGTCTTCGTGTTAGGCATTGATGTACACCTACAGGAGTATCTGAAGGGGCTATTCTAGGCAGAAGTATTCCAATATAGGCAGTCCTTTCCCAACTAGGAGGCAAAACTTTATACTGTAGGTTTCATATCCACAAATAAAATAATGATCCTTTCGTGCATATAAACATATAAAACATATCTGAAGATTCTGTCTTAATAAGCATATAGGGGTATAATTCTTATAAGAGGGGGGAAATACAGTAAAATTACATTAGAATTGCACATTCCCCCCTTTCCCAAAAGCACAACAAACTTGTAAAGACATAAAACCATGAGCGTTGAGTTCTGTTTGAGTGGGGGGGGAAAGTTTGAGTGGGAGTATGTGGAGCAGTAGCCGAGATGATGAGATCCAGGACAAGAGAAGAGTCACTTACATGTAGGGTGCAGACATCAAAAGAGTTCCTTATAATCAGAAGATTGTCATATTTTATGGTGTTTGAGATGTGAGCATTGTTGGCCCCAGCAAAACCGGCGGCCTGGAGATCTCCTGCCAGTAATTCCATTGGTCCCAGGATACTGGTTAAACAGGGTTTTATTATGTAAGGAGCTCTTAATGGTTCCCTGAAGTCACTTCCCTCCTACATCTCAGAGTACTCAGTTCTTGGTACTTGTTCCTTGGCAGCAGTTAGTTCAGGACTTACCTCATTTCTCATCTTGGAGACCAGTGCAGTCTTGATAATAAATAAGCCCAGTATGGCACCCTGAGGTAATTGGCGGTAAGTGGCAGTTGTCCTCTCACTCTTCGTATTGCCTCCTCCTCCTTCTCTCCCACTGGTACTTGCACCACAAGCACATCAGCTATGTAGAAATGGGCTCTATGGAACCCATCAGGCATCTCAAGCATCAGGAAGCTCCACGTGCAAAAGCTGAGCCTGGTGCTGCTTTGAGTGCCACCCGGATTCCTCAGCTCTGCCTCTAGACCCTGGCACACTGGGCTCTGGGGCTGGAGTGGATGCAGTCTGTCATCTCTGGCCTCTACCTCTGAATGCTGGGAAACCGCCTGAAGACTCCTGCCAGGGATCATCCTTCAGCTCCCCAGTCTACTCTACCACAGTATACAGAATGGGCTCTAGGTCCTCTGATGCTGGACCCCACGTCTCTTCTTCCTATGTCAGTACTTCACTGGGCATCTCCAACCCCAAAGAAGGATCCCAGCCTTTGCCCTTGCCCTTCTTTAACCCCCTTCCATGCCCACCTCTCGAGTTCTCTGGTGCTGCTCATCTCCCTCCCAATAGAACACCTGTGTTTTCCTCCTCTCTGTCTCCTGCAGACTGCAGAGAAAACCTTTTGGGGGTGGGTGGGTATGAGGCCAGGGCAGATGGCCTCTGCGAGGCACAACCAAGTACCTACAAAGTACCTTTTCTCAGCACAGCTTATCTACTAATGCTTAAACCACTAACTCGAGTGGTTAGAAGGTTAGATTAGGAATTAAGAGTCTCTCCATTTGTGGGTTTCAGGTCCCCACTTGGCCATGAAACTCACTGGATAACCTTGGAGTACTTCTCTTCATTCAATCTAACCTACCTCGTAGGATTTTAGAGGGAAAACAGAACAGACAGTAAATGTAAATGTAATTAATTGGAAGTGTGACCAGGGATGCCATTGGGAAATCATCTCTCAGCATGTATCAGCTGTGGAGTGCATCACAGAGGTAGCATAAAGGAAATTTTTAACATTGCATTGTGGAACAATATTTTCTATAAAAAGAGGTATTGCGTACATTTATAAATTGCCTCATCAAGTTGATTTGAACTTATAATGAAGGGGTGAGCAGCCTTCAGCCCTCCAGATGTCTTGGACCACAGCTCCCATAATCCTTTACCATTTGGCAATATAGGCTCAGAATTCTGGGAATCGCACTCCAAATATCTGGCAGCCCAAACATTCCCCACCCCTGTTATAGTGAATGATTCTTCCCAGTGTGTTTTTTTAAGTATAAAGAACTTAGAATTAGTTTACCAGCACTTTCTTCTGGGGGTGCTGTAGGACTGTGCAACTTGCCTGAGGCTACACAGGATAGTTCTCCTAGGAGGTATGGTGGGGGATTCAGTCTCCAACTCCTGATTGCATCACCAAGTGCTGCAATTCACTGAGCTGTCCTGTCAGCTCTATCATTATTATATTTACCAAACGTGGCTCCTCAGCTGTTGAGGATGGCCTTAGGAATTTGGCCTGAAGGCTGCCAGTTTTCCTTCCTGGACAAAAAATATATATCTAGTATTGCTAGCTAAGATGTACTAGTTTCTTTTTCTTGGCTTCTAGGCGTCCATATATTTGGTCTTTGTGCCACTGCTCTCATCACTGATATCATACAGCTATCAACTGGGTACCAAACACCCTACTTCCTAACTGTATGCAAGCCTAACTATACATCTCTCAACATATCCTGTTCAGAAAATTCTTACGTTGTGGAGGACATTTGCTCAGGACCTGATCCCGTGATCATCAATGACGGAAGGTGAGATAAATATCAAGGCTTTTTAAAGCACGTGACCCCTTAAAGACTAACTTTCATATTTTAATTTAACATTTCATGGACACGTCCACTTCTTCAGACATCTAGCAGCAGAATGGGAAACTGCCTAGTTACAACAAACAGAAAGCCACACAAAAGTGTGGCCTGGGGCAGTGCATTCCTGCCTATATTCTGGTATTAAGTTCAGCATTTAATAATTTACTGGTGGACAATTTCTTCCGACCTCTGCTGAACTCTGGCTTTCAAGTACATAATCTCTCTCCAGGTCCCTCATTTTGCAATACTGACTCTTTTGTGTAGCTCAAGAGTCAGTATTGCAAACAAATCAAATTGTTTGACATCAGAAGTTTAATCAGTGCAACAGAAAGATATTATTTGTATTCTTAAAGGCTTTCACGGCTGGCATCTGATGGCTGTTGTGGGTTTTTCAGACTGCTTGGTTGTGTTCTGGAAGTTTTTCTTCCTGACGTTTCACCAGACTCTGTGGCTTGCATCACCCCATTTCTGGCTCACCTGCATTAGCTACCCGTTGCGTCCTGAATTAGATTCAAGGTCCTGGTTTTAGTATATAAAACCCCCCATGGTCTAGGACCTGACTACCTGGCAGAGCGGATCACCCAGCGGTCACCTTCGGCCCGTCCAACGAGGATGTCACGGGTGCACTCGCTTTGGGTGGCCACACCCAGAGAGGCCCGGAAAACCTCAACCCGGAACCGGGCCTTCTCTGTGGCTAGCCCTACCTTGTGGAACCACCTACCCAGCGAAGTGCGCCTTGCACAGTCCCTGCCGGCCTTTCGGAGGGCTCTAAAGACCCTGCTCTTCCGTGAGGCATTTGAATGACTTAATTTAATTTTTTTCCCCGCCATCTGCTTAGTTTTATTTCTCAGTTTATGCCAGGGTTGTGTATTTTTTTCTTTTTTAAATTGTTTGTTAACTGTAGTTACCTAGTTACTTGTATGTTTGTTGAGCTGGCTGAATTATTGATTCAATTTACTGTGAACCGCCCGGAGTTCCTTCGGGAAGACGGGCGGTATACAAGCCTCATAATAAATAAATAATAAATAAATATATGTTTGCAAACGTTAATGTGAGACTTGCGAACTATTCTCTCCAAGACTAATAAAGGTTTAGTTGGGTTTGGTTTTGTGCCCCCCTCCTGTCCTTAGTAACATAAATATTATTTTCCTGATTACAGCTTCTAAGTTAAAACACGATGTGCTGGACCACCCAGAACTTAGGTTATTTTTAAACTAGCTTTAACAGGACATATTTTGGACTGAAAAAAAATTTAATTTGAGTGTCCTTCCTTTGCAGAAAGTCCTTCCCTTCCCAACACGCCACCTTGGCCGCCTTTGCAGCCGTGTATGTCTCGGTGAGTAATTAGATCCGTTCTCCATAATCAGAAAAGTCAGCATGTCATTGTGTGCCTACTGCAGAGAGGTGGGGGTGAGGTGGTAGAGTGACTCCTCATACCTTGGGCATATTGTGTACCTCTAACACTCATCATGACTCTACAGTTATGGAATATACTGCCCATAGAGGTAAGACTGGTTTTAGCATGACCCAGGTCAGCTTTTTATTTTCCAAAGCATTTTAACTGGATGATTAATCCCACCGGGATTTCTCACTAGAGATGGGCACATAGTGAGTCATCCAAGAATGTCAAAAGTCAAACAGTTCCTCCCAAGCCACCCCAGCCAGCTGCCCCACTCACCAGCAGATGTATGCTGCCCATGTCCTCCTCCTTGTGTGATCTTCCAGTCCTGGCAGGAGCACAAAGTCCCTTCTGTGCTTCCTCCATCAGCTGGCCACTCAAAGGCAGTGCCTTTTTTTTTAATTTGATTCAATTTTTATACCACCCATGGGGCAGCGAGGCCACTCTGTGGTGTAGGAATCCCTGCCCATCCTCATCTGAGTGGGCAGCTGCTGGAGGAGTTAGAGAAGGGAAATTTGTACTCCTGCCTGGAATAATCAGTTACCTGATGAAGAGGACCCAGGCAGTATGCACTGGCTCAGGAGTGGCAGCAGCAGGCCAGAGAGTGGGGGAGGGAAGATCTACATATGACTTTTGACAAATCTGGACATCTCCCTTCATGCTCATATCTATTTCTCACCCTTCTTTTCTTTGTTTGATTCTGTGTTTCAAAGGACTAAAATCTTAAATATCCTTTATTGTCACCTAGGCATGGGCCTTTTGTTTCAGAATGGGTCCAGTTCCGAAATGAATCATGGCAGCACAGGTGCTGTTCAGAATTTGAACCCACCCTCCGAAATGAAATAACCCACTAACTTGCCTTGCCTTACCTCGCACGGGGGTGCATCTCCGAGCAGGAAGAAGCCTCCGACATGTCATGATTCATTCTCCCTGGCACTGGCCAGGCAGACAGGGAGGCGGGATGATGCATGTCCTTGCATAGCTCCTCATTGGGCAGTGCCAGAGAGAAGGAACGATGACGTGTCAAAGACCTCTTCCTCGTTGGAGTTGTGAGATAAGGCATGAGATAAGGCAAGGTAAGTCAATGGGTGATTCCATTTCAGAGGGTGGGTCCAAGTTCAGAACAGCACCTGTGCTGCAGTGATTCATTTCGAAACCGAACCCTTTCTGAAATTAAAGGCCCATGTCTATTGTCACCTATTTTTTGTACATGATCCTGGTTTTGGTAAGGATGGAGGCAGGATTAAAATACTTCAATAAATAGGTCCAGGGAAAATAATTTGAAAAAGGGACTCCACATCCAGCTTCTTCCCTAAGAACTGATATTTTTAAAACATAGTTTAGAAGAGAAATTGATAGAATCAAAAGCCAAACCTAGGGTGAAAGCTTCAGCCGCTTATTTGGAGTCTCCTGCAGATGTTTAATTATTTTGTTTGTTCCTGTTGTATTTTTAGAGTTGATGAGAAGATGTTCTCATAGGAAACTTTTTTCCTTCAGATTTCAAAATAACATCTCTGTTTTCAAGTACAATGGCCAGAACCCTGTTGTTTATATAAAGTCTGCATAACTTACCATAGCTAATTATTATTAGTGACAAAATGTCAGGGTGCATCTCAGCCATGTACCTGATCATGTGCTTGATTTCAAAATCAAGAGTTTCCATTTGACAATTAGCTGCAATTAGCTGCAACAAGTTACACAAACCTAATGTGAACAGCAATAAGAACCCTTAACTTTGTGTCTTAGACTGCCCATGGTGGGAGACATTACTGTTATAAAATATTTTTTTTCTTCACAATGAGTGCAATACTATTGAAAAACAGTTTATTGATCTATTGCCAGTTCCGACTAACTCAGATCTCTTAGATTCCTCCATTTTCCCTGTCAAATGAAAGAAACCTATTCACGTTTGAATATTTATAAGCCCAATTTAGGTTCAAAACTGACATAATGAAAAGACCTCAGAAGATTATTTTGAGTTTATTTTGTGAAGCCTCTCAAGGTGCATGTTCAGACTGAGGAGCTGTGGATCTGTGAAAGCATGATTCCCATACATTTCTACGGCCCCCTTGGAAATGGGTACAAGGATTGATTTTTCTCCTTTAAGCAGAAAATGTTGCCCTCAATGCCAAATGTTATTTTGGTGTCTTAGACCACAAAAAGGGTGGTTTCTGGTTCTCCAGATGGGACTTGAATGCAACTCTCATCAGCCTCAGCCAGTGGTGAGGGATCATGTGAGCTGTAGTCCATCTGAAGAGACACATGTTGCCCACTACGACTTTAGAGGTAAGCCCCACTGACTTCTGTGGGGTTCCTTCCCAGGTCAGTGAGTGTAAGATTGGACTACAGCCTCCAATACAAATTAGGGAAATAAACTTGATTAGAGAAGTATATAAAAACTTTGCAGTGTTTTTTTATCCCAATTTATTTACCGATACGAATATAAGTCTACCAAAAAAGCATGACTAATTCTGTTTATTCACAGTGACTGTGGCACTGGTTGTGCATGACAATTAAAATGTCATTAAACTCTTCAGCAGTAGCAGAATATTCAGATGCATTGCCACTCCTTAATAACATTTGCTGGCATGATTTGTCTTCTGAGCCTTTTGCATAAACACATAACGATGCAGCTTCTTCTGTTGATGTATAACAACATTGACCTCCATATGTTATTTCCAAGGCCTCCTAATTTAATTCTTCCTTTGCATGCTACAAAGTTGGTTGTTCCTGTTTTGAATTCCAAGAGAAATAAGGCCTTCACAGTTGGTAGTATCAGGGTGGTCCAGATGGGTGGTCACATGTCCTTCCATAGAGAGGAGGGTCCTCTGTTTGAAGGTTGTAGGACATCTCTTGGTCATGAAATTCGGCACATGACCAGATTCATGACTAAGGTGCACCCTGACACCTTGTCAGTAGTCACAATTAGCTATGGCAAATTGCACAAACCTTACGTCAGTGAAATAATTCTGAAGGCGCTCAATATCTGAGAGACTTATACTCCAATTCCAGTTTAAAACTGGAGTGGTGGGATAGCAGAGGCTTTGAAGTTGTTCATAAACAGAGTTGCAGATGGCTGTCCATAATGCACCTCTCTGCTGTCTTTCCAGAAGCAGGCAAAGACCTTCCTCTTCACGCAAGCTTTCACTGAATGATGAACTACTTATTATGTGACTTTTATATGGGTTACCACGCATGATTACATTGACTGATTTCATAAAAACACCCATGTTTTCCATGCTAGTTTCCATCCCTCATAGTGGAATTTCTTTTTCTTTTTATGTGTTTTTAGTAGCTTTAATGTCACCTTTTAATATAGTATGATGCCTCTTCTGATTCCCTGTTCCAAACTTGAATATTTCAAATGTTCTGGACTGTATATTGCCCCCTCCCCATTATTGTAAGCCACATTGGGTCCTTTTCCAAGGACAAAAGGTGGGGCAAAAATATACTGAATGAATGAATGAATGAATGAACTTCCTACCACTGGCTTTGCTGGCTAGGACTGATGGCAGTTATAGGCCCAAAATATTTGAAGGTAGGCAGAGTTGCCTACCCCTGGCTTTGTTTCTAAAGGGTATCCCTTTTCTTACATTAACATTGGCAACCTTTTCCCCTTTTCTGGTGATACTTCTCCTTATTTTTGATTATATGCAAGTAAGTCAACCAAAAGCCCCCTTTCTGTGTGGGAATGAGCTTAAGAAGCCACCACTGCTGCTCTTCCTGCCATGCCAATTATCCTCTTGATCAGCTTCAGCTGATGGTTTTAATTCCTTATTTCCACCGGTGGTAAGTTTCTTCTTGAAGATTCTCTTCCCACAATAAAGGCATCATTAGACAAAACTTTGGTATTTGTTTTCTAGAACCAGTGCACCTTTAAGAGAAAATGGACTACCTATTCATTTGAATGTGAGCTGAGCTTGCTACAATCCTCATTTGGCAAATTAACCTGTATTTTTCTTGTGCGGCTGATAAATTTGGAGAATAGCATAGCCTTGTTTATCTGATGTCCCATGTGCATAACACGGAAAGATTTGTGTGGCTGGAAGGCTAACCCTGTAAGAGAGGGAAATACACAGTTGCCTTAATGATGTGCTGTCTCTGACCTGAGTGAATGTTAGTTGATGCAGCACATTCTATTCTACCCAGAAAAGGGTTATTATTCTTTTTGAACTACAGTTCCGAAAATCTCCAGGTAGCGTAGTCAATGGCACAGCTTTCCCTTACCCCTTCATTATATCATTAAGGAAACATGAAAGAGAAGGAACCCATTATTCTGGGAAGGTACACTAAACTATTACAATGTCTTCTTTTAAAGATGTACTTCAATTCAACGTTAACCGACTCCTCTAAGCTTCTGAAACCACTTCTGGTATTTGCATTTATCATCTGTGGGATTATTTGTGGACTGACCCGCATCACTCAATACAAAAACCATCCAGTTGATGTTTATTGCGGCTTTTTAATTGGGAGTGGAATTGCCCTTTACCTGGTAAGTGCAATGCAGTTGTTCAGAGATGCCTGTGCTCTGATAGCTAACCGTCTTAGAAATGAGAACTCTCACATCTCTTTCAGATTTGCTAGAATCCTATTCATGCTAATACCTTTGCATAACCTGCCATGGCAAATTGATAAGGAGCCAAGATGTCTATCAGTAGCACTGCTGAGTGTGGGGCCAGGCATGTGTCTAAGAAGCACCCTAGCACCTTGTCAATTAGTCACAAGAAGTTACAGAAACTTTATGGCAACACCAATAAGATGGTGGCCATGTTGTCTGGGACTTTGATAGCATCATAGAATAGAATCATCAAATCATGAACTTGGATGGGGTCTATAATGCCACCAAATCCAACCCCCTGCTCAGTGCAAGAATACAGATCAAAGCAGATCTGACAGATGGTTGTCCATATTTCTTTTGAAGTGTTGGAGCACCCATCACCTCCAGCATTGGAGCACTCACCACCTCCTCTGCTCTAACAGTTGGGAAGTTTTTCCTGATATTCAGTCAAAATTTGGCTTTTGTACTTTTTGTGCTTTACTGACTCCAATGGCAGTTGCTCTTCCCTTTTTCTTAACGGAAAGATGGTTCAGCAAAAGGATTTAAAATTGATTATGCAGCTGCTCTCGGGGTGGATCAGAACTTGGCAGCTTCATTTTCTTCAGGGTTGAGGGATGAGATTCCAGTTTGGGAAAGGCCCCGAGAATTGTATTTCCAAACCATGGGCGTAGTCATACTGACATACTGTATCATATATATTTTTTGCCCTATAAGATGCACTTTTCCACTCCTCAAATGTCAGGTGAAAAGTCTGTGCATCTTATAGCGTGAATACAGCCTTCCTGACCCGCCGCAGCCATTGTTCCAGAGCCCCGCAGCCAAACCAAGCCCGGGAACAGAAGCTGCAGGCGCTGGAGAAGTGGACCTCTCCTCGCTTGAGCCTCTTCTTTCTCAAGCCCGGTGGCAGCAGGCCATGCTGAAAAGGCTCCCTTCCCCACCAAGCTGATGATTCCATCCAGGGAAAGCTGTGCTTGTGGTGGCCCCAGGGAGGCGTCCTGGGGGAGACCGGATGGGAAGGGGATGGTTCGGCTGTAGATGCCAATGGGAGCTCTGCCTTCCTTCTGAGAAGAGGGCCCTCAGGAAGGGGAGGGGCAAGGGTTCACTTGCGTACATCTGCAAGATGTGGGTGACTTTCATCTGAAGGGGACAGAGGCCACTGGGCTTTCAGTTGTCCACGTGGTGTGGTTTCTCCCGTTGGCCTTTCTTTCCATGTATGCACTAGGAAGCTGCAGGCTCTGGTCACCCGCATGCTTCCCCGAACGGGGAGCTGCGGCCACAACCGTCTCAGAGCTCTGCAGAAGCTGCAGGCGGAGCCTCTGTGTCCACCATGGCGAGGACTTGGGGGCACGGAGGGGGGGGGACCAGAGTCTGCAGCTTCCTAGTACAAAAGACAGTGTCTCACCATAGCCAGGTCAGAGGCTTCTCTTTCAGGAGGAAGGGAGAGAGAGAGAGAGAGAGAGAGAGAGAGAGAGAGAGAGAGAGAGAGAGAGCTTTCTTGGAGCCACCAGTAGTAAAGCTTCCTCGAGTCAATCGCTCGCTCCCGGGCGTTCCCTCTGAAAGATAGAGAGTGCGTTCTTTCTCCACTCCCACGTCTCCCCCACTTCTCCACCCTAGGTTGAGATTTCAAACTCCTTCAAAGTTCGCCATTGCTGCCAGCGCTCCCCGTGTCCTCTGCGAGGCAGCCCGGGCACATTCTCCCACCCCTCGCTCCCTCTCATGGCTGCCAGCTGGTTCTAGCAGGTGTGGAAGCACACCCAGGTCCTACTGACCCAGGAAGAGCAGCCGGGGCATGCCCGTACCTGGGCGATGATGCCAAGGGAGGACCGGTGCCACTGAAGGGAGCGACGCTGGAGTGCGAGGGTGAAAGGGCTCCTTCTTCGGCTTATTATTGTTCCCCTCCTCGCCGCTACCACTGCTGCCTCCCCTGTGCTCCCTGCCAAGCTGGCCATGCCAGAAACCTGGCACAAAAAGCAGGCCAGGCTGGATTCATCAGGTTGGTGGGGAAGGGAGCTGTCATTTGCTGCCTCAGAGGCCTCTGGACCCAACTAAGTATGTATATGTGAATATTTTTTCCCACACATACATACCTCTAAAAACTAAATGTGCCTTATGGTCCAGTTCCTCTTATAGGGCAAAAATACGGTAATTTTGTAGATTTTTCCGGTTCATGCCAGCACAGCACCATTTAGCAATGCCAAAGCTTCCCAGTCTGCAAAAGAATGTTTGATCCATGAAAAGCCTTCCCAGATAAAAACCAGAACTCCAGTTCCATAGAGATAAGAGCAGAAGTTCTTCAAATGAGGACTGGAGTAGGCTGGTATGACTACAGACTGCCTTTCCCCATTCCACTTCACTGTAGAAAGTGTTGGAATTATTTTCAACCTCATATGTTGCCTTTAAGATGTTTCTCTGGAAAGGACTCTCTGGTTGGGGGTGACTGTCAATCTGTCCAGAAGAAACACGTTGTTCCCTCTCTCCCTCTGATTTTGAAGAGAGACATGCTTCTCTGCTTAAGAGTTTTTTCCTACCTTTTTAAAGTCAGTATTAATTAATGTTAGCCATGTAGATCTACTCTGCAGCCAGTAAAGATCTGCAGTTATTTTTTTCTGCAATATGCTGTTTCGTCTCTGTTCAGAATTTTGAGTAAATGGAAACATTTTATCCTTTCTCCTACCAATGTCATCGAGTGAGTTATCGGGACATTCGAGAAGAACCAAATAAGGTGCCTTACTCTGGGGAGATCTGAAGCTAATTCTGCTCTGTAGTTCTGTGAACTTTCTGCTGTGTAGGCTTTTTTGCCAAAAAAAATAAAATCACAATGGGCCCCCCAAAAATGGGAAAGTGTCCAGGTTATGAACTGATTCTGAAAGTCTCCTACATCTCTCTGCTTAATTCTGGCTGGTGAGTCTACTTTTTAGGGATCCTGCAACAGGCAGAGAAGGGTTCAGAGACCATTAATTAGAGTTATCTGTTATTCAAACTAAAGCAGGGATGGAGGAAATGGGGTTTTCCAGATTGTTGGACAAAAATCCTTATGATCCCTGCCTTTGTGTTATGCTGGCAGGAGCTGAATTCTAAACCATTCTGCTTCCCCACAGTAAGAAGTACATTATAATTACAGATGTATTTATATATTTGTTAGATCATACCTTATCTGCAGAACAGCATAATAAGCTAGCTAACCACAGTTAAAGCAGCTACCGAACAAAATATTTTCCATAATTGGATCATGCGTTTCTCTCTCTCTCTCTCTCTCTCTCTCTCTCTCTCTCTCTCTCTCTCTCTCTCTCTCTCTCTCTCTCTCTCTCTCTCTCTCTCTCCCAATATTAGGGCCTTTATGCTGTGGGAAACTTTCTACCAAGTGAAGACATGTTAAATCAGAATACACAGAGAGCACCATTAAGAGCTCTGACTGACCTGAGCCAAGATGCCAACAGAATCCTACCAGGAAAAAATGGTGGCAGCAGTGACGCCATCTCCACCCACGCTGCCGAGAGTATGTTGAACCGGAACCACAGAGAGATGGGCTCCCTGACAAATCTCAAAAGAACCAATGCTGACGTGGAGATTATAACGCCGCGGAGCCCGATGGGAAAAGAAAACATGGTGACATTCAGCAACACTTTGCCAAGAGCCAACACACCGGCCATGGAAGAATCAGCCCGGCGAAATGCTACCATTCATGCGTCTATGGATTCGGCCCGCTCAAAGCAGCTCCTGTCCCAGTGGAAGAACAAAAACGAAAGCCGGAAGTTGTCTTTGCAGGTGATAGAGACAGATTCTGGACAGTCACCACCTAGAGCAATTGAAATGAGGTCTAGCTCGGAGCCATCCAGAGTGGGGGTCAACGGCGATCACCATGGCCCTAGCAACCAGTACCTAAAAATCCAGCCGGGTAGCATGCCAGGCTGCAACAACGCCGGCCTTTCTGGTGGGCCGAGGGTTTCCATTCAGTCACGTCCAGGCTCTTCGCAGCTTGTGCACATTCCCGAAGAGACACAGGAGAATGTCAGCACATCTCCAAA
The DNA here is from genome assembly GCA_037367245.1 of Phrynocephalus guinanensis. Taxonomy (NCBI): domain Eukaryota; kingdom Metazoa; phylum Chordata; class Lepidosauria; order Squamata; family Agamidae; genus Phrynocephalus; species Phrynocephalus guinanensis. Next base: position 32,175,588 of record CM074737.1, read on the forward strand.
AACAAGCTCGGCCCGAGCCAAGTGGTTAAAAGCCGCCGAGAAGACCGTCGGGTGCAGAAGCAACAACCAGCCAAGGATCATGCAGGTCATCGCCATGTCGAAGCAACAAGGGGTCCTTCAGGGCAGCCCAAAGAGCTCTGAAGGCAGCACAGTCACCTGCACCGGTTCCATCCGCTACAAGACCTTGACAGACCACGAACCCAGCAGCATCGTCCGTGTAGAGGCCCATCCGGAGAACAACCGGCCCATCATCCAGATGCCCTCAGAAGGGGAAGGGAGCGGCTCATGGAAATGGAAGGCGCCCGAGAAAGGAAGCCTCCGCCAAACCTACGAGCTCAATGATCTCAATAGAGACTCAGAGAGCTGTGAGTCCTTGAAAGACAGTTACGGATCTGGGGACAGGAAAAGAACCAACATCGACAATGCCGAGCACCACCATCATGGCATCACCACCATAAGAGTCACACCCGTGGAAGGCAGCGAGATTGGTTCAGAGACCCTCTCCATCTCCTCCAGCCGCGATTCCACCCTCCGAAGGAAAGGCAATATCATTTTAATCCCTGAAAGAGGCAGCAGTCCAGAGAACACCAGAAACATCTTCTACAAAGGAACGTCTCCTACAAGAGCTTACAAAGAATGAGAGCTGGGGCTTCAACTGAGCCGTGCCACAAATGATTGATGCCGTAGGGCACAAGTTTTGTGCTCTCTTCCTTTCAATTTTTTTATTTCTTTTAGCTGAGGCTGAAATATTCTTGATGTGCCAAAATATTGACCCATCAGCCTGACTGTTTATGGATGTTGCTGATGTGTAGTGATTGTGCATGAATTTGTGGATTTCATGTCGCGGGGGGGGAAAGCACAATGCAAGAACCTAATGAATGCAAAATTTCCTAACATGCTTTTTCCCCCTAGAGTACAAAATGTTTCTCCGACAGAAACGTTGTCAACAAAAACAGCTATCTTAAAAGCAGACACTTTAATTCCTGAATGTGCCAACTTTTTGATTGATATACGTCCAAGGACAAAAGATAGGAGTTTTTTTTTTAAAAAAAAAATGCAAAAGCTGTACCAGTGTTGTACTTCATCTTTGTGGGTTTTGCACCAAAATTTAATACCAAGTTGGTGCTGATTCTAACTTGATATTTTTAGAAAACTTCACATACCAGTTCAACTCTACAGACACATGATGTTTGGGTGTATAATTCCTTTCCAAGTAATATTGCTGAAACTATGGTGTTGGCTGCATCCATTTAGAGTAGAATAAAAATATTGACAGCTTTGTTATAGTGGAACGTTCACATTAAAAGATTGCAAAGGTTTGTGTAGTTCCTTGAAATGTTTACTAGAAGAAGAAAAAAAACAAATGTGAATGATGTCCCATGATAAGTGGAATCATTTTCTCTCCTGGTTATTATTATTTTTTCCTTATCTCCAAAATTTGTTTAGTTACAGGTGCTACAAACCAAGAGGACACTTCTTAGTAAGCTAACTGATGACTAGTTTAAATATTGTGGTAGTATTCTTTGTTTTTTAAAATAAGAATTTCTTACGCACTAAGTTATTTTCTTCTAATTGAGTAGTTTCTCGGTCTGTCTCATTGCTGATCTTTCCTCTTTTCCTTCCTCACTCAGTAGCTAAGTGCTTTTACACTAATTATTGCAACTGTGCTGTAAACATGACAATAACAACAGGCTGCCTAACAGATTAGCATGGCTGGAATAAAGTACGGGGACCTTCTTGACAAACCCACGGGTGCACAACCTACATTGCTGTCCTTCCAGAAGCCAATGTCTCCTGATGTGCCCTGAACCTGACAAGGGAATATAACTGGAGAATGTATTGCGTTCCTAACTTGTTTCTCAGTTCCTCCTTTGAGCCTGTAAAATGATCTGTGAAGATGGGGCCGAAAGGCAGCATGGTTCGTGCAAGCCAAGCTGCCACGCCCTACATTTTTCGCACGCAAAACACTTTAAGCAAGGTGAGGCTAAGCAGGCAGAGTGACCTTTTTTTCTTTTTTTCCTGGCCTTAGTGCCAGTGGATCATATGCCTTCTTCAGAGCTCATCCTATCCCACATGGCATTTGGCAGTTCTGATTAGGGTGGTGGCAGTAACTGAGAAGTTGACCAGCTGGCTGTCTCATGGTCCCTTAAAGCTTGATTCCTTGGGATTTTTCTCCCTATCTGGTTGATGGGCTGGTCCTGTCGTTTGTTAAGTAAACTATGGATGAAACCAATGGTGATGCTCCAGTTTATGCCCAGGCATGGCTGCCACCTCTGGAATAACTTTCTCTGTGTTTCATATCCTAACTCTTAAACCGTTGGGCGTTGTAGTCTTTGGAATGGCATCTAGAGCCAAATGAATATACCAATGCTGCATTATGCTACAAATGAGTAGTTTCTGTAAGCATAACTTTCATTAAGGGATATGAAAAGTTTTTGCCTCTCATGAACTTGTCTTGGAAAAATGAGACCCACCAAAACAGGTTTCTGTGGTGAAAACCAATCAGACTGGAACTACAGAGGTACCTTGTATAAAGGAATTAATTCGTTCCAAATGAAATTCTGTTAAGCAAAATGTCCTTTATACAAATTTCCCATAGGAATGCATTGAAAACAGAGTAATCCCTAATCACAACACTTTTTATGTTGTACGGATTTGCCCCATAGGCGATTCTATTAAGCAGATTTCCCCTATCTCCGAAATTCTTTATGTTGTACAGATTTTGTGTTATACAAACCGTTTGTTATACGAGGGTCTGCTGTATTGTGATTTATAAAACAATATACATGTTTTATAAGTCATTTTATAAAAACATTTTATGAGGAAATGTCAAAAGCGTCCGTATGATCAGATTTAGTATTAGTCCTATCTAGGGATGGATAGAGATATAAAATATCTGGAAATTTTGAAGCTGTAGGGAAAAAAATCTTGGGAGAAAAATGGAAAAATTGGGGAGTAAGAAAGTTTCCCCCCATATTTTTTCCCAAAGTTTCCAGACAGTTTACATCTCTCACTGCTTCCCCCACCCACCCTCCAAGTCCATATCACTTTCTTTCTTCAGTTCACTGGTGTATTTTGTTGTGTTTCTGTCGTAATTTGCAAAATTTTGAGCTAACAAAATTGCTAGTTAAATAGGTAGATAAATGTACATTTATTTTCTCTCCCTATGTGTATTTGACACATACTTCCTCACAGAACACAGGTTTTAATTTTTAACTGCTTTTAAAGCTAAGAATTGCAACAGAACAGTTAGGAACTTCAAAGTCCATTAGACATTTGTCTAGTTAAACATTGGTCCAGGAGGCGCAATTCAAGTTGATATATTTTTGATTCTCCAAGTATCTCTAGTTGTAACTTGCTTTAAAAAATGTTGAGAATCCTAAGAGAAAGTGTGATTTGGGATGTTTATGATCCTAGCCAGAGTCCAACACACTCAGAAACAGTTGAGTGCTATTTCCTAAGTGGGGAAAATTTACATTATTGTTTTGCCTTTTTTTGTTGTTGTTTCCTTTCAAAAGGCTCAGAATGACACTTTATCCGGACAGTTATCCTGTGAAATGGGGAGACAGTGACTTCCCTGTGATTACCTATGTTCAGTATTTGTTTTCAGAGCAGAGGAGGGAATTCAACCCATTTTGGTGTAGCAGATAAAATAACAAATTAGGACTTAGGTGGACTTGAGTTCAAATTCCTGCTCAGCCATGGAAAGTGAGTGAAGAGGTAAAAATGCCTCTTAAATATCCCACATACCTTGAAAACCCAGTTAGGGTCACTATAAGTTGGACGCAATTTGGTGCCTCGTAACATAACATTTTTCTAATTTTCCAGAAATTTGGCTCTGGCACACTTTCATGACAGAAGCACTCCTGCTTGCAAATGAAGCTTGTGGTATCTCACAAGGTCCAATCACCAACTGAAGCTAGCTGATCTGTAGACTCTGGGAGATGCAAAAAAGCTCCTGCTGTGACAATCAGACAATTCAGCACTTAAGAATCCCCTCTTCTAATGACAGGTCATCTATAATGCAAAGTTCAACCCTTAGTCTTGCCAGCTAGTGTTGGTTATTTAAGAGAGAGGTCTTTTCCAGATATCCCACATGAGATCCATGATCTCGCTGTGGAACCTTGGTTTCATAAGTGCAAAACAGGTGCTCTTCTACACACAATATTTTTGTAATTAAAAAGAAGAAATAGCTAAAAGGTGCAGTGTTAGTCATGAGTCTGCTTGCAAGCTTCTGATCCATGGGTGAACTAAAGTGCCACACAGGGACCCAGAGAGTGGTCCACGGCCAGCATGTCTTCGCTGCATTTGATGCAAACATACCATAGATCTATACTCTTCAGCACTAACAAGGGCTGTGTTTTTGGGATATCCCTTTTCTAACAACCCTATACTGGTCACCAGGCATGCAGCTCCCAGTTCAGCTCAGGAACAAAGCACACGACTTACTGGATGCAGGCATCCAACTGATAGTTCTTCACGTCCACCATTTTCTTGTCCCTAAATATCCCGATCCTGCATAGGAACCAACACTAAAATCCCCTAACTGGATTGGGGTGATTGTTTTCCATCGATAGTATTTATAAGCACTGTGGATTTTTGTTTTGTTTGTTATTTTGTTTGGAAACAAACGTAAACCAGACTGCCTCTTGGCAAATGTCTTGTGCTTATAATTTCCCCCACGTTTTAAATAATTTCAGACACGTTGATGAATGCATTAGTTCAGTTTTGTTGAGAAAGTCGTTGAACAAATAAGTAGGACAAAAATCACAGCTGCCCGAGAAATATGAAGAGAGTGCAGTGATGTTAACAGGTTAGTAATCTAATAAGACAGGAAAATGACAATTAACCGCACCATCCTATCCATATCTACTCAGAAGTAAGTGCTGTTGAGTTCAATGGGACTTACCTCCAGGTAAGTGGGTGTGTGGGTTGGCAGTATTAAGTATCAACTGCAATAATATAAGGACTTTAAAACAGCCCTTTTGGAAAAGCAACTTAAATAGGTCAACAGCACATCCTTCTTGTTTTGGTGGGAGTGATTACTTCTTGTTTTCTTTTATTATTTGGCTTTACGTTAGCTCTCCTCCTAGATATTAAAGTTTCATCCTCTGCTTTTCAGACTCATTGACAGTCGCTGCGTACTTTCCAGTGCAGTGTGATATTTTTCCTAGCCAAACTTTTTTCCTACTTACTAATAAACAATTTTAAACTACTTGCAGAATCATTGTAATTGCATTCTTTACATACAATATTGAAAATACTCGTTTTTTACTTGGAAGTGCCAAAGGCTACTCTTTTTAATAATGGCTTCTCAGAAACCTAATTACATTCAAGGACAAAAAAAATGTAATGAAGATATACCTTAGAATTGTCACTTCTTTGTGTATATCCTTTATGAAGCCTTTTATAAAACTAATCTTTGTTTACATTCCACTGATACCTTAATTTCAGACAAATCAAATAAATTGACAGGTGGCACCTTCTATGTTTGTTTTTTTCTTACTTGCTAAAATGGACACCAGTTTCTTTGTCAGGCTGTGCTTTACTAAGAAAAAAAATTGGATAAAATACAAAATATGTTTTTAAGAAAAAATATCTATATAAAGTATTGTGTTCTATTAAGAAAATGTTATGCACTGTTTTAAGATAAAAACAAAAAAACCTATTTGTAAATTGCTATAAATGTATTTTGTTAAATAAGGACAGAATCAATGCTACTGTGTGAGTTTACTGTGCTAACATCGTTATAAATAAAGATCAAATTCCTCATTGAAGTAGAAAGATTTCATCTGTGTCTCACAAGAGTTTTTTTTTCATTGGGCCCCTTTCTTCCTTTTTTTCTTAACATGACGAGGGGGGCAAATAACAACTGGATTGGATCTACAATTAAGTGTGTACACGTAGGCCTTTTAGTGAGTCTTCCTAGCAGTTCTGACAGCAGCCCCTGCAAGTGCCACATGCAAGGTCAGAGGGAACTGCTGAATGTGGTGCACCATGGTCCATAGGAGAGGAGGTGACGCACCACATTCAGAGAGGTGCACCTTTTCAAGGCCAATGCAAACAAAGTGCTACCCACCAATATTGCAGAGGGTGTTGTCTGTGGGTCTTAAGATGTAACACAGAACCTAAGACCTTCTTTTGCCATTCTACACTGCTTCTTTCAGTTCACTTGACATTGGCCAACGGGTTAAAAGTCCATGGTTAGGTGAGATCTGCCCCTCCTCGCTCCTCCCTTTCTGCCCAAATCAGCACACAATCATCCTCCGTTCTCCAATTACTGTACTTAGAGATATATCTAGACAAAGTAATTTTAAATATATTTTTTTGTGAATCGCTGGAGACTGTGGCTAGGGCGGCAATGTGTCCCAATTTGCAGATGTTTATTTTCTGTTTAAGGCTACCCTTTCTTTGAAGGAGTGCCCAGTGCACGTCCAAGTATCAAGACGAATAGTCACAAGAAGAAATGAGAGCCATGACCACAGCTGGTGGGGGGGGGGGGGTGGCAACAAAGGGAAAGCAACTCCTTAATCCAAATTACGTAAATCCTAGTCAAGTTATTTTAAGTCAAAAACAGTACAGAAGAACAACAATGTGGAAGCTAGCAAATTCTGACTGGAATCATCAGGTTCTCAAAACAGATTGAATAGCAGTGGTGGGAAACAGAAAATATTTGGCAGCAAAACGTACATGTGCACAGAGAGAGAGAGAGAGAGAGAGAGAGAGAGAGTCCTGATATTGTTCCATTCCATTGTCAAGTCTACTTTAACTTATGGTGACATTCGTATGAGAGGTGTCCAAAATATTCTGTCCTCAACAGCCCTCCTCAAACTTTCCCAGCATCATTGATACAGGTACCCAAACGGATCGCCAAAGTGATCCAACCTCTGCTGCTAGAGCCAAGGGACAAAATCCCTGTTGCAATGGGCATACCTCACCATTATGACAGCGCAAGACACAGGAAGCAGCACAACCCCACTTATTTTGATAGCTTTTCTTGACAGCAAATGGTAATGTAGAACCCCAGAGTATATTTATGGAGAGGCTGCTTGATACGCTGTGTTAGCTTAGCTCTCCCAGTTTTATAGAACAGAACTCCAAATTTACCTGCAAATTATATGCTACAATAGCGTTGCAAATGGGACAGTGTTCTTTCTCATTCAACTGGATGGTTTGTGGTCCTAAATCAAGACCAGGCTTGGAAGCTCCTTGAGATTCCTACAGCTCTGGGTGGTAACCTATTAAAAAACTGGAACCTCTGATAGAATCAGAGCCTTTTAGATTAGTACACTCAAAAACATTTCCCGTTTCTATAGCAACTAATTCAGTTATCTGCTTCTAAGCAGCCCTTTTCCATGGCAGCTTTACAAGAGTTCAAATTTTAATAATCTTTCTGTATTAAGACAGAAAAGGAACGCGGCAAACGAAAGAGACATAATCTTCATGGGAGTTTAGCAGCATAGGCCAATGAAAGCGCTCGGCTAGTCAGACATGGACACATTTGACCACAGATGACATATACATAGGTTGTTTTAATTTTTTATAAAAAAATCATAAATCCTGTTTTTGCTGATTTTGAAAAGTGAAGCAGCAAGCAGTTCTCCAGTCCTTGCTCCAAATTCAGGTAAGGCTTTCACTATATTTTGCTCCCTCACTTAAAAGAGCCAATTCATATTACAGATTAGAGATGGGCACGAAATGAGCAATTTTTCATTTTCGTTTTCATTTTCATTTTTTCGTTTCATTACATAACGAAACGAAAAATGAATTTTGTCTCCAAAATGAAACGAAACGAACCGAAACAACAGAAATTTTGTCGTGCGTTTCATTTTCGTTGCGGCAAATACATTGAACTGTAATGAATGCTAACGAAACAGCAATTTTTCGTTTTCATTTTCATTTTTTGTTTCATTACGTAACGAAACGAAAACAAAATTTTTTGCAAAAAAATCACGAAAAACGAAAATGAAACGAAATGGACCCCCTAAACGACAAACGAAACACCATTTTTTTGAGTCGTGCCCATCTCTATTACAGATACTGCACTACATGTGTTTTTTTTTAATGTGGCAGCCACTAGGCAGCCTTTTTTTCCACAGGTCCAGAGGAACCAAATACTATTTAATAAAAAGTTCTAACATGGCAGCAATTCCCAAGAAATGTCAAGGAAAGCCATATAGGTTAAATTTAAATAAAAGCATCTCAGTATATTAATTGCTCAAAGGCATCTATGTGATCTATTTGTTCAACCTTTGCTTAAAGGGTTTTTTAAAAATCCCCAGGCTTCTGGATGTAGCTTTTTCTACTGCCCCCCCCCCACTGGGAACTCTCATCTGTGACCTAAATTTGTAAATTGAAAAATCACCCAGGAAATTAAAAAAAGAAATCAAGTGGCTCTGAAGTAAACTCAGACATAAATATTTGCAACCTTTCTGCAGCCACAGCACAATGCTGGCTCTATTAAAGAGTTTTAAATAGAAACATGACAAAAATCGCGTTGCCAGAGTTGATCAGCAAGGTCAATAAGAAGTCCAGTTTAATAAACAAAGACAGTAAATGAGATCAGAGGGGAGTCCAAGTTAATAAGCAATGGTGCCAGATAACTGTAAATTAGTAAGGAAGAGTTTAAACTACCACACAAGAGCAAGAACAGTGCAACTAATGGCACTGTGAAGCTCATCAAAGTATATCTTAATTAGAAATGGGCACGAAATGAATTTTTTTTATTTTTTATTTTGTTTTAGTTTTTGCTATTTTTTCTTTAAAGATGATGTCCTTGTGTATATAATGGAAGGGATGACATGGGTTTGAAATTCTCCTTCAAACGGGCAACTGAAATTAATAGGAGCTGGACCAAAAGCACAGGCATCAAAGGCTATTTTGAGCAGCAGTAGCGGCAGCACTATTATTTCTCAACATTGTCAGTGCAAACAGGATGGACCAGGGTGGATCAGGCCTAAACATTAGGAGTCAAGTCAACATGCTTGTGAAGAAGGCACAGAAGAGGCTGTATTTCCTGAGAATGCTCAGGAAGATGAATCTATCTGAGCATTTGCTTCTGTCCTACTATCGCAGCACCATTGAGATTGTCCTAAACTATGGCATTCTTGCTTGGTATGGGAGCAGCTCTGTAGCAGACAAAAAAGTTCTACAGATAATAACTAAACAACACATTCACATCTCGCTGATTGAGGAAGTCACACAACATTTTCAGAGACTCTTCTCATCCTGCTCATAATTTCTTTGAACTGTTGCCTTCTGTCAGAAGATACAGAACACTTAAAACTCGGACCACAAGTTTTCTGAACAGTTTTTATCCCAGAGCAATAATTGCACTTCGTAATGAACTTAGGGACCACCAGCAGTGAGCGGTTGGACAGTTTTACTCGGCCTGTTCTGTAGATGTCTGTGGTTTTTTTGGGGGGGGATTTTGGTGGGTGCGGGAGTGTTTGGTGGTTATTATATATGTGTGTGTTGAGGGGACTGTGTGTGTGTGCGTGTATATGTGTGTGTTCGGGGATTTTTTTATGTGTGTGTGTATTGAGTCTGGTCTCTGGATGACTGTGAATTTTGTTGTATGTGTATACTGTATATATACACACAATGGCAATTTATTATTATTATTATTATTATTATTATTATTATTATTATTATTATTATTATTATTATTATTATTATTATTATTATTATTGTAGTCCTAAAACTCTGTAGGTAAGATGGCATACTTGCAAATCAATGATCTTTGGATTTCGTGAAGCAAATTACCAGCTATTGGTTTTGGGGAAATTTCCACTGATGAAATTAGTATGAGAAGGAGGATGACCTGACCTCATATCCATCTTATTTTAATTTCTTGTCTTAACATTTAGTACTTTGCAATTTTTGTACTTGTGTAACCTTTGAGGTCACTTGAACTCCATTTCCTACAAGGCATGTTTTCCCATGTTGCTAATCTCGAAGTATAATATCGGGCTTCCTGAAATCAACTGCTTTATCTATGGGCGCTTTTACACGACCCCTAAGATCTGCTGGCAACTTAAATTTGGACCAGAGATCTTGGGGGTTTGCTTCTCTTGCTGCGTTCCCACCCCTCCGCACTCCCTTGCTCCTGTCTGCGTGAGGGGAGGGAGGAAAAAAGGGAGAAAAGAATGCAGGCTCACCTCCGCTCTGCCGGTCGGAGCTGCCGCAGGAACCATTCCAGTCTCTTAAAGGGGCAGGGGGCAAAAAAAACCAAACAGAAGGCAGGAGAGCCCAGCACTCACTGCCTTGCAATCCACAGCAGAAATTTTTCACCTTCGGAGACCAGGTACTTGGAAAATGCGCTGGGCCGCGCTTAGGTGGGCGTGGTCGTACTTAATTTTTGTTATAGTCCATTGCTGGTGGGAAAACAATTGCTTTAAGCTCCGCATCTGGGAGCCCTTTGCCTCGGATTTTAGGAGTTGTGTAAAAGCGCCCTATGACAACTTGCCTGCTTCAGTATAGTAATACAGTTTCATTTTCTAAAACTGGAGGTGGCTGGAATATATAATATAGAGGGAAAGATCTGAATAATCCATAAGATTCAGCCAACTGTGGAAAAATTACCTTTGCAAATTGGTTATGGCTTCTCATAGAATTAATTGATGCTGGCTTAAGATTTCAGGAATTCTTTCTTTAGATTCATGACAGGGCTTTCGTATATCACTTACACATAGATTCTTAATTATTTTCAGATCGTATTGATCAAACTTGGTCTTGGGTTGCACGTATGAATACCTCAGTTTAATCCTGAAGACACCCTATTTTTAGACACCAGTTCAATAGTTGCTTATCAACATTATCATCCAGCAGGTAACTGGAGAGCTACCCATGTAACGGTTTCTCAACCCATGCATTCTTGCGTCATAGGATTTCTGTTATTGGTTGGTTCTACCCTGAAAGCTATAATTCTGTTAGTCCTTTATTGTCCTCTACTATTATCTGCTTATTATGGCTGTGGTTATGACTCATGTGCTAGAGCAGGGGTCCTCAACCTAAGGCCCTGGGGTTGGATGCGGCCCCCCAAGGTCCTGAATCCGGCCCCTGGGACTAATTGCAACCCCCACCTACCCCCTGCTTTGCCAGCAAGCCAGCCTCCACAGCTGCTTTTATTGCTGAGGCAGTTCAAAGCAGTGGGCTATGTCGCTTCTCCCACTCCCCCCAACTACCACCCAGATAATCAGCATGCTGGCTAGTGGGGCAGTTCAAAGTGGGAGGGCTACGGGAAGTTCCCCCACTCACCCCAACCACCTCCCAGATGGTCGGGGCACCCGGTGCAGCCCCCCCCTTTTTCCATGTCGGCCTTTTTTGGGACTGTGATCCAGCCACCAGTGGTGTCGGGGGGGTGGACCGGCCCGCTGTTTGAAAACGTTGAGGACCCCTGTGCTAGAATAACACAGCAGAGCTCAAGCCATGCAGTATTTTAAACCGCTCTTATTTCTTATCACTGGAGATCAGAATCAGAAATAACAATGGAAGAGGTATCCCTATCCCACCATATGGGTAGCATCTTATCCTGTTGTGTGCTTATATGCTGCTGTTTTTTTTCAGTGAGGTTGCACCAAAGAAAATTCCTTCCCCAGAAGGACCGTAGACATTCCAATTATTATCTCCCACAATAAGATTTTGAAGTAATGTCCCACAAGTCGCTGGGGCTGAACTGTTGAAAATATCCTCAAAGTAAAAGCGAACACCCAAGCAGCATTTATTTCTCTCTCTCTCTCTGTCTCCCGAGAGAAGGAGCTACCCAGGGTGCTTTAGCACAGTTTGACTGGGTAGGAAGAAGTGTGGGAGTCCCTTCTTCATCACCTCCCTTTGTACAGCTCTCTTGGGAAGATGTTTTAATGGTTCAAGACGAGAAAAAACACAGAGGCACTTCCTCTCCTTTGAAAGCATGGAGTGACCTTATCACCGTTCTCACAAACGGCAGCTTGTCTCCTCTGCATTAATGAAAAGGCCTTCTGTCTCCCCCGAACATGACGATTCAATTACATTAAAGAGCGATTAATTCAGAAGTTCAGCTATTTACTAGGTCTGCCGAGTCTCACTCCGCTGCCAAGTACGCCAGAGCTTTGTTTGCACACAGCATGACTCGTTCTATGAATCTCTGATCAGTCATGAACCCAAACCCAAGGAAGGCTTCAGCCAATTGCTACATTTTGTCCTGGGACAAAAATAAAAAATAAAACCAAGAGTGAAGTCCTTTATTCTCCTAGTTGGGGGCAGAAACTGAAAAGAACACTATATATTACCTTTCTCTCCTCAAATAGCAAAACAATAGTTCTAATTTAAATAAATAAATAAATAAATAAATAAATAAATAAATAAATAAATAAATAAATAATTTGGGGAAATTGATATAATTTTTTTTAAAAAAAACTATTCATTTCCCCAAACATATTTATTTATTAAGGATATGGTTAACCACAAGAGAGTAAATAATGAAGGAGGTCCTTGGACAAGTACTTCATTTTTCCTTCCTGAATTCCAAACAGCAAAAGGTGCTAGGATGTGTTTTGGGCTAGCATGTATTTACCTTGGAGGGATTAATAGAAATTATGCTATCTTGCATAATTTGCATGACGCAAGACTGCAAATTCACTCCATGAACACATTTCTCTGAGGCAGGGCTGACCCTATCATTGGGTAAAGTGAGACAACCATTTCAAGTATCAAGTGCTACCTTGTTTCCCCGAAAATAAGACACTGTCTTATATATATTTTTTCTCAAGACGACACACTAGGGCTTATTTTCAGGAGATGTCTGAAATAAGATACAGTATTGCTAAAATTAAGTATAATATGCTTGAATGTCAGCCTTGCACACAACCATAGCCACGCCCATCACTAGGTCTTATTATTATGGTAGGGCTTATATTTAACAAATGCATAGAAATCCTGCTAGGGCTTATTTTGGGGGGAGGTCTTATTTTTGGGGAAACAGGGTAGAAGGCAACCATGGCAGCCTTGTGTCTGGTATCCCAGAATTCTCCAGATACTCACCTCTGCTGCAGTGCAGAGAGGCGGTTTGCTATAGCTCTGTCAAAAACCCCAATAAAGAATCCTCCTGCCTCAGCTATGGTGGATGTCATCCTATCAACTACCAGTCCAGTCAACTTCTATACATGGAATGAGAAAGGGAAGCCATATTATCCATAGCATCTACCAACCAAATGCACTGAGAGACTCATCTTGTGGAGATTTTAACAGGGTTATGCTGTTAGTGCCCATAAACGAAGAGTCGTCCAGGAAGCAGAAAGCGGAAAGGACGAAATGCTCGTCATGATATAGAGTAAGGTTTTCTCTTTCCTCCTTTATTCTCAGTCCACAATGAAAATAGCCATCGGTTTACTAGGCAAATGCAGTTTGAATCATAACAGGTAGAAAGGCATATAAAATAGTAAGCTTGTCAGTGCATCTCATAGAGGGTCTCATATTTTTCATCTCACCTCAAGAAAGAAGTAAGCCCTGCCAAGTATTTTAAATCAGAAAAAGGTTTGTTGCACTATGAAATCTGGAGAATTCACTTTCCTTTGCAACTTGGATAAAAGAAGTTTGAATGCAAGTAATCTGTTAATGGACAGACGCTGAGCTGAATTTAGGTCACTTCAAAAACACCAATGTCATGATTAACAAAGATTTATGTCTACAATCCCACTGAGCCCTAAATGTGAGGGAGAAGCACTCTGTTAAACAATGACCTGGGCCAGGACTCATTTTGTATTTTCTACAGCGGAGCAAAAACGTCTCAGAAAATATTTTGCTGAGAAAGCATCTGAGATTTCTCTTTTCCCCCAACTCCCCAAAAAACATTTCAGGAAAAGAAAGCCTTTTTACAATAAGTTCCACCATTTTCCTGTTAAGTCACACTCATTATAGATGGATGGATGGATGGATGGATGGATGGATGGATGGATGGATGGATGGATGGATGGATGGATCCAGTCAACCAGCCAGCCACTTGACTTATTTATAGGCCGCCCTTCTCCTGGCAAGGGACTCAAGGTGGCTCACAGTATTAAAGACATAGAATTAAAACACAATACATTATACATTAAAATTTTGTGCTGTGAGGTTGAATCGCAATATTGCATGCACACAGGTGTGTTACATGTTTTCTAATATATTCATAGCCAATACTTGTTTGGCTTGAACAGACTGACCAAGCTCTGCCCATGGATTATAATTTAGGAAGTTTACCCATAAGCAGGTAGTTGTCTAACCCAGAGTGTGGGTGGGTTGGGCATGCCTACACACACACACACACACACACACACACACACACACATTTAGAGGTTTGAAGAATGCCCCTTAGACCATAGCCTGTTTTTTTCTATAGTAAGAGTGTGTATGGACGCTTCATTGTAGTGACCAAGGAAAGGAAAATGATTTCAAGTTTACCTGAAAATGTTCGTCTGACCTTGCATCAAAATTTCATCCTAGGGCACCTGAAGAAGCCAGTACAAGGGAATTATATTGAAAATTAAGAGGAAATCCTGTTCATTTGTTTCCTTTTTAAATAAAAATGCCAAATTGCAACTGAACAACCAAACAATTCATCCAGCTCCATATATGTAATTTAATGACAGATTTATTAAAAATTCCTAGGAGTGTTTTACAAGAAATAATGATATATGTATGTATTTTTACTGTCTTTTGTGTTGTTTTAATATTAATGCAATTTTTAAAAAAAGAGAATGTCATGAATGCCTTGGATCCGAGAGGCAGAGGAAAGCTTCTAATGTAAGGACTCAGAACCAGGTGTCGTTTTGCCCAGAACTATCCTAATTAACCAGCAGCAGTCTTCCATGGTTTCAGGCACAATTATCTCCTGCTCCTCTCTGTAGATGCTGTGAACTGGACCCTGTGTCTGTGCTCTCCACTATTCCCTAATGGTGTCCCATTTGAGTCTTCACTGGGCTTGATGGTGTTTAGCCTTGGAATAACAGATGGGGCTCACGTTGGGTTAGGATTGTTATCAGAGTGAAGGCGAGGTCAAGGGTAGAGATGAAGCTGGAAATGGATAGTGTCTCCATTGGCAGGAGCCCCAGAGAAAATGGCCTTTGCATTACCTCTGTCATCAAAGGCCATGTGTGAGTGATGTGCTGTTAAATCACATATGATTAATAGGGTTTTCAAGGGATGTGAGATATTTAAGAAGTGGCCTTACAAGTGCCTCCCATGAGTGGAGATTGCACACAGGTCTTCTGAGTTCCAGTCCATCCTTCTGTCCACTCTCTGAGAGCCATAAAAGAGACTAAAAATAAAATTTCTCCATGGCAGCCCAATAGTACATATGGAGCATACCAGTTTCCACTGTACTAGAGGGAAGGAGGTTAAATATTCTCATCTGGAGCCTGGAAATGTAGCTTTCACTTCATTAATCCATTAGAAGCCATCTGCTCCCAAAAAGCTGCAGTTGCCTCAGATCAAGTTATTGCCTTCGGCGTCTGCCAACTCCCTATTTTAAAATGTGCATTAAAAATAATGCTCTGTTAACTTCAATCATTCTGATGGTCTTGGCTTTTGTCACTTTTGATCCCAGTGGGCAGCATTTGTTTTAGGGATGGGTTTTTCCCCTCCCACTTAGGGAGAACAAGAGGGAATAGCTAGATTTGGAACTCTGCAAATGGAAGCCAGGCATGATGAGTGAGGTCAACAGACGTGTGAGTTCACCTCCTCCCTCCTTTAGTGGCCTAAATCTATTTGCTAATGTTAAACTGAAGTTGAACTTTATGAATCCTACTTCTGAATCTTATTGATTCAATGGACCTCATCTAGTTGGGACTATCTGCCTGATTTGTTTTAATCTATGGGGCTAGCTCCACAAGCGGTTTAGCCCACTGTTTGGAGCACTGCATGGATGGGCTGGTTTGCCACTAAAAATAGTGATTGGATGATGTCTTTGCTGGAGTGAACCAGCCCACCCGCCCATCCCAAAGCATTCCTAGTTTCACCTTGCTGGCCTCTGTAAAGGGACTTCTACTTTTCCGGTGTGGGTAGGAGCTTGCTGTTCTGGATCAGTTCCAGCTCATGTGATCACCAGAACCAAAGAAAGCCTTCCATTTTGAATTGACCTGCATAGTGAAGTGGCTTAATAAGCAAGCCACTTCAGGATATTGGCAAATCATTCACTTCTCCTACTTGACACAAGACAGAGAATGTGGTGGGAAAATGAGTACAGTAGAACACCGGCATCCACTGGGGATTGGTTCCAGGACTTCCCGTGGATAATGAAAACCATGGATAAGAGAGAACACCAAAAATCCCCAAAAATCCTGTTTTGTGACAGTAGTTTGCTTTATAGCTGCTGTTTGTGACAGTAGCTTATGGATGCTGTTTTATAATAGTAGCTTGCTTTACAGCTGCTGTTTGTGACAGTAGCTTATGGATGCTGTTTTATAATAGTAGCTTGATTTATAGCTGCTGTTTGTGACAGTAGCTTATGGATGCTGTTTTATAATAGCTTGCTTTACAGCTGCTGTTTGTGACAGTAGCTTGCTTTGTGGCTGCTGAATTAATTCCCTCCCCTGCCAACCATGGATAACTGAATCAGTTGATAATGAATCAGTGGATATGGGGGTCCTACTGTATATATAGCGTATCGCTGATGTGCTATAAACACTTTCTTTGCCAACTTCCTACAATCAAATCCGTGGCAGTTGTTTTGGTTGCAGGCAGATTTTCAACAAGCCCTTTGTGAAAGAAGCAAAATATTTTTTTTAAATTTTTTTACTACTTTGCCCTTTCTTGATTGAAGTTGTTGGTGGAAATTTAGTTGACACAGTTGGCTGAACTCTCAGTGTATCTAGTGCAGTCTTAAGTACATCCAATTCCATGCATTTAAGTCCTTTAATGTAACTTTATTTGAGTGCTTTAATGTATTTTTATTCCCTGATAAGGATGTAATAAATACATGCAATTTTTTTTCTATCCATCGGTGGGAAAAGGTGGCTTGAGAAATCTGAG
The DNA here is from genome assembly GCA_037367245.1 of Phrynocephalus guinanensis. Lineage (NCBI taxonomy): Eukaryota > Metazoa > Chordata > Lepidosauria > Squamata > Agamidae > Phrynocephalus > Phrynocephalus guinanensis. The sequence goes on from CM074737.1 coordinate 32,192,574, forward strand.
ATACCTCATTGGAAAAAGTCTAAGTCCCTGTGAAATGTCTTCTTTCTATGTGAGAGCAAAAAGTCAATTTTTTTCTGTTGGTAGTTATATTAGCAAAACAACAACAACAACAACAACAACAACAACAACAGAAATTGAAAATAAATTTTTCAGGCATGGAAGCTTGTCTCGTATTTTACATTGAAAGGCTTTTGTATTTTGCGCAAAGTATTAAATCGTGGTATGAAGTGGGGAGGAGGAGAGGCATTGCAGTGTAAAATAAAGAACTTATCTTACAATTTCACCTAACGTGGAGAAAATCTTTAGCCTTTTCTAAAAAATAAATAAATCTGTGAGACTGAAACAAGAAAAGGTTTGCATCCCCACTCTTGCCCGAAGAATAAGGGCTGAAGCTCTGTAAGAGCATCCTTTTGACCTGCTTCGTGCTCTTGGAACAAGGTTACCTGGTCAATGGCACCTAAGCTACGTCTGGAACAAGGCACAGAGGTGCCTCCAGTGTTTGCCTTGAGAGAGAACACAGCAGGAGGCCTGGCTGCTGGACAATTGGAAGCTTTTAGTCCTGCAGTCCGCTCCTTCTTTGCTGCCTTTCTGTTGTAGACTTTGCCACTGAATATCATAAGAACATAAGAACATAAGAAGAGCCATGCTGGATCAGGCCAAAGGCCCATCTAGTCCAGCTTCCTGTATCTCACAGCGGCCCCACCAGATGCGTTTGGGAGCGCATGAGACTAGATATCTGTCTCCTGATACCACTCCCCTGCATCTGGCCCTTGAAGTACCCTGGTTTCTCCATCATGGTTTGTAACCTGTGGTGGACTTTTCCTCCAGGAATCTGTCCAATCCCCTTTTGAAGGCATCCAGGCCAGATGCCATCACCACATCCTGTGGCAGGGAGTTCCATAGACTTACAACGCGCTGGGTGAAAAAATATTTTCTTTTGTCAGTTCTTACTCTCCCAGCCTTCAATTTGAGTGTATGTCCCCTAGTTCTGGTATTTTGGGAGAGAGAGAAGAGCTTCCCTCTATCCACTTTACTCATACCCTGCATTATTTTGTATGTCTCAATCATATCCCCCCTCAAGCGCCTTTTTTCCAGACTAAAGAGGCCCAAATGTTTTAGCCTTTCTTCATAAGGGAGGTGCCCCAGCCCAGTACCCGTTTCCTTTTATTTTTTAAAAAAAAAAACCCTTTCACATCATATTCTTGCTGTCAGTTATTTTATCCATCAGGACTTCTATTATTTTACTTCACTGATGCCATCATTGACTTAAAAGACAAAACAGAAGAAAGGCTGGGCAATTTGATTTTTGGCGTATTCTATGAGTTATAGAAAAATCAAAACCAGTTTTTAAAAAGTTTCCCTATTTCTGTAAAGCCGAGGTGGACAATACTGGAGGATCAGTCTTCCCTTTTTACCGTCCTGACTTTCTGGGGATCGCAGAAAGTGCCAAAAAGGACCTAAACAACAACACAAGAAATGAAACACCCAGCTGCTAGAAGTCCATTCTCGATTTTGAAAAATGTGTCATGTTATTAACAATGTCAGCCACCGCTGTGTATTATTTATTAAGGGTGAGTTTCATATCCCAGAGATTTCAGAAGCTTCAGTTCAGTTCTGCTACAAGGAAAAAAAGCAGACAAAAACAAATATGCCTGGGAGGGGGGCACACGTCAAGCCCTGGGACCATGCTTTGGTCATCTGTATTATAAAGTGTCTCTATGAAAAATTGGCAGATGCAAAACAGATCACCCGTTTGAGCTTGTGATTGATTTCTGTGTAAGGGAAACTTGTGGCTCTCCACCTGTGATGAGACACCACCTCCTGTTAATTAACCTCCTGTTAATTCAAGATTCAAGGTACTGGTTTTGATTTCCACAACCCTCCACAGCTTGGGACCTGAATACCTGGCGGAGCGAATCTTCTAAAGGTCAGCTGAGGCCTGACCCACTAGAACATCACAGACATTCTCACTTCAGGTAGCCACGTAATAGGGAGGCCCAGAAAAATGGTGACCAGAAACCGGGCCTTCTCTGTGGCTACCCCCAACACTTTGGAACAAATTGCCAAGTGAGATCCACCTAGCACAGTCCCTGCCGGCCTTCAAAAAAACTCTCAAGACTCTGCTTTTTAGAGAGGCATTCGGCGACCATTAATTTAATATAATTTGTTGTGTGTCGCGATCCTTCCCACATGCTCATTTTGTCAATTATTATTATTAGTTCTTTGTTTTTTATTTGATTATGTGTTTGATATTTGCTCATTTTATTGATCTGTTTGACTATTGATAGTATTTTTTATTTTAAACTGTGGTTGTTGTAAACCACCTGGAGTTCTTCCAGAAGATGGGTGGTATATAAATATACATATAAATAAATATAAATAAATAAATCCCCACAGCCGGGCCAAGGATTCTGCCTTGATTAAGTCCCAAAGCAAAGGTGGGGAAGAGAGGCGAGAGCTATTAAGATGATGACGATGTAAAGGTTGCTACAGTGCTATTTTGAAATGAAAAAATGTATTTAACAACAAAAAAAAACCTTTTAAAACTGAACACACACACACACACATGCGTGCGCGTGCGCGCGCACACACACACACACACACACACACACACACACACACACACACACACACACACACACACACACCTCTAGTTACATGGTCTACCATTTCCATAATATTAACTTCAACACCAATACAAATCATGTAGCTAACCTGTGTGATTTTTTTTTAGCAGGAAGTGCCTCTGGCATTAAAAACATCATCCAAGCCAAAGTCAAGTGGATTAGTTAGCTTCAGGCATGGTTTTAGGATGGACATTGCATTGGTCATCTTGAGGGATGACCTACATCAAGACGGAGACAGGGGAAATGTGTCCCTGTTGGTTCTGCTACACTTCATATTGGGTTTTGATGTCATCGACCATAGTGTCCTTCTAGGCCAGTGGTGGCCAGACTTTGGCCCTCCAGATGTTTTGGAGCACAACTCCCACAGCCCTTTGTCATTGGCAATACAGGCTTGGAAATCTGGGAGTTGTGATTCCAAAACATCTGGAGAGCCAAAGTTTGGCCACCAGTGTTCTAATCTAGGCCATTTCTCTGGGGTGGGACTTGGGACTTAAAGGCACTGATCCTTCCTGGTAGGACTAACTCAGAACATGATGCTGGGGGACTCCTTTTCAACATCATGACTGCTCCCATAGGCTGTGGCAGGCAATTTAGACTCCAGTCAGGGAAACTGCTCTCTCTCTCTTACACAAACATTCCCAAAACAAAATGAAAATCTCAAAAAGGCAATAATAGGTTTCAATGGGTTCATTTAAAAATGATCCATGCAAGGCAAGATATATTTATATGGAGCTTTATTTCTACACTGAGTTACAAAACAAAAGTATTCTGAAAAAGAGTCAGAAAAAATGTTTTAAAACCTATCAGACTCAAGATATGAACTTATTTCCCTAGAAAACAATAAAGGTACTTGCTTATTCTCTCTAACTGGTTACATTTAGCCATCCTGCTTAAGCTAAATAGACCTAATACTAACTGAGTCAGGCATCTTCCTAAAGCAGTGCCAAGCAAATATATTAATGGTTTCTCTTCTCTCTTCTCCTTCTTCTCTGAAGCTTCAAGATGGCACATGATGTGAACTGTCCAATGGTACGGTAGCTGTACCTCTCTGTGCTGAAAGGATTGTTATGGCTAACTTCTTACATCCCATATATAAAGAATCCTAATGCACAACAAACTGTGCAGTTAATATTAAAGCTTAAGAAATCACTCTATATCCCATCATTCCTAATTTTGTTGCAATGACCATTGTTGCATCTCCCTGAGTTCTGTTCTGTACACCAAAGCTATTTAACACATCTACGAAACTGCTGGAAGATGTTATCTAGAGTTCTGAGCTTCAGTGTCACCGCGGTATGATGATGACACTTAACTCTCACTCTCTTTTCCATTGAATTCTAAGGGAACTATCTCATCTCTGTCTAGACTGGTGCCTGGTGTCAGTTCTGGGCTGAATGAAGGTAAGCAAACTGAAACTTGATCCAGAGAAGGCACAGGTACTCATAGTCAATGAGAGAATAGGGATGTAATCTGTGCTGGATGGCACTGAACTCCCTCTGGAAACTCTGGTCCATGGCTTGAATGTATTCCTAGATTCATCCCTGAGCTTGGATACCCAGGTTTCAGCAGTGTCAAAGGAACAGAAGAACATAAGAAGAGCCATGCTGGATCAGGCCAAAGGCCCATCTAGTCCAGCTTCCTGTATCTCACAGTGGCCCCACCAAATGCCTCTGGGAGTGCATGAGACTAGATATCTGTCTCCTGATACCACTCCCCTGCATCTGACCCTTGAAGTACCCTGGTTTTAAGCCTGGAGATTACACATCTCCATCATGTCTGTAACCTATGATGGACTTTTCCTCCAGGAATCTGCCCAATCCCCTTTTGAAGGCATCAAGGCCAGATGCCATCACCACATCCTGAGGCAGGGAGTTCCACAGACTAACAACATGCTGGGTAAAAAAAATTTCTTTTTTCCAGGGGTGGACCTGCACAGCAAGGCTTCCATCTGGATTCATCCCATTAGTGAAATGTCTGATTTCCCTACAGTGACAGAGGCCTTAGTTACATCTTGCTTGGACTACTGTAACATCGACTTTGTGGGACTGCCTTTGAAGATGGTTCAGAATCTTCAGCTGGTTCCACCTGCAGCTGCAAGATTGCTGATGAGGATCAGTTATAAGGCACATATAACCCCCCTTGCATTTGTAATTATGACATAAGTGAAAATGCACAGATCCGTCCATTCAGCTTGTCAAAATGATGTGCCAAGCAATGCTGTAGGCAACAAGAAAGGATTGGTGTAGCTGGGGGGACCCCCTCCAAATGATTTTTCATGTATGCCACGAAGCCTATTTTTTCAGTTCCAACATTCAAAAGTTAGGCTCCAAATTTAGTGAAAATCCAGCCAGCCATTTTAATGTGATGCGGTAATAAATGCACAGGTCTATGGAAAAAATTTTAGAGATATTGTTGCATCCTCTCACTAACCCACCCCCCCCCCCCCATTTTTTTTGTAAGATATAAAAAGCCTAACCACTGTTTTTCCCTCCTAGGAAGCCAAGCAGAAATATAGTTCTTGAAATATAAAAGCACATGTTAATGCTCCATATGAATTTAGTATGCACATCCTAAAGTTGTTAAAAGCCCTGAAAGTGGCCTTCATGGAGAAACATTCGAGGTTGGCTTAGCAGTTTGGCATGCACTCTGTTTTATTGCGTCTTCTACAAGGGTATTCCTCTCCACCTCAAAGAAGGAGAACACAACCCAGTTTTGTACAAAGAGGCCAGGCTGAAGGATGGCTTGATGCAAATCCCGGCCCAGTCTACATCTGTTGTGAAAAAGGTGAAGTCTGTGATCTGGAGTGTTAGGAAGGGAATCAAAACCAAAACTTCTAATAGCAGATTGTTTTGATATAAATCCTACTTGGAATATTACATATTGCTAGAAGACACAAGTGTACTTAAACTACTTAATATATCAGTAAGTATACAGTGCAGTGGCTTAAAATAAAACAACACACCATTTTAGACATAGTGTCTTGTTTGTTTGAAGAACCTCCCTGATTCTTAACGCATGGGTGGACAATGGCAGCACTCCGTATGGGTCTGGATGCAGCTCCTGTCATCCATCCCATCGCTTCTGGTGACTTGGGTCTAATGTTTAGGGTTTCCAGCTCAGCAGCACTCCCTCCACCTTGCATTCTCATGGCCAAAATCTAAGATGAGGGGTCAGGAACATCTGGTGGCAGATGAGTGCATCCTTGTGATGCCCTACAGTAGTGGTGGTCAACCTTCGGCACTCCATATGGTTTGGATCACAAATCTCACAGTACTTTGTCATTAGCCATCTACGTTTGGAATTCTGGGAGTTGTGGTCCAGAACATCTGGAGTAGTGAAGGTTTGCCACCACTGCCCTATAGACAGGGCAGACAAAAGTGGGAAAGTGGGCACCCATCACCACCACAACCACCTCCCAGGATTTCCTTTGCTACTTATGGATACGTGGAAGAGTCACTGCCAGCCCATGTCATAAGCATTCCCTCAGCTGGTGGCTCCAAAGCCTTCAGCACTGCTGCTAGGGTTTGTGCTGTGGCCAGGGCCGGCGCTAGGTTTTTTTGCACCCTAGGTGGCGGGGGGCGGGGCGGCAGGTGGGTGGCAGGGGCAGGAGGCGGTGGCAGGGGGCGCGGGTGGGTGGGCAGCACCCCCTCTCCATTTTGGCACCCTAGGGAACTGCCTAGTTCGCCTTAATGGACGCGCCGGCCCTGGCTGTGACAACAGTCCATAGTGGCCCAGTCACTGACAAAAACCAAGACCAATGGGCAGGCCCTTGTAGGTTTGCAAGGTCATCGGTGTCCCATTCCCTGAGATTTCAGGGCCAAAACCTGAGTGTAGGTAGTGGGACCTTGAGTCCTTCGAAGGATGGGACCTTTGTGGTGAAACCTTCTTCTGAGCTGCAATACTGGGTCTGCAGTGCCCACGTCCCCACTTTTGCCTGCCTTACCTGTAGGGTATCACAAGGACACACTCCTTTGTCATTCCTTGCTAAAGCTGCCCCTGGTGCAGCATGAAAGCTAAAAAAGGGGGGGGGACAAGGGAGAGAGCCAACATTGGGCAGATGAGGCAAGCACAGAAGCCTTCGCGCTGCACCCTGATGCAAGCTAGGAAAAAGTAGGGAGAGATGCCAAGCTATAATGCCAGCTGGTACAAACACAACAAATGTTCTCTTTCTCCATCAGTGCTCAGTCTCCATGCCTCTCTTTTGACAGAGCAGGGGCAGATCCTAGGTAAAATTTGGCTGATGTAATTGTTTTTCATAATGGCCAAATTGTACTGAGAGAAGCAACAATCATATTACACTTGACAAGATCGGGACTAGTTTAAGAATCATTGATCGCAACTCTGTTGCTTCCCTTTGCAGAGTTTTAAATTTAACTGGGTATGAATAGTTACTGTCAATAATTCCCCTTTTTTCAAAAAATGAAGTTTAGAACTATATTTCCAAATACTCCCGCCTCTACTAACATCAGATCTTGCCTGGTCTTATCTGTTGTTATTATATTCTGTAAACCGCCTAGAGTTCCCTTTGGGGAAGCAAGGCAGTATAATAAATAAATAAATAAATAAATAAATAAATAAATAAATAAATAAATAAATAAGGTCTGGCAATATTACCTTACAGTTGTAACACACCAAGGGGCACGTTTGCTCCATTTGCTATGTAACTGCAATTTTCGAGTAATTTTTATAGTTACAGGTTGTGAGAGAGAAACGATGTTGGAGCAATTTTGCATGGTTTCAAGATCTCATTTGTGCTTCAAGAGGAATGTGAACAAATAGGCCAAGATTGAAATTATTCACATTTTAAAGCTAACCAAAGGCAATAATTTGATTTACTTTTGATAAATGAGAAAGTAAAATGTTCATTTAAAAAGTATTACTACAAAGCAAAGCAAAGTGTTCTGCTTATAGACTGCCCCATACTACTTCAAGTAATCTCTGGGCGGTTTACAGTTTTAATTACAGTATGCAGGCTACACATTGCCCCCCCCCCAGCATACTGGGTACTCATTTTACTGACCCTGGAAGTATGGAAGGCTGAGTCAACCATGAGCCTGCTACCTGGGATTGAACCCCAGGTTGTGAGCACAGTTTTAGCTGCAGTAGAGGCATTTAGCCTCTGTGCCAGGAGCTCCAATGATAACTGCCCTAGAACAGTTATGATCTAAATCTAAATCTGATTATGGACACAGCTTCAGTAGATTTATTGAGTCTGTGGGTCTTCCTAAGTGTCGACTTCCTAAATTTCCATGGATTCAATCTCGCTGGAGCCAACAATTAGTTTCAAGGGTTTCAACTGTAACTAATGACTTCCTAAATTTTAGCTTCTGAAGCATTGCCTTGGAAAATATCTCAGAAGTGGTTGGACTTTTTACATTTCATCTTTTAAAGACAAGAAGAGAATTCTAGAGGGACTGATCTGCTCTGAAGCTTCTCTGGAACTTTCAATGGTCCTTGCCATGCAGTGGCCATGAGCAACAGTGAAAGGGCCCAAAGTCTCTCCTGCAATTAGGAACCGTTATGATCCATCCAGGTCTCAGATTTTGAGGGAGAGTTAAGCACTTTCTACTAAAAGCCGTTAGGATTCCCCTTCTGAGCTCCGGCAGAGGTGTGGGAAGACAAGAGGTGTAGCACAGGCACATAGCATCCTTGCGCAATTTATTGCATGTATTCATTCAGCCTTTAACTCTGCGTGCATCCCACAAACTAATTACTAACATGTAGCAGCAACAGCAAGAAAAATAACCACAAATAAACATCCAATAAAACAAATTGAAATCAGCAGGCATGGAGAAAGGTCTGTAGACATCCAGCTACCTTCTTTAGACTGTCGCAAAAGCCTATCACTGAAATGGGCAGAGCTTGGAAGAAGTTTTTTACAAATAATAAGGGGTGTGTGTGTGTGTGTGTGTGTGTGTGTGTGTGTGTGTGTGTGTGTGTGTGTGTGTGTGTGTGTGTGTGTTGCATCATTACAGTCATGACCGACTCTTCATGATCCCATGTCCATGGAGTTTTCTTGGCAGGAGTACTGGAGTGGCTTGCCAGTTCCTACTCCAGGTGCCTACAGCACCTGGTGCTCCTTGGTGGTCTCCCATCCAAGTACAAACCAGGGCCGACCCTGCTTAGCTTCTGAAATCAAGCGACATCAGATGTGCTTCGTTACCCACAATTATTTCCTCTTTAATAAATAACACTATGATTATTTCTTTCTTTAAAATATTTATAGCCCACATTATGTCGCAAGGCTCCAGAAGAGGTTACAGAGCCATTACGTTTCAGTTCCGACATGAGTAGGGATCACCTCACTCCAAATACAACTGAAGCACTTTAGCTACTTTTAGTGTGGCGTCTCTGAATAATGGTGCTAGATTAAACATAAAGGCCATTCTTGTATCTATGAATAGTTGTGTGTACAATGGTATACTGCTGCTTCCATTACATGTACAAAGGGGACTCTACTAACTACATGCACAAGCAGACAACTCTGTTCCATGGTGTGATCTCCAGCATGTGCACTGCAAGCAGGAGATCAGGAAGAGGGCGTGTGGAGTGCTCCATCTGTTCAGCAGCTACACCTTGAAAGAGGATGCTAGCACCAATGTTTAATACACTTAAAGTTGACTTGTAACTATGATGATTGTAAAGTCCCAATGGTCAAAGATCTTGGGGGCATGGAATTGTTGTAACTAATTATTTTTAAAATCAGCTTTTCATGCTGACGCCATGCTTCCCACCTGTGGAGGGATTCCAAAGTCGGGACACCACCTAGAAGAAAAACTTTGACTTGTGTGCACTGTGGGATCATGGCACATGCAGCTGTCACACAAGTAAGACCCAAAGACAGATTGCTCTATGTGGGCTGGAAGGTGAGCACATGTGCACAAGTGTATGCTCACACTCTTTAAGTACAGTAACTGCGTGGGGCTGTTCTCATCCCCTAGGGTTCGACGACCTTATCAGGCTTTGTTGGCAGTAGATTAAAATGTTCCAGGAAAATTTCCTTCCTGCCTTTAGTCTGAAGCAATCACATGGTCATACAGTTCTGATTGCAATAATGACCTTTCAATCTTATTCCCATTTTGGTTGAATGCTACATCTGAAAACACAAAAGAACTCCAAAATACTAGTGGGAACAAAACCCTACACTCCAGAATTCAAGCAGGTTCAAAATATTGCAAGATCCCCAATATGAGGGACACTCACACCCAATTTCACACAAGTGTTCAACAGAAGACAGTGACATATGGGTGCCAAACAATGCACATTACAGTGGATGCTGGTGACTCCTAATGTGGGAGTGTTGTAAAATCACTCAGGGCTTTACTATGCAATTTGCAGACGCTGTGTCAGGTGCTGAACCCTGTTTATACAGTTGATTCAGTACCTTGGATAGCTCATGTAAAAAGGAAGAGTAAAAGTCAGCAACTCTAAAGTGGGACTCAGGCAGCGGCCTCCACTGGCCCAGTATCATGTCTTAATAATAAGACAGGAGTTTTTCCTCTGTGAATTAATAATAATAATAATAATAATAATAATAATAATAATAATAATAATAATAATAATAATAATAATAATAATAACAACAACAACAACAACAACAACAACAACAACAACTTTATTTTTATGCCACCTTTCTCCCCAGAGGGACCCAAAAATTGTGAAAGCAAAAATTATCTGTGGACAGGAAGGAAAGTTTTTGGTTGGGGGAGGGAGAGAGTCCAAAATATCAAACGTTGTGTCATCTTTGTATAGAAAAGCCAAAGTATTTGCAGCCATTTAAATTTGGGAGGAAAAGGAGCAACTATAGGAGATTTGATGCAGAGTTATAAAATGAGTGATGTGTTGGGACAAATGTTTGTCTCTCTCCTATAATATACAAGATCAGTGGTTCCCAACTTTGGGTCTCCAGATGTTCTTGGACCAGAACGCCTAAAAGATTTCGCCACTAGCTGCACTGGCCAGGATTTCTGGGAGTTGTAGGACAAGAAGATCTGGGCACCTAAAATGGGAATCCAGTGCATTAGATCATAGGATAAGGGACAGTATAGTTGTTCGGCAGCAGGTGTAGGACTGGAGAGACCCAGGTCTTCCCCGTGGCGCAGTGGTTAAATGCCTGTACTGCAGGTAAAACTGTGCTCACAACCTGGGGTTCAATCCCAGGTAGCAGCAGGCTCAAGGTTCACTCAGCCTTCCATCCTTCTGAGGTCGGTAAAATGAGTACCCAGCTTACGGGGGGGAATGTGTACCCTGCAGACTGTAATTAAAACTGTAAACTGCCCAGAGACTACTTGAAGTGGGCATGGGGCGGTATATAAGCAGAACACTTTGCTTTTTTGCTTTGCTTTCTCCTTCTGCCATATAGCCCAGAGGATAAAATTAGGCCAGTCATGTCTCCTCAGCCTTGTGAGCCTAAAACTCCCCAGGGGCACCAAGGAAGCCCTGAGAGGAGAATGGTGATATAAATCTAGCAATTGCATGGAAATGCATAATGAAATGGATAGCCCATAGACTTAGGACAGTGGTGTTGAACCTTCGGCACTCCAGATGTTTTGGACCACAATTCCCAGAATTCCGAGCCTAGATTTCCAATAGCAAAGGACTGTGGGAGTTGCGGTCCAAAACATCTGGAGTGCCAAAGGTTCGCCACCACTGACTTAGGATGCACAAAAGACTCATTTTCCACGTAGGTTATATAGCTAATGCAATCTGTTGAAATATACTGCCCCAGTTGTGGCAATGAGAAGGCATAGGCTTTTTGTGGCTTAAAGGGGAATTGGATAAATAGGCAACCCATTGCTCTATCTCAGAAGGAGCCAGAGAGTAGAAGAGAATGGCTGGGAGGCTTACGCAGGTTGGCAGAAGCAGTGATGGCCCCTATGGATGGGGAAGTTCCAAGGCAGGCTTCTACTCACAGGGAGTAGCCCACTTTTATCTTGTTCTTTATCATGGACACAACTGGAAAGAAGTTACCACCTGTCCTGTAGCATTAGTTTCCATCTCCCTCTTACTTCAAGATTATTGCAATGAGATAGAGACCATGCAGAAATCCTCATGCAAATTAGAAAATAAAATAAAATAAAATAAATCTAACCAAACTTATTTTGAGCTACTTTTGTTGATGTCTTCAGCTTTTGCTTTGTCCATATTTCTTTTTGGTTTGGCTTTTCTCCACCTCCCTGTGCATCCTCAAAGAAAGAAGCACAACGCCCCCCCCCCGCCGCCGCCTTTCCAGTCTAATGATATAACAATCTAGGTCTCTAAATAGCTCCAGGGGATATTATTTGCAGAGGAAGAATGTGCAACTGCACAGGAATATTGTAATAGAAAGGATTTAGTAATGGTTGATGAGGCCATTAAAAGGAAGAAAGAAGAAGAAGAAAAATGCTGTTGGCCATGTTCAAACTTAAAGGATGCTACTCACCAGCAGACCACATCTTGAGTTTCCAGACTAAATTGTAGCTAATATGTGCATTTTTGACACTTTTAGGACGAGGAATTTCCTTGACAGCCGCCAGACATTTAGAATGCCCACCATTATCATCTCAGCCTTTCTAGAGTGGGTACCTCCTTGATGCACCCACAAAAAAAGAAGCCATTTACATTGCATGCCTATTAAAATAAGTAGCAGTGAATTCATATCCTGGCATATATGCCAGAATATAATTCAGTATAATTTCCTCCTCCTTCATCCCAACTGTGCATATAGAAATATTGTATTTCTTCCACCAAAGCAAAGGGGGCGGACCCAAAACAAAATCTGAAAAGAGAACACAATCTGAATGGATAATCCACTGAAATCATGAATGAGCAATTTTGAATGCAGATTACTCTTAGCTGTGGCGTATCTCTTAGATAAACAGAATATTTGTCACTGCAGTCCTCCTATTATGCCATGATTCAGCTTCTCTCATAATGCTAGAACCTGGAGTCATCCACTGAATTCATGCTGTGTAATTGTACTATTAAATTGTCTATGCTGAGGTTCGTAAGTAGCTTTACAACAGGGAACAGACACATTAACAGAGGATGAGATTAATGGCTGCTAGTCAGGATCCTAACACTATATCACCTCCAGAAGCAGAGGAAAGAAAACCAGTTGTTGAGATGCCACAAAGAAGGCTGCCATGGCAGCTGGGGGCGGGGCTTGTGGCAGCTGTCAGAGCAGAAGGAGCAACACAATTGGGTGGAGCCGGGGGGGGGGACCTACAGAACTGGGGTAAACGTGAGTACATTCATAAACAAAGAGACACACATCCACATACAGGAGGGGAACCAACAGGGAGGCAGGCAGCCTGAGGGAAGCGGTGGCCCAAGGTTAATATGGGGCAAAATCCCCTTAGTGATAATGCATCAGGCAGCACTAGTTATCATCACTTTTGCCATCTGGTTTAGGGAATCTTCTCCAGGATAAGATTCCCTCTTAAGATTCCCTGCCCTATGGCAGGTTTTTGTGTCACAATAATACTGGGGGCCTGAAAAGGACTTGGTTGTTTTAAGGGTATTAAGGATATGGCAAAAGAACTGTTGATTCGATTCTATAGAGGTGTTATTGAATCTATCATCTGTTTCTCTATAACTGTCTTGTTTATTTCTGCGACTAAGCATGACAGATATAGACTTCAAAGGATAACTGGAACTTTAGAAAAAAATATTTTTTACTAATTTGCCATCTATTGTGGAATTGTATACCACACGAGCTAAAAAGAGGGCGATGAAAATATATACAGATTCCTCACATCCTGGACATAATCTGTTTCAATTGTTACCCTCAGGGCAATGTTTTAGGGCATTGCATACTAGGACAACTAGATATAAAGATAGTTTCTTTCCAAGTGCTATCAAACCGTTGAATAATTAATTTTTACTTCTCTTCTTCCTTTTTTAATAATAGGTTATATTGTATTGTTGCACTGTGTTTTTATTGTTGAATATATGATTCTTATATTTCCTTTTATATATGGAGAGCATATTTTACCAAAACAAATTCTGGGTGTGTCCAACCACACTTGGCCAATAAAAGGATTCTGATTCTGATGAAGTCTGTTGCTAGCTGTAGGCTGTATTCTTCTAGCACAGTTCTTTGGAAGTACATCTTATTGAACCCCGCAGTCAGGTCATGGGTTCCCGAGCACATGGACTAAACAGGAGTGATTTGTTGGGTACCAGATGGGTCATCTGGTGTTTATATCTGTTTCCTCATGGAGCCCCAATGCTCTATAGCTATAACTAAGCAAGCGGAGGCCAATTTTGTATTTGTCCATATTAACCACGTGTGTTATTTGCAGCCAATTCCTCTTGCTCCTGTGGCCATGGCTTGGTTTGCAAATAATGGCCATAATTTGAACAGAAATTGCAGCATATTTCATCCAAGTAGGAAGGCTGCGACCCAGGTGGTCCGTGTGACCCTACAATGACCTGTCAAGGCATTAAGAGCCTAAAAGGGTAACTTGAGGGTCACTGCTCTTATTTCTAATGGTTTGTGAAGAGGAAAACTCCTCAAAAGAAGAATCGCTGTCTAATATATTTTCAAACAAAGCACTTGTTGCTGTGAAGCAAGAAACATGGTCACTCTTGATGCAAGTGACTGAAGCCATTGCGCCTTCATTTAGCCTGGCATGTTATGGAGAAACCGCAAACTCGGGTGGTCTGCCAAATCATACTTCTGGATGCCAATGAATACTGCTCCTACTGCTGGCCTTCCCCTATGAAAATTAATCTAACAATTCCGTCCTCCCACAAAATTTCTGTAGCTTTAGAGCTGCTAACTCTAAAGGTGCTGAGACCTTTAGCAGCTGCCAACCACAGTAGTGAGTTCTGTGCCAGTGCCAACAAAATCCTTCTTTCTTGACATTTCCCCTCAGCCTAGAACTTCTTGATGCTGCCACCTCAAGCTTACTCTTACTCGTTTCTATGGCAGTAGAAGCTCCCTCGTTAGCAACGCGTGCAGGAAAATGGCTGAGGAACAAAACATTTTGTACTTCAGTGTAAATAAATGGCTGACAGCTTGTTAACAAGCCAACAACAATAACAATACAGCGATTCTTGTCTCAAGTTGCATCATGCAAATTACCTGAGCACAAATTACTGGCGCTGTATTGGCTGCTCTGGCTATAAGGGAAACAAGAGTGGGAGGCAGCAACATGGAGGGAGGTTTTGTCAGCATGCACTAAGCAAGTCAGAAACATCCCTTCTCACTTGGCTTCCTGCCTTTCTAAATGACATCCAAAAACCCCGCATGCTTATTATAACAGCCCTGTTCTCTAGCTGTTTTTTTTTTTAAGTTTCAAAATGTTTTTGACAGCCTATGACAAATGCCTTTTCAAAAATAATTGTTTTCATTTCTGCCACGCTGCAACGGATGGAGGACTGTTTGGCTGATGGCCGCATTTCTCACCCACCTCCTCTGGAGGAGCCCTCCTGTCTTGTTCCCTGGGTGAGATGGTCTCCCAGAGGAGAAGCAACAGGCATAGATATTCTTGGAGCCAAAAAGTGGGTATTAGTGGAGAGTCAATGTAGGGTTATAGACGCTGCTTTCAAAGGCACCCTGTCATTGGAAGTATAAGCTACCGGATCATGTACAATTAGCCCGTGCTGATACACGTGCATGTCGCACTCTGCCTTTAGTATAACATCAAGTATTAAACTTCCGGTGTCTTTTCCAAGACAGCACCTTACAGCCAGACCCTCTGTATTTCCATGAAACTGGAGCAGATCACGAAGGTAGCTAGAGAGGGGGAAAGTTCTGCTGGTGGAGGCCATTCTTTTAGCCAAAACCCAAATGGATCTTCACCAGTGTCCTTCAGTGTAGACCCCAGGTAGTTCATAGCCATAGCCCATGGGATAAATATTACTGCCTATACTTTTATGCCTATGGTACCGCTACCGAGTGTCGTGTAGCGGGTAGCATGATTGACTATCATTCCGTAGACCAGCATTTGAATCCCAACTTGGCCATAGAAACTCACTGGGGGAACAGAACTGGTAGAACTACTCCTTAAATACTGAAGTTCTGTTAGGGTCACTACAAATCGGAGGTGACTTGGCAGCACATGAAAACAACAAGTCAGTTCTGATAACTAACTATACTTTATCTTGATGTATTAAAATGAAAATACTATATCACACTTGGGAATTGGCCTGATTATGGTCCTCAGTGAAGTAAATCACAAACACACAGCAGCTTCTTATTTACTGTCTATTTACAATATTCCTTTTTTCCAGTGATGAACAATTGGACATCAGCATAAAGACTTAGAAATTCCAAACAATGCATGGATGAAATGAGTCCTGTTGTCAGAACCAGAGGCGAAGAAATCAATGTGTCAGGGAAGTAAAATTGCCAGAAACAGTCAAGACATCAGAGAACCAAGAGTCCAGAGACAAGAAAAATAATTATCACTGTCCCATTATATATTCTGTCCACGCTGTTCACTAATTAGGTTGGACATATGTAATGTATTATCTCATGCATTACTTCATCTATCATGCACTTTTTCTTAAAGTATGTGCGTCCCCTGTGTTAGAGCTAGTAAATCCAGACTCCATTAATAATTTGACATTTTGTGCACTTAATTTCCCTCTGATGTTTACTGCTTACATTTTCTGTTTGTACATCGTTGGAATTCAAGGTACCTCTTCGTGATGATACGGAATCCTTCCACTATAAAGAATAAACAGTCTTTCTTTTTCTGCCAAAGGATTCATAGTTGATTGTGTGTTGGGTGGCTGCATTTGAACGTGTGAATTCATGTTTAGAGTTTATCCCGGAGGTCTTTTAATATCAAAAGCAGTACTGTTAAATAACCAACAGGTGTCTTGTATTGCCTTGTATTGCAGCACAGATCCTTAAAGGAAGCATTAAGGGCATTTAATGGATTAGTATGTTTTCATCTTTGATTGGTGTGGTCATCCTACCAGGTGTGGCTTTGGTTTGCTGTCCCACATCTCCTCCTGCAAGTTTTTTTGAGCATGTGGCATCTACACAAGCTGCTTGGCATGCAAACAGAAGACTGTGCTTCTACGTATTGTTTTATACCCATTTTCTTTTATTCTGAATGGGAGGTATTAATCTTTTCATTGAAAATATGAATTGAGTTACATGTGCAAATGGATGGTACATACGTAGTATTAGAGATGGGCACGAAACGGAAAAAAAATTGTTCCATTATTCGTTATTTGTTTCATTATGAAACGAAACAAATAACAAAAAATTGTGATGAAATTGAAACAAACAGAACAGAACCACGAAAATTAGGTTCATTATGTTTCATTTTCGTTAATGGCACCACACAATGAAATGAGCTGTTTTTAAATGTTAAAAAACATCCTGAATATCCGTAAAACCCCAGCGATAATTATTTATTCTACCTGATAATACCTACCAGGGGGGTTGGGGCATTTATGTCTTTTCTCAGATCGCTCCTTAAAAAGTGCATTGACCCAAAATGGCTGTCTTTTCTTTCAGATCGCTGTATTTTTTTTTTCCTTTAAGGGGAGATAGGGGACATTGACCCAAAATGGCTCCCAGCTGCCTAATATTTTTCCTTTTGCTTGGGTATTAGGGAAACGCCCTGGACATCTGTAAAAATTCATAGCGATATAGGTTATTTTGAAATTATTACTCTACCAGGGGGTTGCGCGGCGACCTTAAAACGTTTGTTTTTAGTCTTTAGTTGGCCATCGCAATGTATTTTTTTGCTTTTCCCTTTAAGGATGACACAAAAAGAAAATGGATCCCAGCCACCATGACCATGATCTTAGTTTTTTTAATGTTGAGCTTCAGCCCATTTTTTTCCATGTGATGAGGTTCTTTATCATGTAAATTCTTGGACATGTTGTTGATATTTCAACCAATAGCATGCCCAGGTTGCAGACTGGGTAGGTGTGGCAGCCTCCTTTCCCAATTCAAACCAGTCAGTTGTTCCATATCCAGGACGTATAAAAAGCTTTGGCAGCCCCCATGTCCTTTAAGGACTCCTTGCAGTCTGCGGTGGAAGTTAGGGTGGGATTGCTGTCTCTGTGACTCGTTTCTGGAAGTTCTTTTCCACATACCAGCCCTGGCAGGTGTGTGTCTCTGTGTTCCTTGCTGCGCTGCAGCCTGGCTCTTAGGGCCACTGCTGGGTTTTCCACAGAAAGAACAGCATCCTCTTTTAGATTTCTCTTGCAGCCCCCCCACTGGCCTGTGTGTGTGCGTACCTCTTCGGTGAGTACAGGTCTTCCCTATCTGCCATCCAGCATATAATTCTTCTGTATATTCTTGCAGTCACTCTTCGGCTTCTGGTCCTTACCATTTTTGTCCTTTATCATATGCATCTGGGCACGAAATACCCTGCGGCTGCCTATCTCCAATTTTCTTGAACAGATCTCTGGTTTTTCCTTTTCAGCCTCCCTGCGTACCTAGTCTATACTGTGTCTCTCCTGCCAGCATTCAATTTTCTGTATTTTTTTCTCCCTTGTGTTTCTCTCTGGGGCCTCGTTGGACAACACTTTGCTTTCTTGCATTTTCTTTTCTTTGGAATATTTTTCATTGCAGCCTCCTGTACAATGTTGCAAGCCTCCATCCATAGTTCTTCAGGTGTTCTGTCAGAATCTATTCTTCACTGTGTATTCATATGGGATTTGACTGATCTTCCCTACTTTCTTCAGTTTAAGTTTGAATTTTGAAATAAGAAGCTGATGATCTGAATCAGCACCAGCTGAAAAGCTCCTCCATCTTTGGCTGCAGAGAACATAGTCAATCTGATTCCGGTATTGTCCATCTGGTGATGTCCATGTGTAGAAAAAGAGTGTTTGCAATGACCACTCTTGAAAAAACTCAATTAGCCTTTGCCCTGCTTCATATGGAACTCCAAGGCCAAAATGAGTTATTCCTTTTTATCACTTGACTCCCTACTTTAGCATTCCAAAAAGAAGAACATCACTAAAAAAGTCTTCATAAAATTGAACTGAAAGCACCGGTACCCACAACAAAAAAAAATCGTACCGAGATCACATCATTTTTTAGCCCATTTTTTCGATTCGTGCCCATCTCTAGTCAGTATGTATAACTTCATGGGATGCATGAGTGGTGAGTGTATTTCTGTGTGCCTTGACCAGCTTGTTGGGGACTTGCACACCATGAATAAACCATTAGGTGCTGGCCGTCCCCATTTTTTGTCTGTGACCAAACACACTGCAGGCATGTGGTTTCCAAAGCGCCTGCTCAAAGCTGGTGCCCTGTAAAATGGGATCGTTTGTTATAACTCTGGATGTCTGGCTCTTTCTGTTTGGAAGTATCTCCCAGAACTAGGAACTGGGAATTCTCGAGAATGTCAGAGGGCAGGGAAGAGGATGGTCAAGTGTCTCACTTGACATTTGTAATAGTTAGTCTTTAAGGTGCCACATGTTTCTGACTTTTGTTTTGTTTTGTTCCTTTGAATTTTGCCTGGATTACTTGAAAAAGAACAGCCTTCTGATTGTAGACCTATTGGAGGATTGCCTTGTACTTGAAGGATTACCTAGTTTAAAGACAGCCCACCAAGAGATAGAGGGAAAGGATTTTAAAAGCAAAGTGTTCTGCTTATATACCGCCCCATACCACTACAAGTAGTCTCTGGGCGGTTTACAATTTTAATTACAGTGTGCAGAAGAGTTAGCACCTGTTTAGATGCCTGTGTACAGGCAAATTACAGCCAATCTTCCTACACTGGCATCAGTATCTATAAATTAGCCTTCTCCATCTTTCTGCAAGGCAGTGCCCTTGCTTTTGGTGATATGTAAATGGAAGTGCAGTAAGTTGAACGTGGATGAATTGTATTAAAATAATAATAACAGAATTATAGAATTTGAGAGAAAGACTCTATTCCCTTGTCCACTTGCCTGTGAAAAAGCCTTGATGAACTCTCTCTGTGTTGTGTGTTGCCTCGTTACAGTTGTGCCCTTTTTTGAAGGCCGTACTCTTCCTCAGTGACCCCCTGTTTCAAGCCATGGAGTTTTCCCTTGCCAGGAATACAGGAGTGCTTTGCCAGTTTTTCCTACTCCAGGTTTGCCTACAGCACCTGGTATGGGTCAGTCTGTTGTGGTGACCGACTCTTCATGACCCCATCCAAGTACTAGCAGGAATACTGGGTGCTTTGCCAGTTCCTGCTTAGCATCCAGAAATCAGGTGGTCTCCCATCCAGATCAGGGCCATGTGCTTCCGAGATCAGGAGAGATCAGATGTGCTTAGGGCATCTATAAAGCCCTGCTGAGCTCTGTTGGGCTTCCTAATAGACATGTATAGAATTAGTCAATAAGGGGACAAGCATGTGTCAGCTATCATCCTTTCTGTGTCCTCTCTGTCCAAAAGCAGGAGAACAAATTCATTCCTCCTAGAAACCACTGAGACTGAGTAAAAGCCTACCTCCATGCTTTGCCTTGTAGATTCCTAAGCATAAAGGATAGAGATGAACCTTTTAAAATAATGGTGCAATCAGGGAAACTATACTTCATTCTAGAACATAAATATGAAATGTCATATTCAGGCTGGCCTACATTTTAATATGTTCATGGGGCAGGGATGGGGGCCCTCTATCCTATGGGGTGGATGTGGCCCACAGGCATTCCCTGCATGGTTCTTCTGTCATTGTCCCCTATCAGTGATTGATGATATCAATGTAGAAGACTATCTCAAGTCCATAAAGTTGTTTCCTGGATCTGAGCTCTGATTTGCAGCTGGGACAGCTGCTGTCCAGTCTCAAACCATCATACAACCAATCATTGCTTTGTACGCTTGGTTGGAAGGTCCCACATACCCCACTGTGAGACTGTTCCCAAACTGTGATATACTGTATTCACTAAACAGAATAAGTTTCCTGCTTTGACATGTGATTACAGATTGGAGAAGCAATCCAACAAGAAATATATCAATGGTCAGGAAGGAATGTTTGCATCATTCCGTGACAATTTAATGCTACTTTTACCTTTTCCTTCTGTCTCATTGTTTGTTTACTACTACACTTAAGCTGCAGTCCTGAGTATACTAACCTAGGCGGAAGCCCAAGTGAATACAGTTGGGAGGGATTTCTTTATGAATAAAGTAGCATAGACTTGCACTCTTTGTGGAAGGATGCAACTCATGAAGCAAAGGTGTTAAGGCTCACCTCTGATTATGTAGGTCAAACTGCAATTCACCTTGCAGTCATTTGGGAGTCTGTCAACTCCTGATGCTACAAAAGCTAAACCATTTGGAAAAATTAACATATGGTCTAGACCCAGTTCTTCCTTCCTTGAAATTTGCATTGGGAAGATCTGCCATTTGACATTATCTTTAAATACAAGACATTCAATGTGTTCTCCCCCTCCCCGTGACTCAACACTGAGGTGGCCTGTCATGATTTCAATCATTAAGGCTCCTTTACCAATATATTCATTACTTCCTTTAATATATGATGATCTCTCTCTCTCTCTCTCTTGATCTCTCTCTCTCCACCCCGCAATGCAAATTGGCAGACAGGTTTATCAGAGATAGCATTGTCAGCCTAGAGACAGAGATTCTGGCAGCAATAAAAGTGTTTGGGATTGCGGTTGTATCCTGCCCTGCATATCTCTTATTGCAACTCAGAGCCTTTTCACACGACCCCTAAGATCCACTGGCCACTTAAATTCGGACCAGAGATCTTGGGGGTTCCTTGCTCTTCCTGTGTTCCCACCCCCTCCGCACTCCTGGCTGCTGTCTGTGTGAGGGGAGGGAGAAAAAAAAGAAAGAAAAGAATGCTGGCTTGCCTCTGTTCTGCCAGTCTCGCTCTGTTCCCGGCAGCATTCAGATCTCTTAAAGGGACAGGGGGCAAAAAAAAAAAAAACAGCGAGGAGAGCCCGGCACTCACTACATTACATCCGCATCAGGGATTTTCACCCCCGGAGAGCAGGTACCTGAAAAGTGCACTGGGACGCGCTTAGGTGGGCATGGTCGCACTTAATTTTCTGTAAACTCTGGAGCTGGTGGGGAAACAATTTTAAGCTCCAGAGCTGGGAGCCATTTGCCGCGGAGTTTAGGGGTCATGTGAAAAGGCTCTCAGATAACAATCCCATACTGTGAATAACAGCCTGAGAACAATAATCTCTCCATGACATTCAACCGATGGCTGATCAGTAGGATGTAAAACTGAATTGTTTTAAAATCATGATTTAAACCACAATCAATTTTTTTTTAAAAATCAGATGTTTTGACAATTTAAATCACATTTTTAAAAAATTAAATTGTGATTTAAATCAACTTGATTTTTTTTAATCTGATTTTTATCCACCCTGCTGATCAGCAGGGTAGCAAGGGACATGAAAGAACTCCTGGGATTTGTGCACTATAGAGAGACTCACCAAATGAGAGCTAGTGGTTGCCCATCTCTACCTTAAAGTGACCTCTCCCAAGAAAATAATATCTTACAAAAGAATACCAAGATGATATATTCCCTTGTCACTCTCCATCTATACTGTTTCTGAATGTAGTAGCAATTTAGGTACTCGGGTCATTCAGTGATAATGATGGTGATGGTATTGAATTGGAGCAAACTGTTTGTATTGGTGATTCTTATCCATTGTTACCACAACTGCCTTGCTTTACAGTCTGTTGCCAAATCCAGTTCCAAGTATCTCCTTGTGAGCTTTGACAGCAAAAATGGCTTGGAGTCAGGGTACCTGAAGAGCCATTTCCACCATTTTGGAGCTGCTAATTGCATCTTTAATGGCTTTCTGTTGGAAAGAGAACATTCCTTCTCAGGTAGCTTTTAACCTACTGGTGTCCAATTTTAATTGGATAATCAGCTGGTGACAGATATTGTTTGTGTCACCTCTGTCTTTTCAGGTTGTTTTATGGCATTTCATTTTTTTACCTGTGACTCTCACAGTGTATTTTAAAATTTGTGTTGGCTAGTAATTGGTCTTAATGAATTAGCAGGAATGATTATGAAGCTCTCTTTGAAGCCAGTGACCTGATGCCAAGCTTCCTATACACATGTTGTGTTAAATAATAATACTTTGAGGAAATGTTGCTGATTAGGTTATGGTGACAATGTTTATTAACAC
This sequence comes from Phrynocephalus guinanensis, assembly GCA_037367245.1. Classification (NCBI taxonomy): domain Eukaryota; kingdom Metazoa; phylum Chordata; class Lepidosauria; order Squamata; family Agamidae; genus Phrynocephalus; species Phrynocephalus guinanensis. The sequence continues at coordinate 32,215,238 of CM074737.1, forward strand.
CAAAGGGCAGTAAGAAAGTAAATCATTGTTGATCTCCATTTTAGAGTTGGTGCCCTAGAAAAGGATCACTGATATTTATTTTTAGTCCTGATAGGAGTCAAACAAATAAACACATTTTAAAACATAGTAACAAAACCTCTGGGATCAGAGGGATTTTAACTTGGAAAGGCCAATTACTGAATGAAAATGTTTACTCTTGCAGGAAATTGAACTAGTCAGAGTGATTTTGATAAGCTGGGGAAATACTCTTGTCAGTTGTCAGTTAGTTCCAACCCATATGTAAAGAAAAGCTTGCTGGGCTATGACCCCCAGCTGTGGAATTCTGGGAGCTGTAGCTTATAGGACAAACTTTTTGGAAGCTTTGGTTATGATTGTCCTTGTACCGTTTCTCTTGATTGTTGCTGGGGTATAGAATATATCAGAATGGGGAGTGAAATCTGCTCTGATAAAGATGATCTGATCTACAATGTTCCCTTCCAACTGGTGGTGTTGAACCCTCCAAAATTCTTGCTTCTTTGCTTTTGGAGCTTGATGCTCGTGGAGGGAAACATGGGTGGGGTGGCAGCATGTCACGTAAGACTAGAGAAATTGAGAACATTGGATCCACATTATCAAAATTCCTCCAATCTCTAGCACAGGCTCAGCAAAGAAAGAAACATACACACCCTGGAGCTTGGGTTAATCATTTCCAAGAAAAGAAATTAAATCCTGGGAACAAGAAGAACAAAAGGGAAAGACCACCCCTCCTTCTGTTCACCAACTTGAGAACAGCAGAGCTTCGGAAAAGGCATTTCCTGTAACATTGGTCCTTTCTTTTCCACTGGTAGGATTGTGGTGAAATAACCCACTGAACAACAAAGACACAGAACTACTTCCTAATCAATTAAAGGGTTCATTTAAATTAAATAAATTAAATGCCACCTTTGCCCTCATAATGCATGGCAACACAACAGCTAGAACTAAGCAACAATTAACAGTTTTAAATTGCCATAGACATACCATATTTAAAAAAAAATTGGGAAGATTGTGGGGACTGGGGAAATTTGAAAAACTGAGAAGGATTATATGGGGTGCTATGATCATTCAGTCCCCTGGACTGCAAGGAGATCAAACCTATCCATCCTGAAAGAAATCAACCCCAAATGTTCACTGGAAGGAACTTTGGACACCTCATGAGGAGAGAGGACTCCTTGGAAAAGTCCCTGATGTTGGGAAAGACTGAAGGCAAAAGGAAAAGAGGACGGCAGAGAATGAGATGGTTGGACGGTGTCATCGATGCCACCAATATGGATTTGATCAAACTCTGGGAGGCAGTGGAGGACAGGAAGGCCTGGTGAGCTCTGGTCCATGGGGTCACGAAGAGTCAGACACGACTGAATGACTGAACAACAACAACAATGATCATTCAGATCATCATCACCACCACCTACACCACCACCATAATCTTAGAACTGCAGAGCTGGACAAGACCCTATGTATTATAGAGTCCAGGCCCGGTCAATGAAGCATAGCGGGTAGAGATGGGCACGACTAGGGAAAATGACGTTTTCGAGTTGTCGTGTGTCGGAGGCAGTCCGTTTCGGCTCGTTTCCGTTTTTCGCAAAATTTTGCAAAAATTAGTCGTTTCATTTTTTTGTTTTTTCGTTGTCGTTAGTACTGGTTTGGGGGGGTAGCGGGCTCCTGGAGAGAGCTGCAGGAGTCAGCCAGAGCCACAAGTGACGGACTGGCAGACACTTTGCACCCGCTGTGTCTCACGTACTTGCATGTAGTGCAATGCAAGTAGATCTGGCTTAGGGTTAAGACGGGTTAGCGCAAGGGCTAGGGTTAGGCTAGTTACGGGTGAGGTTAGGGTGAGTATTGGGGTGCACCTCTGGGTGCCTCTCTGACCCACTTAGAAGGACAGTGTACTGGCGTATGGGTTAGGCTTAGGGTTAGGGTTCGGGTTTGGGCTACGATTAGTGGTGGGCTGTTTATGCCCGATTGGCACATCCCAGAAGTCTCTGTGGTCAACCTGGCCAAGTGGCCATGCGATTGGTGGAAAATTTGCATGGTCCACTCCCATGGGCGAGCCCATCATTGCGAATGTGCAGGTGTAAAAAAATAAAATAAAATAAAATAAAATAAAATCAACGGAGACTCTTTTTTTTTTGCAAGAAAAACCCACTGCTGCTACTGTAAAAATTCAAGCATTTAAAATAGCTAATTTTCGCATGTTTCTGTGGTGCTTTGGTGGGGTTTTGGGCAACGATTTCAAAAAAAATATTGCGGTCGCCATTTTGGATCCCCCGCACTGCATGGCAAATGGATGCGCCCTCCCAGCCTGGTACCAGCAGCGCAGCAGTAGCAATAGCCAAGGAGAGGGGGGCGGGGAACCCCCCCCAAATAAAACACCCTTCTGGCCTGGTAGGTGCCCTCAGACAGTTTTCGCCTACTTTTAGGGCCGGGGATCGGTTTTTTTTTAACTTTTAAAAACTTTTTTTCTGTGCCGCTTGGCATTGCGCGATCGCCGCGATGCAAGTAACGAGCACAACAAATCAGACCAAATTGTTCATTCGTCGGTTCGAGCTCGAATTCTGGCGGAGTAATTCCCGTTACCGTTTCCGTAGAGTAACGGATACGAGTAACGGAAATGGAAACGGGAATACCGCTAAGTTGTGCCCATCTCTAATAGCGGGGAATTGAACTCCCAACCTCTGGCTCTGTAGGCAGAGATCTAAACCACGAGAACCATATAGGTATTATAGGTAATAACTAGCACCTTGAATTGGGCCTTGAAGCTGCTCAAAGCATAGCTACTAGAATGATATATTGCTAAGTAAATGGTAACAAATGAATGTGAGTGGAGTGCTGATCCAGCTAGCCTCAGCACCAATGTTTTTTTTTTCCTACATGGCATCATGTGCAGTTGGGTGACATGTATGTTACTCTCTGAAGTAATAACACTAATGTAGTTGAACTGGGAGATCAAATTTTGTGCTGATCATGGCCGACAGGAGTTACTTTGCACTTTTATTTATCACTTTCTTCTGAAATTTTCGTCCCACCCTCAGATGCTCTCACGGCCTTCTCATGCTCTACAAAGCCGAATTCTCTAATCTAAGTCAGCTATTTTGATTATTCCGCATTTACATCCTGCTTTCTAAATGTTGTATCTTATGAAACCCAGGAGCAAGCCATGGCCATCAGTCAGCTAATTAGTTAACAGGAGCTGTCACTGAAGTCAATTTGCATTGGTAAATATTGTTTATCAGGTCAGCACAAGGACATAATCTTCGTGCTACCTTTGAGTTTGATATGGCAGTGGGTTTTGATATTAGGATAACAGATTATTCCTTTTCTTCTGCTGCAAAAAGTCTTTTGTAATTGGGTTTTTTTTCTTAAAGCAGTAAGAGATAGCATCATGTTTTATAAAAATCATATGCAGTCAAGTCAATTCTGACTTATGACGACCCTCTTCAGGTTGTTCCAGGTAGAGAATCCTTAGAAGTGGTTGGCCCTTCCCTTCTTCAAGGGGTGCCCTAGCATTGTGCAGTTTGCCCAAGGCCACACAGGCTGGCTGCACACACAGGAGGCACAGTGGGGATGGCGAACTCACAACTTCTGGTTCCACAGTCAGATACCTAAGATATCCAGACATTATAATGTTCAGTAAACAATCACAGAATCACAAAATAATGAAGTTGGAAGTGACGTATAAGGCCATTGAGTCTAATCCCCTGCTCTGTGCAGGAATACAAAACAAATATTAGTACAATATTTTGGTTCTGAAGACACCAGAGCTTTCTTGCCATGGATTTTCATCATCTGCACTAGAAGCTGTTCAAGGGTTAAAAGTTGGTCCGTTGAAAGAAGGTAATTTCCCCTGGGGTAAAGGATTCCAAAAGATATTCATGTGATCTGTTCTGTGCTTGTTGGGGAAGGGTAGAGCCCCATATGCACCACAAACCACCAGAAAGTCAAAAAGGTAGTTGCTCAATCAAGTCAACATTCACTAGAGCAAAAAGGAAGCTATTCTACCATGCTCAAATAATGAGAATGCAGAACTGATTGGTAAAGACAATATGCTGGAAGAAATGGTGTGGAGGCCGTTGGAAAAATATGATTGAATATGAGATGGGTAGACTCAATAAAAAGAGCTCATGGCTGTTAATTTGCAAGAACTGAGCAGAATGTACAGGAAAAGACAAAACTGTAAATCATTACAAAAATGATTTACATTGTAAATAATTACAAAATTATGAAATTATCATAACGCTACCAAAATAAGGTACAAAGTGACTTAGAAATCAATGGCATACAGACTTGTGAAACAACCTACAGAATTTAATGTGAAGGAATGAGATTAGGAATGAATTTATAAAATTTCAAATTTACAAATTTATAATATTGTGAATTTACAAATTTACATCATTACAAAATTATAAAACAATCACAATGCAACCAAAACAAGGTACAAAGTTACTTAGATCTCAATGACATGAAATTATGTTTGTTATAAAACAATCTACAAAATAAAGGAACAAGATTTGGAATGAATTTATAAAATGGCAAATTTACAAATTTACAAATGAATTTATGAAGTTTCAAATTTATAAATTTTTGAATTTATGAACTAATGAACATGTGACTTTACAAATTTTTGAACTTGCAAATTTACAAATTTATAATATTGGCATTTTATGAATTTATGAACTTGTGGATTTATGCATTTATGAACTTGCAAATTTACAAATTTATGAACTTGCAAATTTATGAATTTATGAACTTGTGAATTTATGAATTTACAAACTTGCAAATTCATGAATTTATAAACCTGCCAATTTAGGAATATATAAATGTACAAATTTACAAATTTATGAACTTGCAAATGTATGAATTGATGAACTTGTGAATTTATGAATTTACAAACTTGCAAATTCATGAATTTATGAACCTGCCAATTTAGGAATATATAAATGTGCAAATTTACAAATTTATGAACTTGCAAATTTATAAATTTACATCATTACAAAATTAATAGATTATCATAATGCGACCAAAATAAAATACAAAATTACTTAATCTCAATGACATAGGAATTATGAAACAACCTGCAGAATTAAAAATGAAGGAATGAGATGATAAATGAACTTATAAAACTGCATTATCAAAAAGTTATGATATTGCAAATTAATGAAATTACAAACTTGCAAATTTATGAATTTATGAATTTGCAAGTTTACAAATTTACAAACTTATGAATATACAAATTTACAAACTAGCAATTTTACAAATTTATGATCATGCTAATTTAAGAATTTAGAACATTACAAAACTATGACATTTCTTTCAAGATAAGCAAGATTGGTCATTTTGATTTTTGTAATTTATTTTAAATGTGAGCTGGCTGGTAAACTGAGCAGCTTAGATAGAAGCTGTGAGTTTGTTTCTCCCTGTGCCTTCTGGAAGAAGAACCAGCCTGTGTGGTCTTGGACAAGCTGCACAGCAGCAGAACACACACTGAAGAAACAAATGGTAAAACAGCTTCTCAGTATTGATGGTGTTTTAATGATTCACTGTTTGTGGGCATATATTTTCACTCCCTATCTTAAATCATTAAAATGTGTGGGGAGGGGAATATTTTTCTGGAATGCTTAACATTTTTAATATCTTTATATGCACATGTTTTCAATGAGGCCCATGGCCCATGGATCTATTTTACTTCCAGATTAACAGTGAATAACTGTGCTTCCTTAGAGACCCAAACCTGCAGTCACCTCAGGTTTTCTTGCAGTTCTGCACATGGGTGCTTGAGGGAAGTAGTGCTTCACATTTCACACAGTGCCAAATTCCTAACAAAGCCTTCATAATTCACTGTAGAGCTGAACTCCCCCAGCAGGGCCACTGGCGTGCTCAGGCATATTGCCTTTACAAAAATAAAGGCACATCATTATTTTAGCTGATTCTAGCTTCCTCAACATGACTGATAAATCCCCAAATTCCTCCACAGTCAAATGCAACAAAAGAAGAGCAGCCAGCATTTAACACCTCAAAACAAGGACGTACTGGTAAAATATCCCAACTCACATGCCAAGGATCAATCCTAGAGCCTCACCCCCACAACATATTGCTCAAGGCTGTTAACTGTGCTCCATCTGCTGCATTCCGTCTTTGTTGACTTGGCTGCAGTAGCATGTCCTGCTCCATTTTAAAAGCCAATAACATGCTTATTCCTGGGGCTAGAAGTTGTGCTTGGAAAACAACACTGCATTCTCACTGACTATCAAAGGTTCCCAACGGAATCTAGCTGAAATGTGAAATGGCAGTCTGCATGTACAGTGTGGGGCCTGAGGTCTCAATCTAATTTCTAGACCTCGCCAAATGAGACAGACTGAATCAGCTGATTTTAAAATCTCATTGGTTCATCCCATTGGGATTTTAACACAGTCTTACACATCTTTCCCTAATATACATATTTTATACTAATTTCCCTGATAATGTGCATCACTCCCTAGAAGAATTGAGGAATTCTGGAATTTATAGCCCTCCCCTGAAATAGCTTCCCAACCTCTGCATTTTTGTATGCATCTTAAGAGAAAATATATATATAGAAAACTCAGTGAAACATGGAATCTGAAGGATAACTTCATTCAAAGTCCATATTAGTGCCAGGAGGCCAAACTAGGTCACCAGGTTTTAAAATGTAGACCAAACAGAATTCCCAAACAGTGCACCACAAAAAATGAAGGTGGTTGGTTCATGCAAATTACTGATACATTAATTTTGCATTCTGCAAGCTTAGACTCTTTTTCTGAAGTATACTAAAAATGCACTCCTCTTCTAAGCTGAATATGCAAAAGCACCAAAACCTCCACATCACTTATTAATAACAGAGCACCTCTGTTTTCTCCACATGTGAATTGTCTTAACATGAGATGAAGTTCGTGCTTTATATTTTGGTTTTGAAAGACCATTTTTAAGATGTTTGTAGTAGACCCGTGAGTAGCTCCATTTAAGCATTATTTAAGCCAATTCAAGGAATCATGGGACAGAGTACACGTTAGTCGTCCCCCCCCCTACTATTTCAAGTTATCTTATGTGGATGCTGTATCACAAAAACTGCAGGCAGGGGATCCTCCCATTGTAATCCCTTTGTCTCCACATGAGGGCAACAATAACATAAGAGAAATGGCTAGCACATCCTCTTTGGTACAAGGATTTAACTAATGATGGGAGAGGGCTGCCATGCCATGAGCAAGTTGTACCTGTCAAATGCCAGTTTTCTGGATAGCTTGGAAGGAGAACTACGCCTACAGCTTCTCTCGAGGCTTTGTAGAAATGCAAGTATCTTGAATTCTTAATCAAATTCCCATTTCCTGATTAGTTTTGGAATAACATGACGATTCTAGGGAGTATCTGAAAAACAAAACAAAGGCCAGTTTTGAGGCTTTGCTGTTAAAACATGCCTCTTTCAGGCATCTCTTAGACCTTGGGGTATCCTGAAATACAGTTATGCCAAAACATCAACTTGGATGCCATTTAGAAATTCCTTAAGCATTTAAAAGTATACTTTCAGTCCTTTTTTCTAGGAGAATGAAATTCAAACGTCTTGGAAGCAACTTTAAAATGGGAGAATCCCAGTCTATCCAAGTCTAAAGTTTTATAAGCAGAAAGGTAGATAATAGAGTTTGGTTGGTTTGTTTATCTTATTAAAATCACACATTTTTCCTAAAATTATGGGACTCAAGGCCATTGAGTTATGATGGTTGAATACTGACTTTGAGGAGATGCTATGTTCTCCACGCCCCAAAATCAATCTCATACAAACTGTCATGTACAATTTAACCAAAGATAAGCTGTTATAAATTGAAGTGATTTCAGGGGGAGAGTTAAACCAGTGGTGGGCAATGACATAATTGCTGTTGGGAGGGGAAGGGGGAGAGAGAGGGAGACACACAGAGAGAGAGCAAATTGTTTAGTGCACTCGCTCCACCAAACTATAGTAATTAGTGTAAACTAAAGTGAATTAAATTATTTTTACAACTTAGGCAGAAACAAAACAAAAACAAAAAAGGAAAGGAAAGGAAATAATAACAACAAAAGTAACATTCTCTCTATTCCTGACAGCATAAAAATGATATTTTCAACTTAACTGGTTTGTTGTTGTTGTTGTTGTTGTTGTTGTTGTTGTTGTTGTTGTTGTTGTTGTTGAGGGCAGTTTATGGTTTGGGAGGTGCCTCACCCCCCAGAATTTGAAGTTATCCCCATCTGGTCATAGGTCACCAATGTTTCTCATAAAACAGTACTATACTCACTGGGAGTTGAGTCATGGCTACTGGACTTCTTTTTTGACTTTCAAAACAGCTTCATCGGTCACCGATTGTTTGGATGAACAGCGAAACGTTTCTATTCTCAAAAAAGAAGTCCAGTAGCCATGACTCAACTCCCAGATAAACGCACCTGGATGACTGAGAATCTTCACAGACGTATTACTCAAAATTTATTTATTTATTTTATTTTGAGTATTTTTACCCTGCCTTTGTCCTTGGAAAAGGACCCAAGGTGGCTTACAATAATGAGGGACAGTACATTTAAGACATATTCAAGTTTAAGAATAGGGAGTTGAGGGGTTATCTTGCAGCATTAGTTGGTAATATTAAAGCTAAAAGAGAACGCAAGTAGTTAATGAGGGATGGAACTAACATTGAAAACACAGGTGTATTCATGAAGTCAGTCAATGTAATCATTTAAGGCAGACCATCTAAAGTTATACAGGATGGAAACTAAACATTGAAAACATAAACAAAAATCTACTGTCCAGGGCAGTGCTTCACTCTACCTAAGGGTAGGACCATCTCTGGATTGAATGCATCTATATAACTTCTTCCTGTTAAAATCAGCAGGGCTTCAATGAATGTTTTCATACTTGTACCCATTGGAAGGAGGAATACACACAGGATTTGTATTTAGAAGTGCTTGCATTTAGGCTGATCTGATGATTAAACTTTTATGGGTAGTGCCTTTGATTCACCCTGCATTTACATTTTTCATAACAAGGAGCAAATGCAGTGTAGACGATAATCTCTAAAAAAAATGCTAAGCCCAATGGCAGGCAGAAGATGTCAGAAATATTAATATTAATAGTTTTCAAGTAAATATTTAATATCACAACTAAAGGTTAACCCTGCTTTTAATCATCTGTTGCCTGCCGTGAGACATGTCTCCCCACCCCAGCTCCCTACCCCTGGTCTTTGCAAGCTGCGACATGCAGATGAATCAAATCCCAATCAACCTATTTTCTTGCATTGGAATCTGGCAGAATTTTGAAAGGTGATACGTTGGTGATACGTTGGCCTCTTGGGAAATAGCCACCGACAAGAGAATGTGCCAAAGAAGAGAGTGTGTAGAATATGTGCCATCACTGGATTCATGAAACATAACAGCCTGTCAAAATCATGGACTTGTGAGAATATCTGGAGTACAAGTGCCTCACTTCACAATGTATCAGTAGTAGAATGGATATCTCTGCTGACAGATTATTCTTTTTTAACAAGGAGTAAAAGGTGAAGCAAGGCAAGCAGCTAGGGGATACAAAGACTTAAATACACACCAATCCCCTGTGTGTATATGGGTATAAAGATATTTATGTCTCCTTATACTCTGTGGAGCAAGATTCCATCAGGTCATGTTATCAGTAGGCAGAACTGAAGAAGTGAGAGACCTAATGTCACCAAGCATAAAAGATCTGTATATGGGGAGAGGGGCATCAATTCACACCTGCCAAGCTTGAGACTTCCAGGAAGTGCTGTGTAACAAGGCCGAGCCCTAACCTGTCATACTATCACTGCCTTATTACAACTAGTCTTTGCCGATTGACATATAAGATGCTTGGTTCCCCAGTTGCTGCTGGGTCACCTTCTCGCGTCCACATCTACCACTCAGGCACCCAAATTCTCAACTTCTCTGTTGCTATTCCTGAGTCTTATCTAGCCACCGTACCTGGACAAGGGGACCCAGCCCCCTTTAGGTTCCCTTAAAGATACATGATGCTGCACAAAAAGGTCGGCTGAATAGATTTGAAGTGAAGGAAAAGATGGCACCCCCTTTCTTACTTCTGAGGAAGTCAGTCAAACTGGCAACCAAACCTTAATTTGAAAATGGTGACAAGATGGCATAGCTGTCTATACTTAAGTGTCCTATTAATCATTCCAGAGCACAGGGCTGGAGGTGTGACCAGGGCCAGCACGTCCATTAAGGTGAACTAGGCAGTTGCCTAGGGTGCCAAAATGGAGAGGGGGATCTGGCCAGCCTGCTGCCCCCCCGCTACCCCCCCTGCCGCTGGCCAATGCCGTCTGCCCCCCCACTGCCCGTTGCCATCTGCCCGCTGCCCCCCGCGCCCATCGCCACCCCCCATGTCAGTCGCCGTCCCCGGCCATCCGCCACCCCCTGCCACCTTGCCCCCCCGCCGCTACCCCGCTGCCCCGCCCCCCACCGCCCCCACCCCCTGCCACACCCCGCCCACCCCGCCACCTCCGCCCACCCCACCCACCCCCCGCCCCTCGCGTAGGGCGCAAAAAAACCTAGCTCCAGCCCTGGGTGTGACATACAAAGCTTTGTCTTCCAGTACATTGCTGCCATGGCCCACCTGCCATCACCCATTGCCTGAGGCATCTGCCTCAGTCTAAGTAATTGTAGGGGCAGCCCTGCTGCACAGATCAGTTGATTCTCTTCACTCTACATCTGAATTTTAGTCTCCGAGGCTGGAACATTGTGTTGTCTATATGTCAAGTACAGTGATGGAAAACACTGACAAATTCAGAATAGGTAAAAATGTAACCAATGATTGTCGGGCTCAGGTGAAGTCTCAGGTTTACAGAAGGACAAAGCTCAGAGGAGACAGCCCCATAAAACCCAGCCCAGTTATGACCGTGTGTATTTGAATCAGCTGGCATGGAGGGGGATGCAATGGAGTATATTCGAAAGAAGGCATGGCTGAATAAAAGTTCTTCAGTCTACAGTATTTTTATAGCATGTTAAACTAATTCCATCAATATCCATTTCAATTCAATCAATTTCAATTTATTGTCATTGTACATATATACCTAGTATACACAGGCAATGAAATTCATAAAAAAAATTCAGAGAATAGGCCAAAAACTAGCAATCTGTAAAACACACCCACCACCAAAATTCCCCCCCCCCCAGACTCACAGACATCCACACACAGACCAAGTAATACATTTCAACCACTCACTACTAATGGTTCTTAAGTTCATTATTAAGTGCTATTGTGGCTCTGGAGTAAAAGCTGTTCAAAAAGTGTGTGGTCCGAGTTTTAATTACTCTGTATCTTCAAACAGAAGGCAACAGTTCAATGAAATTATAAGAAGGATGGGAAGGGTCTCTGAGAATATTAAATTACTTCCTCAGACAACAAGATGCAAAGATACATTCCACTTGTATTGCAGTATATGCAAAAATGGCACAAAGGCAATCAATGAAGTTGCTGCTTTGGCCACTTACACTGGCAACAACAACAACAACAACAACAACAACAACAACAACAACAACAACAACAACAACAACAACAACAACAACAACAACAACAACAAAATGGAGAAAGAAGGAAGCCATGCTACTGTGATATGGTAAAAACACATATAAACTTGTATGCACATAAAAAATGGAGAATGAGAATGAAGGACCTCTACAATGGTCCAACTTAGATGCTATCATTAGACCATGACATCCATTTTTTCTGCTCACAAGCAGGATTGAGAATGCTAGGAGGACATTTCCACACAGCTGTAGGCTAAATACTGTGGGTGTTAACTGGAGACTTGCCTCCCTCATAAACTAATCTCATTGACCTGGTTTTGCTTTGAATGACGTCACTTTTCTTTGGTTCCCTCCTGTCTACTCAAGCCATCTCCATTATGTTCCCATTTGTTGCTGTCAGCTTTCACTTAAGTAGGCTGAGAAGATATTGTTGTTCCATCTATCCATACTATGCATCCCCTGAAGGCATTATAAATAATTTCCATGGAAACAGGGCTGAGGACAATTGTTGCAAACTGAGGAGAGAGTTATATTGTACTGTTCATATGACTTTTGCCCTCCTTATTTAAACTATAAGTGTGCTTATTCCTCAATTGCTACTTTTATGAGGCTAAAGCTGTTGAGGGTGAGGGAAGAGAAAAAGTGAATATCGAATGAATATCTTATAATTCCCTGCTCAGATGTCACTTTAAATCTGGTGGAGACTCCATTTTCTCCTTTGTTCATTAGTTTGTAACTACTGATCACAACTGTAAGTAAAGGTTTTCTTTATCTTTTCCCAGTTAAAATACTTCCTACATGACTTTTAACATATAAAGTGCTAGCTGATGTGAAGGGAGGGTGACTCTGAGACTTGAGCCATGCTTTCTCTGTTCATTTGTTGTTTGGTCTTTAAACTCTACTAATAGCAAAGGAATTACTAATTGTCCACAAAACTTTCATCTCCTTATAACCTACTTTGCCACTCAAATCAAGGGACTACTTCTTATGTCATTCCATCTTTGCTAGTACTGAATAAAACAGAAGCAAAAGAAACTGTTATCTTGAAAAGGGACATCCCAGTCAATTATTTCTGCCCAGGATTACATCTACAGACCCAAATTATGCATAGTTCTAATTGAAAATATGTGGTAATAAACAAGGTTGTGCACTTGTGTGCTCTGATGAGAGCTCTGTACATCTGAATCAATCTAGTCTCCAGTCAGAATGTTCAGACTAGTTTTTGAAAAGTATAGATGAGATGGCCTGTGGGAGTTTGCTGAAAAGTTCAGAGGTAAACTGATCTTGGTTGCAGGAAAGAGAACAAAGAAAGCACACACAGAGAGAAATGCTGTTTCTCAGAGCCAGCCAAAAACAGGCACAAAGGGCCTTTTCACACGACCCTTAAGATCCGCTGGCCACTTAAATTCGGACCAGGGATCTTGGGGGTTCATTGCTCTTTCTGCGTCCCCACCCCTCCGCACTTCCTTGCTCCTGTCTGCGTGAGGGGAGGGAGGAAAAAAGAGGAAAAAATGCAGGCTCACCTCCGAAGCTGCCCGGAGCCCCGTCCTTGTCCTGATTCCTTCTCTTCTGGTTTTTTTTTTTTTTTTTTTTTTGCCTCCTGCCCCTTCTCTTAAAGGGGCGGGAGGCAAAAAAAAAGAAGCGAGGAGAGCCCCGCACTCACCAGATTAAATCCGGACCTGGGGATTTTCATCCTCCTAGAGCAGGTACAAGAAAAGTGCGCTGGGATGCGGTTAGGTGGGCGTGGTCGCACTTAATTTCCTGCAAACTCTGGAATTGGTGGGGAAACAATTGTAAGCTCCGGAGCTGGCAGCCATTTGCTGCGGAGTTTAGGGGTCGTGTACAAAGGCTCAAAGAACTGATGTGTCCGTCTCAGAAGCCCCCCCCTTTATTGAACTATCTAATGTTGATGAATACACATGTGATCACTAATGAAAAAATTGCTTCTAATAGGGAACAAGTGCCCTTTAGCCTTTTGCCCTGCTTCCAAACAAGGTGAAGATGAAATATAAGGTCATTTCCTCTCAGGGATGCAACGTAGCAAAGTCAGGATGGTGTGCCTTCACTGGAACTCCTCCAAGAAACATACCCCTAAAAGAAAGGTTCCCACAATGGTTGTTGGAAGTTTCCTATCCAAAGCCTTGCCCAGGTTTGTGGCCTTCATCTACAAAAATCCTGGCTCCTTCCCACCTCATAAAGATACCTCTAGGAATGGCCAAAGTGTCTTTCCTTTTTTTTTTTGTGAATAGAGCATTCCCTTGCCCTTATGGACACTGTCTCACATATATTGTAGAATCAGATTATCTCCAACACACCTTAACTGGAATGGCAGTGGGCTTATGAAGCACCGACTGCCAAAGATGCCAGAGGGGTGAAAGGCTTCAGACCAGACTGGATGTAATTTTTAAATGCATGTTCTTTTCAACTCCCATTTAAACCAGCCTCTTCTGTCTCCTCCTCCATGGGAAAAGTGAGAATGCTGGAATTGGGAAGTGGGATAATTTATTTGGAACTGGCTTCCCACCCAAATAACAGTGGTATATTTTTAAAAGAACAAACTCAGGAAATACCTCTCCATTTATTGGTTGGTTTGTTGGTTGATTGGTGATTTAATGGGAAGTGGCATAGCACTGAATTGACTTGATACCTCTCGTGGGAACTCATGAAAGGGCCTTCTTGGCTGCTGCACCCTGACTCTGGAACTCTCTCCCACTAGAAGCCAGAACTGCCTCTTCTTTGTTGTCTTTTCAGAAACAGGCAAAGACCTTTCTCTTCGGGCAAGCTTTCCCTGAATAATGTACTACCTATTATGTGTCTTCTATATGAATCTACGGCAGGCTTGCCCAAAGTCCGGCCCGCGGGCCAAATCTGGCCCATCAGGCCATTCTGGCTGGTCTGCCCCTCCCTCCCCCTCCTTCGCCCCATGTTTTTTTTTTAAAAAAAAAAATCTTCCGCCAACACTGACACCACCGGAAAGCTTGAGGGGCTGGGCGGGCCAGCCAGCTGGTGAGCAGAAGCTTGTGGGGCTGGGTGGGCTGGCGAGGGGGCAGGCCACTACCAGCAGCACCGCTGGGAAGCTTGTGGGGCTGGGCCGGCCGGCTGGCCAGTCATCGCGCGGGCTGCTGCAACCGGCCCCTGACATTCTCAGACACCAAATCTGGCCCTCCTTACAAAAAGTTTGGGCACCCCTGATGTATGGGATCACATAGACTTTGTGTTTATAACTTAATTATAACCTTATGGGTTTACATTGGCACTATGTTTTCAATGTAAGTTTTCATCACACACAACTTTACATGGAACTTTACTCCCCTTTAACAGCTCACGTCCTCTTGTAGCTTTAATGTAATGTTGTCTAAGCTGTAAGATGTCCCTCAATTCCCTGTTCTCAATACTTAAATATGTCTTAATTATACTGAACTGTATATTGGCCTTCATTACTATAAGCGCCTTGGGTCTCTTTTCCAAGGATAAAAGGCAGGGTAAAAATACTCTAAAATAAAATAATAGTGCAAAAGAGCCTGGCAAGTATCTCATGCATATGCTATTGCGTGCCTGCACGCACACACACACACACACACACACACACACACACACACACACACACACACACACACACACACACACACACACACACACACACACAAAATACAGAGGCTGCTTTCACGCGACCACTAAAATCCACTGCAAAGTGTTCACAGATGTGGAGCATAAAATTGCTTTCCCACAAGCAGAGGACTTTTTAAAAAAAAGTGCAACCACTCCCATTTAAGCATGACCCAGCGCATTTTATAAATCCTTGTTGCTGTTCCGATGTGGGAAAATGGAAAATCCTCACCAAAACTTTTTAGACCCCATTACAGTATCTTTGCTGTGGTTCTCGGTCGTGGGATCAAAATGGTTGCGGATTTTCAAAACGTGACCATGGGAGCATCCGATCTGCGACATCAACCACGTAACCGCTCCAGGGGGTGATCCAGATCAAAGTTTGTTGTGGATTTTAGTGGCTGGTGTGAAAGCAGCCAATGAGAGAGAGAGAGAGAGAGAGAGAGAGAGATGGAACAGGAGTAGAAGTGCTAAATTAATTTTTTTTAGCTGCTGAAATCCTGACAGACTCATGTCACAAAGAGACTAGAACCCAAGGAGACATTCTAAAATAGGTAAGAGCAAAATACTGCTTACACTGAACCTTTTTTTTCTACAGACAACATAATTTAAAAAATGGTCATGGCTACTTTTAGACAAAGGTGATGTTACTTTGCATGGCTGTGTTTCCAGGCACCCCTTAGAAGTTATGTCTCAGTACCCCTGGTGAATTGAGTCCAGCATAGAGTTCTCAGGAAACTGTTCATTTTGAATGAGCATTAGATAAAAGGGGTCCTTAAAACTATACTGTTGTATATCCTTATTTAGCCTCACTGGTGTAGGATGCCACACAGGTTTTCGGGAGAAGCAGTTTACTTTCTCAACTTCACACACACACACACACACACAACACACAACCAGAGAGTCCCTGAATATTTGTCTGATGCTGCCCCCTGGTGGGAACACAGCTTGACATTAAATTCATAGATTTCAGGAAGATGATGCGTGGGGGGAAATGCAGTCACGAACTGACTAAAAATAACAAGCACATTACATCTGTGGCTTTTAAAAAAATCTCTTCAGGAAGAGCAGCTAGTGAGATAAATAATCTTCTCTGCCAATGTATGATAAAAGGATGTGTGATTGTTAGTGCTTTCCCTAATGTAATGCATGCTTGTCTGTACCTGTGTTTGTGTTTAACAATGCTTCAGGAAAAAGGCGGAGGCACAAGGCAATGTTGTGGGGACAGGCTTGCAAAGAATTAGCAGCCAATTTAATCATTTGCCAGCAGTGACTTAAAAAAAATTCTAGAACCACTGAGGAGACACTTGCAGCATTGCAAGATACAAGAACTAGCTCGAGATGTATGTATCTGTGTGCTGTATTCTGCCTGCCTTGCTGTAGGACATTCACATGCCTTTGTGTTACGTTGTGACTGAGAGCACGGGGACATTGTCTGAAGCAATCTGTGATGTATCCTTCTATCCTGGTGAGGATGGAGTTGATTAAAATAAAATGAGGCCAAACTAAGCATGAGATTCCATCACAGATTCTTGGTATCAGCACAAGAAGTCCTGATAACATCTAAAGATCAGCAGATCACACAGAGAGAGACAGAAATGGAGGTCCTTGAACACCTCATATATTGATGAAATATTTGAGGGATATCCTTTCATGACCATCAAGCACAATTTGTCTGGTGACAGTAGGGCTCCCTGTTTTAAGGAAGGCATTGCTAAAATGGAAGCCCCAGTCTGGCACTGTGACCTCCCAGGCTTCCCTAAATCTGTGCTCTTGACATTTGGTGGCAACCAGGGAAAGCCCTACCAAACCAACATTCCTTAAACATTTTAAAGAGAGTTTGCATTCTGTTCCTTTTGTTTTCCTGCAAAAATCACCACCATTTGCTGCTGAGTTCCAGTCTCATGCTGGAATTGGGGGGTGGGCATGACCCATAGTGCACTCCAATGCCTCTTAAAAGAGATGGAATATTCCTTGATGGCTTCAACTCTTTTCCAATTTTTTACTCATTACTAGGATCATTGTAGCTTGGAAAACCCCACCCCTAAGAAAAACTATAGAATATAATTTCCTTCTCTGGCTATGTCTGAGGAAATGGATATCCCAGAACACATTGTGGATCACACTTTCAACCTTCTCCCTCAAGCTCATCTTTATCGTGGTCTTCCTCAAATTTCCATTAGGGGGCAAAAGAAGCAGAAGCTGCTGACTGAACTGTTCCTTTTTTACACTTTAGCACCCACTGATGGAAGAGGGTAAATGGTGACAGCAATCCATTTTAAAGTGCTTTCTCTCTCTCTCTCTCTCTCTCTCTCTCTCTCTCTCTCTCTCTCTCTCTCTCTCTCTCTGTGTGTGTGTGTGTGTGTGTGTGTGTGTGTGTGTGTGTCTGTGTGTGTGTGTGTCTGTGTGTCTGTGTGAGTGAGTGGTTTCTAACTGCCTGCTGGGGCTATGGTTTTCTTTGTCGTCTGTGGGAGTGAGGGGTGTTACAGTCGGCTCTGGCAGTGCTGCTTAGAGATGGGCACGACTTAGCGGTATTCCCGTTTCCATTTCCGTTACTCGGTTCCGTTACTCTACGGAAACGGTAACGGGAATTACTCCACCAGACTTCGAGCTCGAACCGACGAACGAACAATTTTGGTCTGATTTGTCGTGCTTGTTCCTTGCATCGTGCGATCGCGCGATGCCACACGGCACAGAAAAAAAGTTTTTAAAAGTTAAAAAAACCTGGTTCCCGGCCGAAAAGCAGGCAGAAAAATGCCTGCCGTGCCTCAGGGCACCTACCAGAGGGGTTGTTTCTGGAGGTCCCCGGCCTCCCCCCCCTCCCCCTTCCTGGGCTGCTCTGGTGGGACTCGCCGCAGGCTCACAGCCAGCAAAAAGCCCAGTCTCGCCGCCGGCCGCCACAATTAAAGCGCAAGCAAGCGGCACGGACGGCACAGGAAAAAACTTTTAAACTC
This sequence comes from Phrynocephalus guinanensis, assembly GCA_037367245.1. Taxonomy (NCBI): domain Eukaryota; kingdom Metazoa; phylum Chordata; class Lepidosauria; order Squamata; family Agamidae; genus Phrynocephalus; species Phrynocephalus guinanensis. Next base: position 32,233,336 of record CM074737.1, read on the forward strand.
TCCCCCCACCCATTCCCAGGCCAAAAAAGCAGGCGGAAAAATGCCTGCTTGACTAAGGGCGCAGGGCACCTACCGGAGGGGTGGTTTCTGGAGGGGGGGTCCCGCCTCCCCCCCCCCGTCCTGGGCAGCCGGACTCGCCATGCCATGCGGTGCGGGTGGGGGATCCAAAATGGGGCGGCGAACGCAATATTGTTTTTGAAATTGTGGTCCAAAAACACACAAGCACAACAGAAACACGCGAAAATTTATAAACTGCCAGATTTTTCACAGTAGCAGTGGGGTTTTTCTTGCAACAAAATGTCTCTCCTCTCCTCCTCTGTCCTCCATTGATTTTATTTGATTTTATTTTATTTACACCTGCGCAATGATGGGCTGGCCGAGTGGCCAGCCATGTGGGAGTGGACGACCATGCAAATTTTTGGAGCCATCCCACCAATCGCATGGCCACTTGGCCATGGAGACTTCTGGGATGTGCCAAAAAGCCCCCTAAAACCTGCCCTAGCCCCCTAACCCTAACCCTAATCCTTGACTCCAGTCTTTACCCATACGTCACAGACTGTCTTCTTAGTGGGTCAGAGAGGCACCCAGAGGTGCAACCCACTAGCCCACCGTAACCTTACCCGTCACTAGCCTAACCCTAGCCCTTGCACTAACCCACCTTAACCCTAAGCCAGATCTACTTGCATTGCACTACATGCAAGTACAATTCCCTTCTTTGTGAGACATGGTGGTGCGAGAGCCTTAGGCATCACCTATGGCTCTGGGTTCACTGCCATCACTAGTCTCACTGTCTGCAACTGGTATGCATATCCATATGGCTATGCATGCATTTTGCAGCAGCAGGTGAGGAGGGGAGACCCCCATGTTGAGGGGTCTCTTGGAGCCTGCTTCCCCTTCCTAGTGGGTGAGGATAGGAGGCACCCACGGGTGCCTCCAGGAGCCCACTTTCCCTTTATAGCGGGCCAGAGGAGGCACCCACCCACAGAGGTGCCTCCAGGAGCCCGCTACCCCCCCAAAAAAACCAGTACTAACAAAAACAAAAAAACAAAAAAATGAACCGACTAATTTTTGTGAATTTTCGCGAAAAACGGAAACGACCCGAAACGGAACCGGCCCGACTAACGACAACTCGAAAAAAAATTTTTTTCAAGTTGTGCCCATCTCTAGTGCTGCTAGCTTGATGTCTTATAGTAGGGCTAGCTTCATTTCTGCTGTCCCTGTGTGCTCAAAACTGTGTGTTGTGTGAGTGGACAAAGAGAGAGTGGTTTGTGTGTGCATGTGTATAAGAAAGAACCCTTTTCTGTGTGTGTGTGTGTGTGTGTGTGTGTGTGTGTGTGTGTGTGTGTGTGTGTGTGTGTGTGTGTGTGTGTGTGTGTACTATGTGTCTCTCTGTGCTCAGAGAGGCACTGTGTTCTGTTCTTTTGGGGAGGGTTTTATTAGGGGAGAGATTTTGGGCAGGCTTTCTTTATTATATTTTTTATATATATTGTCCCCTCCTACCCCCTTAAAGCTACATTCCTTCTCACCCACACACATTGTTATTCCCAGTCCACCAATCACCTCTCCTGTACCATTTTCCCTATTGTTCATACCCCAACCCTGTTTGTGTGTCTCTCTGTACTCAAAGAAGCACAGAGCTTCTGTTTTGTTTGGGAGGGTTTTATCTACTCCTTTTATATATATATTCCTTCCCCCTTACTCATTGTTATTCCCACCACCGACCAGTACCAGTTCCCCCAATCTTCATACCGCCACATATGTTTTTGTACATTAATGTCATGTACAAATGAAAAGTACAAAAATGAAAAAAAACTCCTATCAAAATTAGGAGAACTTTATTCTCTGCTGGAGGCAGCAACAGAATGGCCACCAGTGAGGCAGACGAAGGCCCATCAGGCAGTCCTGCTGCAACCCAGGCCACTGAGCCTGAGGCTGGGGACGTTGGGCAGCAGTATTTACTTGGTGGACCAAGTTCTGAACCACACATGTTTTTAGAGGAGTCCCAGGAGGTCTCAGGACTAGACACAGGAGATGAGTAGCAGCAGCAGCAGCAGGATGAAAGAATGCCCTCCCTCTCTGCTCCTTCCTCCAGTGTCAGCAGCACCCCCAGTCATCCGAGGATGGCAGTAGGATTGGGACTGGGAGCTAACCCAAAACAGCTGCAGGCAGAAGCAAGCCTCGGGGCTTCTTGTGAGATCATTTCTCATGCAATGAGGAAGACCCAAGCCTGGTGACTTGCAATATCTGGTAGGGGTCACAAGGGCAGCAACCCCAGGCACTTGTCCTCAACTGCCCCAAGGAATTACCTGGAGAGACACCACCCCAGGCTGCTGCAGCACCCCCAAGCTGGCAGGAAGAGGGGAGCACAGAACAGGCAGATGGAGGCTCAAGCAGGCAAAAGACCTGCTGACAACACCACTGTGGAAGTTGGAAAAGGGCAGCCCACATTGCATGACATGCTGCCCCTCATTGGGGGATGTAACTCTTTTATAATAGCCCATAAAGTACTAACTAGAGTTATAGGAGACTTTTGGAATTAGGTATCTCTTAGAAGAATAGGTAAATATACCTTGTTGATGACATCTATTATATATATTAAGTCAGCTAAAATATAGCCTAATTTTTTTTAGCTAATTGAAGAATTAAATATTAGGACTGAGTTTAGATCAGACAGGCTAGTTAAATATTATATTTTGCTATCTCTATCTTTTGTATTAGATGGAAATTGATGTGAGTAAAGATAGCTAGAATATGGATGGCATAAAAAGGAAATTAAGTATGAAAGCATGTTCTTTTAAGTTGGGGAAGGAGATATGAATTACATTGGGCTGAAATGTTGGGGGAAATTGTGACTGAATTTATAACATGACAGGAGACAAGAAACATATTTGTTTCATTTTGTTTACTGTAGAAAATAAATACAATTTTAAAAAAGAGAACACCTGGGTTGTTCAAGTTTGGGGGCCACTGTACTATAAGTAGGTCCTTGTGTTGCCACCATTACTAGTCACAAAGGTGTCTGCATTCTGTCTAATAAATGCCTGTTTATCGACAAGCTTGAGTGAATGTTAATTTTAAATATCTGTTGGGAATGACTACTCTATATTGCCACATTTCAAAGGATGCGGTAAAAGAGATATCACAACATGTGGCACAAAATGTGATTAAAAATTGTTTTGTCTGCCTCAAATATAAATGTGCCACAGTTAATTAAATATTACACTGGCACTGTAAACATGACTGAAGCCTCTGACGGTTCCTTGGGCTCAGATCACTGACCAAAAATTGGCAGCTTACAAGACCTGCCAGGAATATCACACGGTACTTCTTACTTACTTCCCATAATATGCCTAGTGCTTAAGGACAGGATCCCCATACAAATTTCTATCCTTTTTCTCCAGCTCACTGCAGAATATAATATTTAAAATAATATAATCTGATGGGGATTTTATCTTAAAACAAAAGTTTGTTGATTTTTATTTCTTTTTATATTGTGAAATTTCAGCTGATGCTATGAGTTGCCCTGAGTAATTAGGAAAGTGGGCAACGAACGGGTGATATATATCTGTTAGGAGAAAAGATTGAACTTCTTTGCAAGAAAAGGCTTACTAAGAAAACAAGGTCTTGGGTTGTTTATGAAATGGCACCACCTTACAACAAAACCATCTGACTTTCTTTCCCTAAGCTTCCTTTGACCTCCTAAGCTTGGTTGCTGTCCTCATGGCAGATGGTTCTGGGAATTTACTTACCCAGCAATGCATGTTATTCTCAGCAATTCCTGTTTCAAGGCAAAGTACTTTGGGGTGGCTTGATTTCGCACAGGTAATTGGGATCTCTTAGCTTCACAGATGCCCGTGGTGACTAGGAAAAGTCTTACTAACAAATATGCAAAAGTGTGTGCGTGAAGCCAAATTCTGTTATGAATTCACAAGGAGAGATTTTCAAAAAATAAAGAACAAGGGTTTCTCTGGGTAACAGAGCAAAAGCTGCATAAACATGGGGGCTATTAGTTCCACCATAAAGCAGACAAATTTGGAGAGGCTTTTCCAATTACAAATGATTTTTTTTCCTGGGGGGTATACTTTGGAGTTGAATACCTCATCCTTCTGAACCCCAAATCTCTCCAAATTTGGGGGGCTTACAGGGAAGAGCTTGAGAAAGCTCCGCTGTAATTTCCATGTGGCTAGATGCATGGGATCATTATTTTCAAGTACATAATTTTCCAATTACAAAGGAAACAATTGATTTTGTAAGAAAGCCTCTCCTTAAAAAAAGCACTTTTCCAATTACAAATGGACTCCTGGGGGAACCAACTTTGGTGTTAAAAATCTCAGCTCACTAAACCCCAAAGCTCTCCAAATTTGGGGGGCTTATGGGGAAGAGCTTGAGGAAGCTCTGCCTTAATTTTCATGCTGCTAAATGCCTAGGATCACAATTTTCAAATTCATAACTTTCCAATTACAAATGATTATTTCCTGGGGGACCCATTTTGGAGTTGAATAACTTGGATCCCGGAACCCCAAACCTCTCCAAATTTGGGGGGCTTAAAGAGAAGAGTCCAAGGAAGCTACCTACCAAATACTGGGACCCATGGGAGCCATTTTAGAGCATAATAAATAATTTCATTTTTGTTCATTTCAAAAATTATTTTAAAAATTCATTATTAATGAAACAAAACAAAACAAAAAAATGAAACAAAATGCTATATTTTCATTTCATGCCCCTCTCTAGAAGGAACCTCTCTCCAATATCCTGCAGTTCAGACTTGCAGGTTCCCTGCTTACTTTTCAGCAAGAAAAAACATCATGCAAGCTACCGACTCCACAGGACATGTAGGTTGACCCAAAGTATTCCACTCAAGCAGATACAATTTTTTGAGTAGGCCTTCTTTCTTCTTTCTAAAGGCACATTTTACTACTGGGATCCGCTGCCTTTCAAGTGTAGCTTCGCTGTTGCTCAGTTTTGCTTCTACAGTATCACCATGATAGCCGAATACAGTGGCAGAAGTAATCATTAACCAATCTCCCTGGGGAGGACAAGTGAGTATTCAACACATTTCTGCTGACACACATCTGAATCAAATCCCAGAGAAGTCTTTTCTAGCTAATAGTTTCCCTTTGGCCAAGGCAGTTTTAAGTTTGCCTAAATCAGTCTCCAGAAGAGAGCTGCTTTTAGTGTCCTTTCATGCACACATACGAGACATTCCCCTGAGTTGAAGGATATTCTGCTACAAAGTTGTACTAAATATTTAAGATGCAACAGAGGCATAAGTAACAATTCCTTGCATACAGCAAAGCAGTAAAAATCCACAAAACAACCAAGTTCTGTGTGGTGAAAAAAGACCCATCACCAGGACATGCATACACCAATTTTATGTCCAGCTGCAAAATTAGAAGGGGTTATAATAATTTAAGAAAATTACTGTATATCTCGTCCAAGTTGACCTTGCAAAATGGAACACACAAAGCAAAGCAAAGTGGGCTGCTTATATACCATCCCATAGCACTGGGTGGTTTACAATTTAATTATGCAGAATACACACTGCTCCCCTAGCGAGCTGAGTACTCATTTTACCAACCTCGGAAGGATGGAAACGTGAGTGAACCTTGAGACGGCTGCCTGGGATCAAACCATGGGTTGTAAGCACAGTTTGGCTCCAGTACAGCAGTTGAACCACTGTGCCACAAGCATCTTGAAGGGGAGGAATGACCCCATGGATAAGGAACACATAATGATTTAACAACATTATCGCAGGAAAGATCACTGCCCATCAGCTCCACTATTCACAATAAAACCTTTGCTTTCTGAGTGCTGTGGTTATTACCCCATGTCTGATGACTGGCAGGTAGCGAATGTAACACCTATCTTCGAAAAAGGATCCAGAGGTGATCCAGGAAATTACCTACCAGTCAATTTGATATGTGTCCCAGGTAAAGTGATGGAAACCATCCTAAAAGATAAAATTAATAGGCACATAGAAGAGAAAGCGCTGCTGAAGGAGAGCCAACATAGCTATTTCAAGGGCAAATCATGCCTCACTAATCTGTTGGATTTTTTTGAGTGTGTCAACAAGCATGTGGATAAGGGAGATCTAGTTTACACTGTTTATCTGGACTTTCAAAAGGCTTTTGACAAGTTCCCGTACCAAAGGCTCTTGAATAAACTTGCCAGTCATGGAATCAAGGAACAGGTCTTGTCCTGGATCAGCAACTGGCTAAGGGACAGGAAACAGAAGGTAGCACTAAATGGATACTTCTCTGAGTGGAGGGAGGTAACGAGTGAGGTCTCCCAAGGGACCCCTGTTTTTCAACCTCTTCGTAAATGATCTAAAAGTAGGAGTAAATAGCAAGGCAGCCAAATTTGCCGACGACACCAAATTATACAAAGTAGTAAAAACTGAAAGAGATTGGGACGAGCTCCAGAGGGAGCTCTTGACACTGGGGGAGTGGGCAAACCATTACATTCATAAACAGATGGTGTTTGAACTCTCTGCAACAAACCAGGAAAGGGTTCTTGCTGTCCTGGTGGACAGCTCAATGAAGGTGTCAACCTACTGTGCCACAGCAAATGCTAGGGATCATTAGGAAGGGTATAGAAAATAAGTCAGCAAGTGTCATTTTGCCTCTTTATAAATCTATGGTGAGGTCCTATCTGAAGTACTGTGTACAGTTCTGGTCACCATACCTCCAGAAAGATATTATGGAAATGGAAAAAGTGTAGAGGAGGGCAAACAGAATGATTAGGGGACTGGAATATGTTCCTTACCATCTGAGGCTGCAACAGCTGGGCCTCTTCACTCTTGAACGATGGCGTCTAAGAGGTGACCTGATTAAAGTTTATAAAATCATACATGGTATAGACAAAGTAGATAAGGAAAAACTGTTTTCCCTATCACACAACACTAGAACTAGGGGGGCCTCCATGAAACTTTTGGGTGCTAGATTTCAAACAAATAAGAGAAAGTACTTTTTCACCCAGAGGATCACTGGTCTGTGGAACTCCCTGCCAGAAGAAGTGGTGACAGATGTCAGCCTTGACAACTTTAAGAAAGGATTAGACAAGTTCATGGAGAACAGGTGGTGATTAATACTCCCACAATTTGTTGTGTTTTAGTCATGATATATTTCCCCCATGCCCTGCAACCTAAAGCTCCATGGGAACTTATACCCAAATACTGATAGGATCAACTCATTCAATTCAATCATGCTCAATAACCCACAGAAATCTAGATTTTTCCATTTCAAAATGGCAATGTTTTGATTCTGGAAAAGTTAAATCTGATCTGGTTTAGCATTTGGGTTTAAGGGTAGACTCTGCTTTCCCCCCATGTCATTATTATCACCAATCCCCCTCGTGGCGCAGTGGTTAAATGCCTGTACTGCAGGTAAAACTGTGCTCACGACCTGGGGTTCAATCCCAGGTAGCAGGCTCAAGGTTCACTCAGCCTTCCATCCTTCCGAGGTCGGTAAAATGAGTACCCAGCTTGCTGGGGGGGGGGCAATGTGTAGCCTGCACACTGAAATTAAAATTGTAAACTGCCCAGAGACTACTTAAAGTGGTATGGGGCGGTATATAAGCAGAACACTTTGTTTTTTGCTTTTTTTGGTTTGTGACCCGAAAACATGCATGAACCTTCCCAATTACAGATGCCATATTTTAAGCCTTTCTTATAAATTTGGGGTAACAGAAGCTTTCAACTAAGCTACAGGAATTATACCAAATGTATTAATTAAAGAGCCTAAGGAAGCCAGTAAAGCTCACCAATTAATGTTGCATTTCAGCAACATTTATCTTGGATTTCCCTGAATATCACATTCACAACATCAAGCGACTTGTATTCCTGGCACTGGGAGCATCAATTGGCTGACAGAGCTTGTTAAGGAAATCTTGGGTGTTTGATGGAGGAAAAGCAAGAGCTGGCTGGCTTTTACCGGTCTAAAATTCTGAGAAAGGAATCAGCAATTTAATTTGCTGACATGTGCAGCTTGGCTAATTCAGCTTTATTTAATTCTTCTCGGCTTGAGTTCCTAATGCAGCTGAAACCCTTCCCTTCCTTCAGCTGTTGAGGCAGTCCTACTGACCGGTGTGTGTTTCCATGGTAGCTCTCTTGTAGCCATCTCTGTCAACAATCTGCTTCCAGTTCTAATTTAATCAAGTCTGTCTATATTAATAGAAAGATTCCACCAGCAGCTATTCTATTTATTTCATTTAAAATCTAAGAAATAGTTATGGCTGTAAAAAGCAAATAGGGGGTCAGGTTTAGCACCATTCCACCTGCATTTCATTTCAACATCTCTTCCTCATTCTGCTCCCTGGGGTATTATTTATTTATTTATTTATTTATTTATTTATTTATTTATTTATTTATTTATTTATTTATTTATTTATTTATATTTTGAACCCTTTTACCCCACCTTTCTCATTGGAAAAGGACCCAAGGTGGCTTACAATAATGAGGGACAATATACAGTCCAGAACATTTAAGACGTATTCAAGTTAAGAACATGGAGTTTGAAGTGGCAATCTTAGAACATTAAAAGGTAACATTAGCGCTATAAAGAGCACGCAAGAAGAAAAGAAAAATCCATTATGAGGGGTGGAAAGCAACATGGAAAACACTAGTGTTCTTATGAAATCAGTCAATGCAATCATGTATGGTAAATGTAATCCATATAAAGTCACATAGTAGGTAGTCTTTCATTCATGGAAAGCTTGCCTGAAGAGGAAGGTCTTTATCTGCTTCTGGAAAGACAGCAGAGATGGGACAGTCCTGGCCTCCATCGGGAGAGAATTCCAAAGTCTGAGAGCAGCAACATGTGGCCCTTTCATGTGCTCTTCTGAGGTGCACCTGTGAAGGTGGTGGGATAGAGAGAAAGGCCTCTCATAATGACTTAAGCACCCGAGCCGGTTCATACTGCGATATTCAGTTTTTAGGTAGCTTGGACCCACGCCGTTTTGTGCTTTGTGGATTAAGGTCAGCACCTTGAATTGTGCCTGATAACTGATTGGCAGTAAGTGGAGCTGCTTTAGTAGGGGTGTAATGTGATCTCTGTAACTCACCCCAGTCAGAAATCTGGCCACTGTGTTCTGGACCCGTTGAAGTTTCCTGAGACTTTGCATCAGTAGCCCCACATAGAGTGCATTATAGTAGTCCAGCCGGGATGTCACTAGGGCATGTGTCACAGTGGCCAGAACAGTTTTCTCAAGAAATGGGTGTAACTGGCGTACTAGTTTTAATTTTGCAAATGCACTCCTGGCCACAGCTATGACCTGGGCATCTAGGCTCAAGGATGAGTCCAGGAGCCCACTCCACCCCCCAGCTACGCACCTCTTTTTTCAATTGGGGAGTGATCCCATCCAGTACAGGTTGCATCCCTATCCCTTGATCTCCTTTTCGACTGACCAGAAGCACCTCTGTCTTGTCTAGGTTTAGTTTCAGTTTGTTCTTCCTCATCCAGTTCATTACTGAAGCTAAGCACTGATCTAAAGTCAAAATAGCTTCCTCACCATCCTTCCACTGATCCATGGGACTGCTCATATTCAGACTGCCCTCTTTCCCTCCTTCACTCCCTTTTTCTTGCTCCAAATATGCATACCTGCACAGAGACAGGGGTAGAATATGCTTGCAGAACTGTTGAAACGAAGCCTATGTGATCAAATGCTGAAGGATTTACTGCAGGTGTAGAACAGACACATTTGCTCTTCTTTTGACTCATTGCAAGATACAAAGGCCAATTTGAATCAGACTGCGGTCATACCTGGGTTTCCTTTGTATTTAAATTTCCTGTGTATTTTTTTCGGGAGCGGTCATGTGGTTTTTAATGAGCAGTTGGTGTCCTCTCCTCTGCGTCGCACCTTCCTATTCTGGTTCTGTCCTAACCTGTGTACTACGCATTTTGTCCTACTTTCCAGCTCCAGTTACCAAGGCTCCGTCTTTTAAGCCGGGTAGAAAGGCGAGAAACTGAATTTACTGCGTAGTTTCAGTGTCTTGTTGTTGCAACAGAAGCAAACAAGTAAGCATTTTTGAGCGAAGTTTCTAAATCCAGCCCCTGGCGGTGGTTTAGGAAACTTCGCTGAAACTGCTGTTCGAGGGGCGTGGTCGGCCGGGAGCAGAATTTGGTTCTCTTCTTGGTTAGCACGCAATCTTTTACTGCGTAGTTCGCCAACGGGAAACTACGCAGAAAACGCAGGTATGACCACAGTCTCAGTCTGGCCCTATTTGCTCTGGATACAGATGTTTGTTCCTCTGCCATGGGCGGCTTCTAGATTTCTTCAAGCCACAGCAATCTGAATGGACTTTCCCCCATTCTCCAGAAGGATGGGGCTGTGATGTGAGTAGACTTCTGGTGACGTATTAGGCATACTGTTTTGGACAGCAGGAACACCTATTACCATGATCTACCAAGTGTAGTGCTCTGTCACTTCATCACTTCATTAAAATACTAATTTGGCACTAGATGACCACTGCACGGGGGGGGGGGGGGGGAGAGAGATAACAATCAGTATAACATAGATGCAACTGCAACAAAGTAGAGCAGACTGTTTCCATGGTATGGACTTAATGGAGAACTTAGGCTGGAAAGGAAACTGTCCTTTTTTCTCTAGAGCCTTGCAACATTTTAAACACCCTATCAGCTGTCCCATGAACTGTTAAAGAACAGCTAGAGATTGGCAGAGGACGGGATCAAAGGAAGCAGGGGCTGTGTGCTGTGTGGCATGGCTCAAACCATATCACACTCATGTGCACTGAAACCATCCACTGTGTCTATCTATGTGATCACCTAATCTAGATTCAACTCTAAAACAGGCTGCCAATCAAGCCACAGCCAAGCCAAAATTGCTCTGATTCACCTTGCAAGGGTAATCAAGGCCTAAATCTCAAATACTGCTCTGCTGATAATTTCTCAGATGATTTTTTTTCCTGGGGGGGGGGAGCCCTGACATTTTCCAGGCCACACTGTTTTAAAAGAATCACTTCAAGGAGCCTTTTCATATAGGTTTGATAGTGCCCTTAGAATGTTGGTGTTGATTTTTAATGCTGTAATGTAGGTCTGGTGTTTTGGGAATGTGTGATGTCAGGTTTCACCATTGTAGCATTACTGTATATGTTTGCTGCTTCTTAGAGAATGTCTCCTGGAAATACAGCCAATTACCCTGATCCACCCCCAAAGTGATCCGAAATGGAGTCTATTTCCCCATGTGATCACAGCCTGACAAAAGAAGCGGACCTAATTCAGCAAATATGGAAGATGAGAAAAATTCCTGCTGTGACACTCAGATGTTTTCAGCAGTTAAATAATTCTATCTTCTAATAACAAGTTAGCAGTAATGTATCGTTTGTCCCTTAATCTGCAGTCACACAGAGGCGCTCTCTTTGCATTCAGATCTTGCTGCTCAACAAGATAAGGTCATAACTGAGAGGGTAGTGCCATCCCCTGCTCACATAGGGGTGTAGCTTGGGGAGGGCAAGGGGGTGGGGTGCCCCAGGCTCAGCAATTAGGGGGCACCAAATTGCCTACTAACCCCCCCACTGCTGCCCCCCCACCATCCAGATTATATTTTACAATGGGGGGCACACAAAAACTGACTGTTGCCCCGGACTCTGGAAGCCCTAGCTATGCCTCTGTGCTCACATACCGGAGGAGGCTAAGGAGCAACATTTGAAGCAGTACAGTATGTGGCCCACAAGGTCCACCTGTCAGTAACTGCACCCTACGGGAACTTGACAAATATCCTCTTCTTTTTTTTCCTATCTGAAACTGCAGAAACAGAGTTCTGAAATGTCTGGGTCACTCAAGATGTAGGTCTGTTGTAAAGGTCAAATAACTTATAAAAACCTACAGCTGTGCGGATTTCAGCGATTCTGTTTCAAAATTCCATCTCACTTTTTTGCTGCTGTTATCTGTTTCAATACCTATATTATTAAACAAATATTATTTCCTGCCACCTGAAACCAGTCAGTCTGCCTACAGTATCTAAAACCTAGACATATTAAATGTGACTTCTTCTTCCCTCTCCTCTTTTTTTAACCCTTTTCCGTGTGGTGAAAACCAGAGAAGATTGTGAAGAGCTCCAGAAGGATCTCTCCAAACTGGGGGAATGAGCTGAGAAATGGCAAATGCGTTTTAATGTAACCAAATGTAAAGTAATGCATATTGGGGCAAAAAATCCAAACTTCATCTATCAACTCATGGGCTCTGAGTTATCCGTGACGGATCAGGAAAGAGATCTTGGTGTATTGGTGGACAGCTCCATGAAGGTGCGTCCCCAGTGTGTGGCAGCGGTGAAGAAGGCCAATTCCATGCTAGGGATTATCAAAAAGGGGATTGAAAATAAAACAGCGAACATTATAATGCCATTATACAAAACAATAGTAAGGCTCCACCTGGAGTATTGTGTACAATTCTGGTCACCGCATCTCAAGAAAAACATAGTGGAACTGGAAAAGGTGCAAAAGAGAGCGACTAAAATGATTACTGGGCTGGGGCACCTCCCTTATGAAGAAAGGCTAAAACATTTGGGCCTCTTTAGTTTGGAAAAAAGGCGCTTGAGGGGGGATATGATTGAGACATGCAAAATAATGCAGGGTATGAGTAAAGTGGATAGAGGGAAGCTCTTCTCCCTCTCCCAAAATACCAGAACAAGGGGACATACACTCAAATCGAAGGCTGGGAGAGTAAGAACTGACAAAAGAAAATATTTTTTCACCCAGCGCGTTGTAAGTCTTTGGAACTCCCTGCCACAGGATGTGGTGATGGCATCTGGCCTGGATGCCTTCAAAAGGGGATTGGACAGATTCCTGGAGGAAAAGTCCATCACAGGTTACAAACCATGATGGAGAAACCAGGGTACTTCAAGGGCCAGATGCAGGGGAGTGGTATCAGGAGACAGATATCTAGTCTCATGCGCTCCCAAACGCATCTGGTGGGGCCGCTGTGAGATACAGGAAGCTGGACTAGATGGGCCTTTGGCCTGATCCAGCATGGCTCTTCTTATGTTCTTATGTTCTTATTGCTGGAAAAAAGATCAAACCAACCCATCCCTGGAGTACATCAAACAATGGGACGGACACTCATCGGATTGAGGCTACCTTTTCCTTGAGATGTGTTTTGACCACAAGTGATATAATGTGCTGATACAGTTAAATATCTATGCAACCAAACATTCAGAACAGAAACAAATATTTTGAAGAGCTAGTTGCATGTAAGTGTCACCCCAGCAGCTTCTCTCATCTTCCAGAGCTGACAAAATCAACTTGTTTTGTTATGCGATGAAGCTCCAGGATGAGATTCACAAGAAGCCTGATTTCTCAATATGAAAATCTGGCTATGTCCTGCACATTAATATACTTTCAATTGTAATTAGGGCTGTCTATATTGTGTATTTCTACAAGTTAAGCAGCGACTGTACTGACTCCACGTATGACAGATGGGGACAACCACAATTAGTCAGCAGAGCAGAGGCATAGAATGAGTTAGCACACCTTTGCAGACCCAAATCAGACATAAACATTTGTCTTTTTATAAAGATTCACAGCCAAATAACCATAAAAAACAGAAAGTACAACCGGGGACTATTCTGTATAAAAACCAGTGCTTGGAAATTTCATCATTGGTTAAAATGGAGTGACGCAGTATATAATTCTCTCAAAAAATTATTCATTATGGCCAATTGAGGTAGTACTAAAATAACATTTTGCTGCCTGAAGAAAAGGGTATGATCTCTGCCCATTCCACACAGAGACCTTAGCAACATTGGCAGCTGGGTCTAACAGCGATGCTAGCAATGGCATCATTTTCTTTAATGTAATGAAGGCACCAATGTGTCACTTTCGAGGTTGCTCCCGCCTAGCATTTAATATCTGCCTCTTGGAGCTGCTACCGCTTTTGTCATTATGGTAAGGCCAACCCTCTCCTGAAAGATTAACAGTTCAACCGATAAGGGAATGGCCTGTTTGTTGGCATAACACAATTTTGGCTGCTGAAAAAGATTCCAATAGCAGAAAGGACCGGTCCTTGTGATGACAAAGAGCTTCCACATGGGGGAGACTTCCACTCACTTGATCTGAGCACTTTATTTTAAAACATGACAGCATGCTTATCTGAAAGTGAAAATGAGGTGTTTAACATAACAGTTAAAGTACAGGGGTGTTTTTTTTAAAAAACAAACAAAAAATCAGAGTTAGTCTGCTAATTGTAACATACCCTTTTTTCTTTTTTAAAAAATATCAACATGCTACTTCCTTCCTATCAGACAGTTTAGCAGACACCATTTTTTGTTTGCATGCTAACTAGCAGGGATATGCATAGATAATTCTTCATTGGCTACTGGGCTATTCAGATTCCAAACCTACGAGCCTGCTTGAATGTTATCATCATCAGAAGAGGCCGGTCTCTTAGTCCCATCACTTTCACATTTGGTGCGGGACACAGGAGAAGGCCTTCTCTGACGCTGCTCCCGGACTTTGGAACTCCGCCCCACAGGAGGCCAGGCTGGCTCCATATTTGCTATCCTTCCACAAGCAGGCAAAAGCCTTTCTCTTCAGGCAAGCCTTCTCTCGGTGGCTGCCTGCCTGAAAAGGGGTGTTAAATGGGTTGTTGAAACTCACTGCTTTGAATGTGTTTGCGTGTTACTTATGTTTTTAATATGGTAGTCGTATGTTCACTATTGAACAGCCTTGAGGCACAGTGTTTAAACTGCTGTACTGCAGCTAGAACTGTGCTCACAATGCTAGGTAGCCGGCTCATGGTTGACTCAGCCTTCTATTTTCCTGAGGTCAGTAAAGTGGGTAACTAGTTTGCTGGGGGCGGGGGATGTGTAGTCTGCATAATTAAATTGTGAACCACCCAGAGAGTGCTTCAAGCACTCTTGGGTGGTGTATAAGCAGAATACTGTATTTTCATTTTGCTTTTGTTAGCTTTAAATACTTTTAATGATGTAAACCCCCTTGGGTCCTTTTTAAGGAGGTAAGGTAAGGTCCAAATACTTTAAATAAATAAATAAATCATATTTTTCCAGCAAAGTGCTGCATCTTTTCCCACACCAGAAATTTGAATATGATTTTCTCTTGTGTACTTTCAACTTGTAATTCAAGGTAAAGCTTCTCCAGGTATAAATGCCAATCAATTTACAATTGCAGGTCAACCCTGCATTTGCCAAAGTTAAATATTTACCAAATGGCTGAGCATACAATTGATGCGATGGTGCATGTGCAGCTGCCATGTTGAAATCAATAATGGCTGGAATACACTGTACGTAGTACTAGCAGGTGCCTCCTACGTCAACAAAGGGAAAATGCAATCAGGTGGTGTGTGGTGTTTTTTTTTTATTATTATTATTTAATTATTAAATCTTTCCAGCCTGGAACTCTAACCTGCCCCCATTTGTGATGTGGCACTGAGTGTTGTCACAGCAAAAAAGAGTCAGCAGTGCAGAGGCGTCGCTGCTCTGTGAAGGTACAAAGGTAAGAGATCATGTCTTTATACTGTTTGTAAAAAGAGGGTATATGGTGATCATTCAGCATTTTTGCCTAGGGAACTCTATGTTATGTTGCTTGGCAGTTGTATATTCTCTTTCTGTCAGTTCTTTAACTTTTGTGTGCAGGGTATTATCTGCTTCTAGTATTCCAAGGTATTTTTAATTTTCATCACTTGAATCCGATTTTATATCACATTTTTAAACTCGCTTCCACCTACCTTTTGACACTTGCCACAATTGTATAAACAGAGCATGCTGCTGCTGCTGCTGCTGCTATTGTGTAAAGAGTAGAGATGGGCACGACTTGAAAAAAAATTTTTTCGAGTTGTCGTTAGTCGGGCCGGTCCCGTTTCGGCTCGTTTCCGGTTTTCGCAAAAATTCGCAAAAATTAGTCGGTTCGTTTTTTCGTTTTTTCGTTGTCGTTAGTACTGGTTTTGGGGGGGAGCGGGCTCCTGGAGGCACCTCTGTGGGGTGGGTGCCTCCTCTGGCCCGCTATAAGGGAAAGTGGGCTCCTGGAGGCACCCACTAGGAAGGGGAAGCAGGCTCCAAGAGACCCCTCTACATGGGGGTCTCCCTTCCTCACCTGCTGCTGCTGCAAAATGCTATGCAATAGCCATATGGATATTGCATAACATAATGTGCAGACAGTGAGACCAGTGTGAGAGTGATAGAATCATGCCTTCCCTGCACAAGGCTCTCGCACCACCATGTCTCACACAGAAGGGAAGTGTACTTGCTGCGTGTAGTGCAATGCAAGCAAGTAGATCTGGCTTTAAGGTGGGTTAGTGCAAGGGCTAGGGTTAGGCTAGTGACGGGTAAGGTTACGGTGGGCTAGTGGGTTGCACCTCTGGGTGCCTCTCTGACCCACTAAGAAGACAGTCTGTTGACGTATGGGTACGGAGTCAAGGGTTAGGGTTAGGGCTAGGGCAGGTTTTAGGGGGCTTTTTGGCACATCCCAGAAGTCTCCATGGCCAAGTGGCCATGCGACTGGTGGGATGGCTCCAAAAATTTGCATGGTTGTCCACTCCCACATGGCTGGCCACTCGGCCAGCCCATCATTGCGCAGGTGTAAAAAAAATAAAAAAAAATAAAATCAATGGAGGACAGAGGAGGAGAGGAGAGACATTTTGTTGCAAGAAAAAACCCACTGCTACTGTGAAAAATCTGGCAGTTTATAAATTTTCGCGTGTTTCTGTTGTGCTTGTGTGTTTTTGGACCACGATTTCAAAAACAATATTGCGTTTGCCGCCCCATTTTGGATCCCCCGCCCGTACCGCATGGCATGGCGAAATGGCAACTCGAGTCCGGCTGCCCAGGACGGGGGGGAGGCGGGACCCCCCCCTCCAGAAACCACCCCTCCAGTAGGTGCCCTGCGCCCTTAGTCAAGCAGGCATTTTTCCGCCTGCTTTTTTGGCCCGGGAATGGGTGGGGGGAGAGTTTAAAAGTTTTTTCCTGTGCCGTCCGTGCCGCTTGCTTGCGCTTTAATTGCGGGCGGCCGGCGGCGAGACTGGGCTTTTTGCTGGCTGCGAGCCTGCGGCGAGTCCCACCAGAGCAGCCCAGGACGGGGGATGAGGGGGGAGGCCGGAGACCTCCAGAAACAACCCCTCTGGTAGGTGCCCTGAGGCACGGCAGGCATTTTTCCGCCTGCTTTTCAGCCGGGAACCGGTTTTTTTAACTTTTAAAAACTTTTTTTCTGTGCCGCGTGGCATCGCGCAATCGCGCGATGCAAGGAACGAGCACGACAAATCAGACCAAAATTGTTCGTTCGTCGGTTCGAGCTCGAAGTCTGGCGGAGTAATTCCCGTTACCGTTTCCGTAGAGTAACGGAACCGAGTAACGGAAACGGAAACGGGAATACCGCTAAGTCGTGCCCATCTCTAGTAAAGAGCATTAATAACAGGGCCTTACTCAATACGTTTCTCCTGTGCTGCAGTGGTTAAATGTCTGTACTGCAGGTAAAACTGTGCTCACAACCTGGGGTTCAATCCCAGGAAGCAGGCTCAAGGTTCACTCACCCTTCCACCCTTCCAAGGTTGGTAAAATGAGTTCCCAGCTTGCTGGGGGGGGGCAAATGTGTAGCCTGCATAGTGTAATTAAAACTGTAATTAAAACAGAGACTGCTTGAAGTGGTATGGGGCAGTATATAAGCAGAACACTTTGCTTTTGCTTTTGCTTTCTTATATGAGTTGTCATTTATCCATATCCAGTTTTTTGAGGTAAGAGATGATATATGTGTTGTTGACTAAAAATCCTATTTTTTCCTGGATATAATTATTTTGAAAATGTTAACAGCAAATATTTTCCTTTTATATGAGACTATGCCTATATCAACCCAAATAACACTTGAAGCAGTTAACAACTGTCTTGTAGAAGATTATATAAACATGCAAGGTCGTATTTTATTCATACTTCTAACAGAAGTCAAATTATGCTTACTCCTCTGCTAACATCATGTAATTACTAAGATGAAACAGATAGTATTTCTTTAAAGCATTTGCCATCGCTTCTTTCATGTTATGTGAGTCAAATTGCTAGCAGTACTGTCACATATATTTTTCTTTCTGGGAACACAGGAGAGGTTGGAAATGATGAGTTGCAAATAGAGATGGGCACAACTCAAAAAAATGGTGTTTCGTTTGTCTTTTAGGGCAGTGTTTTTCAACCAGTAGTGTGCCGCGAGATGTTGCCTGGTGTGCCGTGGGAAAAATTCTCCCTACACCAGCAATGCCCCCCCTGCGGTCCTGGGGAGGAGAGCGGACTACCTTTCCCGGCGTGCTTTGCGTGCCAGTGAGGAAAGGCTGGCCGTGGGCAGGGAAGGAGAAGATATAAGGGAGGAGGAGGAGGAGGAGACTGGAGAGCGAGAGATTGAGAGAGAGCCGGGAGACCCGCGCAGGCGCATTGTGGCAAAGGGCGCTCCAGAAGCCGCTCTTAAAGGTTCTTGGGGTTGGTTCCCCCTCCTCGCTCACCGAACCCCCCTCCCTCCCTCCCCCGCCTCGCGCACTCGCTGTTTGCCTCCCGAGGGTGGGCGCGCGCCCCTGCCGAGCCAGGTAGGAGCGCGCGTGCGCACCCCTCTTTTAAGAGTGGGGAGCGGGCGGCCGTTGACAATGGTCATTTTTTGTGGGGGGGTAAATAAAGGGGAGGACGTGGGAGGCTGAGGAGGGGATTCCTAGGACCTAGAGGGAGGAGACGGGGATGGGGGTCCCTTCCGGGCCCTGTGGCTGCCTGGCTGGAAGGAGGCGGGGGGGAGAGAAGGGAGGCTTATACTGGAAGGGGTAAAAGATGGGGGTTGGGGGTCGTATATGAAGAGCCTCCCCCAGCCCCACCTTCCTGGGTTTGCAAGTTCCTCTGAAAAAAAGTGCCAGGAGGAGGGAGGGGGAAGGTGAGGGCAGGCGGACATTTTGATAGGGATGCCTTGGGAGGGCCTGGGCTGGAGGATGTATTTGTTGTTGTTTTTTTGGGGGGGTGAGAAGTGTGTTTGTGTGTGTGTGATAGGCACAAAGTTAAATTTTTTAACATTTTCTAATGGTGGTGTGCCTCGTGATTTTTTTCATGAAACAAGTGTGCCTTTGCCCAAAAAAGGTTGAAAAACACTGGTTTAGGGGGTCCGTTTCGGTTCATTTTTGTTTTTTGTGATTTTTTTGCAAAAAAATTCGTTTTCGTTTCGTTATGTAACAAAATGAAAAAACAAAAACGAAAATGAAAAATTGCTGTTTCGTTAGCATTCATTACAGTTCAATGTATTTGCCGCAACGAAAACGAAACGCACAACAAAATTTCTGTTGTTTCGGTTCGTTTCGTTTCATTTTGGAGACAAAATTCGTTTTTCATTTCGTTATGTAATGAAATAAAAAAAGAAAATGAAAACGAAAAATTGCTCGTTTCGTGCCCATCTCTAGTTGTAAATATGTACCATAACTTCTTTTCTAGTAATGAAGGGATAACTTTATTGTGCTACAATTGTAATTTCTTTTCTTTCCTGGTTTACTAGTTAATGTTTTAGTTATTGGTAGTTACCAGACTGTACCTTCACTAAATAGAGGAGGAGGAGGAATATCTCATACTGCTGAATTGTTTTTTTAAAAAACTTCTAACATTTATTTAAAATGATTCAAAACCAACAATTTTTAAAATGCACTGTCAAGAATGGTAGTAGCTGCAGTGGACACAGCAGAACACATTTCCTTGCAGGATTTTTCTGACTGCAAAAAATGTCCCCTTCCCAGTTGCTTTTTTCCTGGTGAAGTAAAGAGCACTTTTGCTTCAGCTCGCAGAATCTGTGGTGGGTTTCACATTTTAAAAAACAAATTAGGAATAGAAATTGGCACAAACTACTGTTTTTGCAGTTTGTTGGTTTGTTCCACTTTGTTTACCACCGCCACAGGCCTTTGGCTGTTTGGCAAAGCAAAAAGCAGTGTTTTGTTTATATACTGCCCCATAATGCTTGAAGCACTCTCTGGGCAGGTTACAATTTATTTTATGCAGGGTACACGTTGCCCCCACCCCTGCCCCAGGGAGCTAGGAAGCCATTTTACCAACCTCAGAAGGAGTCAATCGTGAGCCAGCTACCTGGGATTGAACACCAGGTCATGAGCACAGTTATAGTAGTAGTACCGCTATTTAACCACTGTGCCTTGGGGCAGCCTTTCCCCTCCAGCAGGCACCTTCTCAGACGTTGTGCTTGGAGTAGATGGGGTAAGGTATCTGGGACAATGCCTCCAAGTGGGTGACCACCAAAGCGGGCAAGGTACCAAACTTCTGAACACCTATGGTGGGTGGGTAAACGAACCAGGATTAAAGGACAAACGTGAGGTTTGTGCCCATCTCTAATTAGGAACACGAACAGCTGAGTGCCACCTGAAGCTTAGCCATCTAGTTTCTGAAGGCTGCCACCCCATTGTAATCAAAAGGAATTGTTAAGGCTTTTAGGAGAGCTGTGTGTGCACAGGAAATTGAGGAATAAGAACTTGTTTTATGGACTACACAGAATCTCAACAAAGATAAAGGCTTGTATTTGAAGAGCAAGGCTCCCCCCCAGGTCACATTCAGAATCACTATTAGGACAACTTGAAATTGAGTTCTGCATAATTCATGGTGTAATTTTATGAACTGGATTTACCCAAGTGTGCATTTGAATCCCAAATGCAGTTGTGCATAGAACTAGGAAAATAAAATATGTAAATGCATCAGTGGGACGCGGAGTGTTTAAAAGTTTCATAATTTAAATTAAGCAGAAACATATGGATTCCTGACAGACACACCCCAAAGTATCTATTTTGCTGAATTTGGTTCAACAGGCATCTATTTTATTTAAAACATTTGATACCCTATTACAGTTAAAGATTTCATGGCCATTTCCAATCACTCCGCAATTTCATCATAGTTTTCTTTACCTATCTATAATTTTAATTTATCATTCACCTAGTAACCAAAGATTCTAGGGAAGCATATGTAAAATACAACACAAGATGCAATGAAATTAATGAAAATCATTGCATCACGATTACAGTGAAAGTGAAAAGGCCATACTTAAAATTCTTGCATTTCCCCAAAAAACATTTTCATCCCCTTTTATTTTTTAACCTGTTCATTCAGTCATTTAATAGATATTGTATTGTTCGCTCTATAAGATGCACCTGACCATGAGACACACTTAGCTTTTAGAGGAGGAAAACAAGACAAAATATTTAGCCTAAGGTTTCATGATGGGGAGGGCAGAGGCTTCATGCAAGAGACCTCCTTGCAAACGAGGTGATTTTTGACTGGGGAATCCTGACTGCAAAAGGGGAGAGTTGCAACCGAGGTGACTGGGACTGGGGAATCCTGGCTGCAAAGGGGGAGGGTTGCAACCGAGGTGATTGGGACTGAGGAATCCTGGCTGCAAAAGGGGAGGGTTGCAACCAAGGTGACGGGAATTGTGGAATCCAGCCTGCAAAAGGGGAGGGTTGCAAATGAGGGAATTGGAACTGGGGAATCCTGGCTGCAAAGGGGGAGGGTTGCAACTGAGGTGACTGGGACTGGGGAATCCAGCCTGCAAAGGGGGAAGTTTGCAACTGAGGTGACTGGAACTGTGGAATCCAGGCTGCAGAAGGGGAGGGTTGCAACTGAGGTGACTGGGACTGGGGAATCCTGGCTGCAGAAGGGGAAGGTTGCAACTGAGGTGACTGGAACCGTGGAATCCAGGCTGCAAAAGGGGATGGTTGCAAACAAGGTGATTGGGATTGGGGAATCCTGGTTGCAAAGGGGGATGGTTGCAAACAAGGGATTGGGGAATCCTGGTTGCAAAAGGGGATGGTTGCGAACAATGTGATTGTGACTCAGGAATCCTGGCTACAAAAGGGTAAGGCAGAGGCTCCCTGGAGGAGACCTCTTTGCAACTGATTGGAACTTTGGAATCCCAGCTGCAGCAGGGAACAGGAGAGGTTATGAGCCTTTTCACTCGACCCCTAAGATCTGCTGGCCACTTAAATTCAGACCAGAGATCTTGGGGGTTTGTCGCTGTTCCTGTGTTCCCACCCCCTCCGCACTCCCTGGCTCCTGTCTGCGTGAAGGGAGGGAGGGAAAAAAAGGAGAAGAATGCCTGCTCACCTCCGTTCTGCCGTCTCGGCTCACCTCCGTTCTGCCGTCTCATTCCAGTCTCTTAGTATCTCTTAAAGGGGCAGGGGGCAAAAAAACAACAAACAGAAGCGAGGAAAGCCCGGCACTCACTAAGTTACATCCGCATCAGGAATTTTTCACCCTCGGAGAGCAGGTACTTGAAAGGGGTGCTGGGATGCGCTTAGGTGGGCGTGGTCACACTTAATTTGTTGTAAACTCCAGAGCTGGTGGGGAAACAATTTTAAGCTATGGATCTGGGAGCCATTTGCCATGGATTTTAGGGGTCGTGTGAAAAGGCCCTATGTGCAGGTAAATTGTCTCTAAATGATAATCTGTGATATTTATTTATTTATTTCCATTTATATACTGCTCAACTTTCCAAAAGGAACTCTGGCCGATGAACTACTGTAACGGAGACTAATATATTCGCTCTATAAGAGGCACAGAAATTTCCCTTTACTTTTGAGGGGGTGGGGGAAGTGTGTCTTATCATTCACCCAGTAACCAAAACATGATAATTATTTAGAGCCTCAGAGTCAAATGGGCATACTTTGGGCCTTTTTACACGACCCCTAAGATCCGCTGGCCACTTAAATTCGGACCAGAGATCTTAGGGGTTTGTCGCTCTTCCTCTGTCTTCATCTGTCCCCACCTCCCTCCGCACTTCCTGGTTGCTGGCTGCCTGAGGGAGGGAGAAAAAAGAAAGAAAAGACTGCCGGTTTACCTCCGTTTTGTTGCCGGCAGCATTCAGATCTCTTAAAGGGGCGGGGCGCAAAAAAAGAACAAACAGAAGCCAGGAGAGCCCCGCACTCACTATCCTTACACCGGATCAAATATTTGTCACCATCAAAGACCAGGTACAAGAAAACTGCTGTTTGGTCGCGCTAAAGTGGGCGGGGTCGCACTTAATTGTCTGCAAAGTCCGGAGCTGGTGGGTAAACATTTTTAAGGTCCGGACCTTGCAGCCATTTGCGGCAGAGCTTAGGGGTCATGTATAAACGCCCTTTCTTTGCTCCTCTTTCACTTCCTTTTGATATACCTGTTTCTGATTTCCCTGGTGCTATTGATCTAGAGCTCCCATAACAGCCGTCAGCAGGGCCAATGTTGAGGGATGGTGCAGTTCTAAAAAGACTACTTCACAATTTCTTTATTATTTATTTATTTACCTCTCTGATTAAAATCCACCATTTAGCCCAGAAATGGGATCCAAGATGACACATAAAAAGAGAAATAAAATTGCAGGAAAACAGATGCAGGTGAAATGTGCAGGGTAAAGCACAAATAAATAAACAACAACATTAAAACATTATTGAATTCACAAGCAGTTAAAACCCAGAAGTTGAGTCATCATGGCAAATGGACTTCTTGTGAGATTGAAATGTTTCACTACTCATCCAAGCAGCTTCACCAGTTGATACAAGGCCTCCAGTATATAGTTCACCTTGGTTTCATGCCACCCTCCTCTGAATGGGCTTGTTAAGTGGACAGTGACCTGAATAGGCTTGTTAGGTGGACAATGACCTGGGAGGGGAGGTGAAACTCCCACCTATTCAACCCTTCCCAATACTCATTAAGTATGGGTCATTAACTGTAGCCTTCCTGGTGGTGGTATGAACTCCTTCTGATTTGACTGGGGATCAATGGTTCTGAGAATGGCAAGACAGACAGAAAGGCCTCTCTTTAAAGCCCATGCAGATTCATAAAGATGAAAATGGCACCTCAGCTGGACTGGACCCAAGCTATATGAGGCTTTATAGATCATACCCAGTGTTTTGAACTGGACAAAGGGTCCATTCCAGGCTGGGACCACATCAGAGCTGAAGGAGTAAAGTGTGCCCCCACTTTCTGATCAAAGGCCCAGTCTGAAGCAAGTCTAGACTGCTTGTGCTTATTATAGACTGAGGTGGACAGTCTGTGACCATGGACTATCCCCCTTCGCCATTCTTATAGTCTCTCGTGTTCTTAAAAACCACACCCTCCTCTGTTGGCTAGAAAACATTTACTTAGATCGGGTGCAAAAATGTTTGAATAATGCTCTTTTGAAAATAAGTATTTATATGTGTTTGTTTTTAAAACTGAAACTCTCAATCAACGGTTATTTTAGCCACATTTTTATGTCTAGCACCAGGGGGAAAAACACTACAGTAAAATAGAAATGTCTGGTTTTAGGATTTTGTTTATTTCTTCTTTGCCTTTAGAAACAAATGGGAAAAAATAACAAAGATGAGACCACATAGATTTACCAAATTTCATAAACAAGACCAGGCCAAACATTTATGCATGAACTTTATTGAAAAGTCCAGTCTCAGAACAATTGCAAAGCTCGATACTTGTGAATTCTGATATGAACTGGCCAGCTCCGCAGCTCAAAGATTAACAAGCAGGACAGAATCTAGCTGTACACAAACATTCACATGTCCCAAACATTCCACCACAGCTTGTGATCCCAAACCATGTATCAAACCCATATTTAAAAGATCCTTTAAAATGTGGTTTTTTAGGCATGCCATTAATCCCTTAACATCTTATTAACATCTCAGCCGCCAGCCACCAATTTATTTATTTTTCTCCTGCTGTCGTAATTTTATTTCTATTTTTCTTTTATCTTCTGATTCAGCTGTTCTAGCTCTTCATTGATTGATATGTTGTTTGTTATTGGTATTATATTATGGTTTTATGTTGTACTCATTTGTTGTTGTTGTTGCTGCTGCTGCTGCTGCAAACCGCCCTGAGTGGCCATGAGGCCAGATGTGCAGAGTATAAATAAATAAATACATATTTTCCTATTTTGTAGAAAATAAGTTTCAAAATGATTTCTTTAACATCAGAAAAAAATTAAGATATACTATTCATACATACTTGTATTTACAATTTTGTGCAGCTTCAAAACAACAACAACAACAACAACAACAACAACAACAACAACAACAACAACAACAACAACAACAACAACAACCCCACAGACAATAGAGGGCCAAAAAATTAGTGTAGATCACTAATTGGAGTTTTAGTCATGTTTGTGTTGGAAATACCTAATTTAGGCAATGTTTTGTGTCTGAGAAATCCAAATGCAAAGCAATCTCAGAATTAGGTCCTGAAAGGCAATTGCAAATAAAGTAAGTTAGTATGACATTTTCATGACCCCCCCCCCCCGCTAAACTGCTGAAGCCATAAGAATACAAAGTTTATACTATGCAGTCAGTTGGTTTCAGCATTGTGAGATGAAGCAGGTTTATGCAAGAATATATCCAAAAGCATTACAGTCCTGACATAATCTGGCCTCTCTATCTGTAGTCTGGGTACCTTTGTAAACTTCTTTCATACAAGCTGTATGACATTCTTACATTATATTCTTCCAGAGCCCTCCCAGATGGTGTTTAGTGAGTTATTGCCATTGGCTATCTTACCAACAGCAGAACTGGTTCTACCATTAGTCACCACAAGAAGCAGATGATGGAGAATAGATTGCCAACAACTGTTCTTTGGGTGTTCTTCTTGAGGACACTGGCTTTTCCTTTTCATCTGAGGACACAGTTGCATGCATCATATAGCTTGTTGTGCTCTCTTAAACAGACCTGCTGCCTCAGAGATGGCAAAGAATGGGCGTTTATACACGACCCCTAAGCTACGCTGCAAATGGCTGCAAGCTCCGGAGCTTAAAAATGTTTCCCCACCAGCTCCGGAGTTTGCAGACAATTAAGTGCGACCCCACCCTCTTTAGCGCGACCCAGCGCACTTTTCTTGTACCTTCTCTCTGGAGGTGAAAAATATTTGATGCGGATGTGCCGGGCTCTCCTCGCTTCTTTTTGTTTTGTTTTTTGCCTCCCGCCCCTTTAAGAGGAACCAGGAAGTAACCGGGGCTTCCCTGGCAGCGTCCACCAACACCGGGAGGTAAGGTTTTATTCTTTTGTCCCGTTTTTTCCTCCCTCCCCTCACGCAGCCAGCAGCCAGGAAGTAGGGAGGGGTGGAGACACAGAAGAGCGACAAACCCCTAAGATCTCTGGTCCGAATTTAAGGGGCCAGCGGATCTTAGGGGTCGTGTAAAAAGGCCCAATGTTATCCCCTTACCAATTACAATGTAAATCATCACGTTATTATTCTTAGCACCAGGATGACAGCAAGAATTTTGAATAGAAGAGTCAGGAGGGAAGAAATTTTTGTACAAATAAAAACCAAATTGTGCAAAATAGGATTTTAACAAAAATAAGATTTTTAATGCAAATAATGCAAATAATGCAAATTACACAGAGTGGACAAGGGCAACAGATTTATTGCACAGATTTTTAAGGATCAGAAGCATCAGAGAGGATGAGCCACTTTTAGAAAGCCATTGATCTCCATGAGTGTGTATGCATTTGTGTTTTGTTTCTCAAAGCAAAAGGTCACACATTTTCCACGCACATTGTTTTTGGAAACTAACTGAAACCTTGAAAAGAAAGATTTTTCCCATTCTTGCCTGCAAGTGAGGAATTTAATGTTTTTTGTGTACAAAAATTCCTGATTGACTAATCATCTTGCTCTAGCACAAATTGTCAAGAACAAATAATTTTGCCACTATAATGATAAGGTACCACTTGCAACCCAGTCAGTTTCTGGAGAGGAAGGGAATTGACTGGGAGACAGGACATCATATATTCT
Organism: Phrynocephalus guinanensis; assembly: GCA_037367245.1. Classification (NCBI taxonomy): domain Eukaryota; kingdom Metazoa; phylum Chordata; class Lepidosauria; order Squamata; family Agamidae; genus Phrynocephalus; species Phrynocephalus guinanensis. The sequence continues at coordinate 32,260,045 of CM074737.1, forward strand.
CTGACCTTTATAAAGCAAAATGACAAGTGGGCCCCATCCAGCCTACATTTATGTGTTACTCAAGAGCTGCATGGCACTATTGTAACCATTTTGTAACCAATTATTTCTGGGACCCAGGTATTTAGGTAGAAATATGTGACTTCATGTAGGGTAGTGCCTAATGATTTTTGAATAGTATGGTCCCATTGACTAAGAGTAGAAAAGCCAACCTCATTCTATCAAAAGGAGTAAGAAGTGCAGAAATATCCTTACAGGAAAATATGATGACTATTAACCTAATATGTGGCCCATTTGGACCCAGAATTTAAAGTAACAGGGGGAGTTCCCCACAGCGTCTTGTGCATACTGGCAAAGAGAGATGGCAAGGAAGCAAAAGAGTGGAAGTTTTTGTCCTCATAAATATATTTGTGATACTAATAGAGATGCAAATACCTTGCAGGTTCTATTCAGAAATAGTTATTACAAGGGATTGCCAGCATCTTCATTTTTAGGTATGGCTATACTGTGTTGATTTTTCTATGAAAAATGTAATTACACATCTTTTCCATAGAACTGGCTGCAGCACAAGTGTCTTCATTCAACACAAAGCTTTCCATTGGGGCATGAACAGGTGCAGTTGGCAGTGTGGAAAGCCAAGAAAACGGCATTGTACAGCAGCAATTCTTATGTAAGAAAGTGGGGTGGAAAAAAAGTCATGAGTGTGTCACTGTCAATCTTGGTGAATCGTGGCATTGGTTGGATAGCAGGTATAAATGCTGCTTGGTAGCTGGCTCTGTGTTTGTCTATAAATATTGACACACGGTATCGATGGAATGTTGAGCATGTAGACATCCATGTGCAGCTTTCCTCACATTGAAAACTGCCTGAGCTCCAGTTTAACAAAGAGCGGGGAGAAAGGGGGGAGAGAGGCATGCTCTGCTAATGAGGTCACCCTGGAATTCAGCTTAGGACCCAGCAGATGCAAAAACAGCCAACCACTCAATCTTTGTCAATGAGAAACACGGCAGCCCGGGGGGGGGGGCTGTAACATATGGCACACATAAAGCTTTCCACTCAGTTGAAGCAGGCCTGCATTTATCTATAGGCAAGTCTTCTTTACTTGGTCCACAAACTGCCCCTAGCATGAACTAAGTTACAGCTTAGGGTAGTGGTGGCGAACCTTCGGCACTCCAGAAGTTTGTACCACAACTCTCAGAATTCCAAGCCTTCTTCCCTTTCTTCTTCTCTTTATTCTGCCAAGAAGAAGGAGAAGCCTGTATTGCCAATACCCCTGATGCTGTCCTCGTCACTCCTTTCTGTTGGAAATGCACATGTGCCACATCTGGAGTGCCAAAGGTTCACCACCACTGGCTTACGGGCTCAGAGTTCAATAGGATGGTCTCATCTGCTCTTTTGGTTGCTGCATGAACCATGGTTGACCACTGAAGGGAAGGCCCTTCATCCTCTCCCCTGTCAGCTTCTTTGGGCCAAGGAGCTGTGGAAAATCCTCCCAGCAAAGAGAGGAGTCCCCAGTGAGACGGGTTGTGCCAGCAGCTCAAGCACTCCTCAGTGCTCCTTGCCTTGCCTTCTGCCACTCGGCTGAGCACAAACTGGCAACATCACTCATTGCTCTGGCTCCTCACTAGAGATGTGAAGGCCGGGGGGGGGTGGGGGGCAGAAAAATTTATTTTTTTCCCGAAGCCTTTTTTGTCGTCCCCCCCTCCAAAAAAATTGGAAGAAATGAAAAAAGAAAAAATTGATTATGGAATGCAGTAAACGCCCACCTATCGCAGGGGTTCTTCCCTTTATTCTTCTCTTTATTCTGCCAAGAAGAAGCCTGTATTGTCAATACCCCTGATGCACAATAATTGAAAATCCACAATATGCGGATGCTGGGTCAGGTCAGGACTGGGCTGGCTCTCTGGGGGCTCTTGTACTTACTCCAGGCCTGGCGCTGCCCCAAACAGGCCTGCAAGGGGCTTTCCAGTCCCCCAGAGGCCCCAAAAGTGCTTTCTAGTGATCTGGAGGTCACTTCTGGTTTACCGGAAGTCACTTCCGGTTTGCGTGGAAGCACTTTTGGGGCTTTTGACTGGCCTGGGAAGGCCTTTCCTCCTTACCCCAGGGGGGCTTTCTTTCATATACTGTGGACCCACGATATACCGGGACCACAATATATGAACCGCAAAAGGGCGGGGACAACTGTATTTAATTTTAACACGATGAACAAAATATTTTAACACAGGGTGTTCGAATATTTTTCAGAACATTTCAACAAAATATCAGTGAAACTTAGTCCTGCTCCCTTCTATACATTTCTCCCCTATTCAATTCCTTTTATGAAAATGTGTTTTTTATCTTATTTTTATTTAATACTGTGAAGAGGAAATATGAATAATTGTTAACTCTGGATTCTTAAATATTGTTTTGTAGAGGGTTTTTTGTTCCACATAAACTAGTAAACAGTTCAGGAGATTGTTACTCCATGTGTTACAACTACAAATAAATACTATTTAAAAAGTAAACTCTGTAATAATTGTTTGGATACACTACATTTTAATATGCTAGTTGTGATAATTTTATGCCAAGTCAAATTGTCCCTAATCATATTTTATTTTCCTAAAGTAACATAATGACTTTCAAGCTGTAAAAGGGAGGGGAGTGCTAATGCAGCATTTTTTTCAATTTTTCTGAAAATTTCCTATTTTCTACCTAACGAGCCTATTCAGGCCATTGTTCATCTTATGAGCCTATTTCAGACCAGGGTGACATGAGGTCAAAGTGAACTATAAAATGGAGGACTTGCAACTAGCTTTCCTTAGACTGACGGCGCTGTTTTGGAGGAGCAGCAAAAGATTTCAAAGTAAAAAAAAAGTGGGTTGAGCTGTGTGACCAGAAAAACAAATTCAAAAGTAGGTTAGGTGATGCCTTTATTGGTCAATACTAAAACAAAAAAATGTAAGCTAAGCTTTCAATAGCAACTTGCTATCTTTATCAAAGCATTGTACCAAAAATACAATCTTGATAGACTCAACTTCCAGATAAACTCACCCGGATGGCTGAAAATCTTCACAGACCTGTTCTTCCCGTATTTACACATATGGGATGTGATTATTCATCTTTATTCATCTTAAAGAAGGCAATTATTAGGCAGTGTTTTCTGTTAACCCAGAAGCAAGCAGTATGTGTGGAGGGAAATCCACATCCATTACATGGGAATATCTTCAATACCTCCCATGTCCTCTTTATGTTTGCCTCCCTTCCATGGCGAAATCAGCTCCTCATGGCTAGTTTAAGGCATGTTACAGTCTAAGGAGGGACAAGATGCTCCTCCCCCTAACAAGTGTACAGAGGAGAAGTAGACTAACTCTTACTTCACATTGTTGGACCCAATAACATCTTCCACCACACATGAGGGTCACAGGCAAGTTTGGGGAGGTCATGTGGCACATACGCATTTCCAACAGGAAGGAATGATGAGGACAGCATCAGGGGCATAGGATGAGAAGTTACCACCAGTGGTCCCCAGCCCTGATTGCCTGAGGTGGGAGTGTCAATCCAGAGCTCTAACACAGGTGGAGACACCTAGGCTTTGATGCAGGTTGCCAAAATTGTGGAGGCTACAGAATTCCTCACTAAGATGCCTATTTGTTTCTTGTTCAGTGGGCCTTTGCAACCTTTGCAGTTCCCTTGGGCATGACCCAAATGCCAATGGGGTTAGAGCGTTATTAGAAGGGTCAAAAACGTGTTTTTGGCACACGTTATGCTATTTTTTCTGTCTGTGAAATGCATGACTGTTTACTCTGCCAAACGGTTGGGCCAGCACTGAAGATGAAGTTATGTGCGTGTTGTATGCCAAATCATTATAGCAGGCCTGCCCAAAGTCCGGTCCGGGGGCCAAATCCGGCCCGTCAGGCCATTCTGAGTAGCCCGTGGCTGGCTGGCCCACCCCTCCCTCCCCCTCCTTTGCCCTTTTTTAAAAAAAAAAAATCTTCCAACGCTGACACCGCTGGGGCGGTTGGGCGGACGGGCAGTCTGCCACCACTGGCGCCGCAGGGGAATGTGTGGGGGTGGGCAGGCCAGCGGGCCTCTGCCACTGCCAAGGAGCTTTGGGGTGGGCTGGCGGGTGAGCTGTCACCACCGCTGGGGAGATTGGGGGGGTGCAAGGTCGCACAGATCATCTCTTCCAAGGGGCGACCTGTGGCCACAGCTCCCTGTGCTTCCTTTGGTCCCCACCTTCTTTCTTTCCTCCCTCCCTCCCTTGGTCCCCACCTCCCTCGCTCCCTCCCTTGTTCTCCACCTTCCTTCCTTCCTCTCTTAGTTTCCACCTTCCTCCCTCCCTCCCTTGGTCCCCGCTTTCCTTCCTGTGGGTGGGGTTGCAAGGGATCAGTGGGTGGGGCTTATGGGTCAGTGGGTGGGGCTTGCAGTGTGATGGCAGGGTCGGGGAGCAACCAGCCCCCGACACATTCTCAGCCACCAAATCTGGCCCTCCTTACAAAAAGTTTGGGCACCCCTGCATTATAGGAATGAATGAATTTTGGGACATATGAAACAACTAAGGCTGGAAAGGAGCTTTGCTGGATTTGACTCTCAAATAGAAATAGCTTTTGCCTCTACCAAGACTGATTGCAAAGAAGAAAGACGCCGCAGCCTCAGGGTTCACAGGTTTGTGACAATTCAGAGTGCTTGAGAAAAATAAAGCACGCAGAAAATAATGAATGCATTTTTCAATTTGAGGAGCTAAAATGCATACAGTTGAAAAAGATGTGCATCAACACGCTTCTGTTAGTTTCATTGTGGGCATTAGAAAAAAATCTGACAAAAATGAATAAGAATGTCCACCTAGGAAATAAAAATAGCCCAGTAAAACCCAAGGAAGAGAAAAAGATACTGGGGGGATTTAGAAAAATGGAACAAAAGAGAACCCTGAGAAAGTTCAGGTTCATTTAAATGCATTCTATGATTTGCAGAGACCACCAGAAAGTCACAATTAGTTAGAAAATCTTGACAGCTCCACATATTTGATCCTGCATTGATGATTTCTACTTTTAAAAATGCTTCCTCTGCTAGAATGTATTATTATATTCATACTAATATTTTCCACACTCCAGGCAATGGCTGGAACAGTCTGAGTCTGTCAATCCTTCACTTTTATTACACCTGATTTCACTGTCACTTCTCTTTATTACCTGCCCTGGAACTCATTTTTCTTTTTTGAATTTATTTAGCTATTTCAATCTTTCCTTGTAAGCTTCTTTTTCACTGCTGCTATCCTACTCCAAATCATTTTGTAGTATGTTATATGGCTTTATTTAATTATTATGTTACCTTTGTTGTATTGATAGCTGTATACTGCCCAGAGTAGCCCAGTTGTTAGATGGGTGGTAAATAAATAAATAAATAAATAAATAAATAAATAAATAAATAAATAAATAAATAAGCAAGCAGAGCTCTGCAATTTGCCTTCTGATCAGTGGCATATTTGCTTCCTTTCTACATTATGTTGTAAGACCAAACTGTATGTTACAATTAATACATCCTTAGAGACAAAATCACATCAGTTTACCAGAAATGTTTCTGTGAAATCAGACTTGTAACCAAATATGTGCTTATATTATGAAGACCAACCATAAAATGAAGCAGGCCGATTCAAGCTCTGGAGAGGTAGGACTGCTGTAATAATCACACACTCTGAGAAAATACCTGTTCTGATAAGGGGACATCTGTAATGCATAGATGGAGTCAAAGTCTTCGTCATCATATTATTTCCCATATCTACGCCCCATTAAAATAGGCAGAAACAAGACTAGAGGAAGGAAAAATGGGCCTTGGAACCAGTCTCCTGTAGATATAAGCATCCTGCTGCACTTGAAATCCAGGCTGAGAATCCAAAAGGCATGACTGCCCTGTTGGTTTGTTATACTATTTTTCTCACATTTGCACAGTCTTTTAGCTCCTTCTCCTAAATCAGCTCCTTCCCCTTCATCAGTAAGTACAAACCCATTTACCCAGTCTCATATATTGATGAAGCAACAGCCTAACCAATGTCATAGCTTTGTACATCCTCTCTGTGTGGTCACAGGGCAATGTGAGCCTTAGTGACAGCTGTGCACCTGGACTGCTGTTTTGTGCTCAGTGCAGTGAGACTTTATTTATTTTGTCAGAAATATTTTTGCCCCACCTTTATTCTTACAAAGGACCAAGGTTGCTTATGAAATAATAAATTTTTAAAAACAATATTAATATATTTAACAACAACAGCAATGGGCATGCAAATACTTTAAAAGGTCAAACAAGCAAACAAAAGCACAAGCTACACCAAAAAAAATGTTCAAAGCACTAAGGTACAACAATCCATTGAAAAGCCCCACTCAGGCAGCCAGTCACTTCTGTTTCAAATGGCATATTTCCAGAGCTTCCAGTATTCCACTTTGGAAGCCATCTTGTCTCGCCTATCCATTCAGTTGCATCTGACTCTGGGTCACTTTTGTGGATCAGTGCTCTCCATGCCTTTCTATTGCTTACAGCTTCTTTGAGTTCTGTCAAAGTCATTCCAGTATCCCTTTTGATGAGTCCTTGGGTGGCCCCTTCGTCTTTTACCACTGACCAGTCCCAGCATAATTATCTTTTCGAGTGAGTCGACTCGTATAACATGACTGAAGTATGACAGTTTCGGTTTTCATCAAAGCAAAAAAGGGGATGAGCCATGTGGCCATCACAAAACACAATTGCAAAAATAGGTTAGAGGCAATATTTTTATAGGCTACTATTAAAAATAAAAAGCAAGGAACATTGCAAGATTTCGAGTTTAAATAACTCTTTTTCAAAGCAGGTCCCAGAAGTTCAGACATGGTAAAAGATTTCCTTTACCAGAATGTAGCTTTTAGATGCCCTAAGCACAGCCGATCTTGCCTGATTTCAGAAGCTAAGCAGGGTCGGCCCTGGCTAGTACTTGGATGGGAGACCACCAGGGAATACAAGGTGCTGTAGGAACTGACAAACCACTCCAGTACTCCTGCCAAGAAAACTCCATGGACATGGAGTCACAAAGAGTCGGTCACAACTGCAATGACACAACACACACACACACACACACACACACACACACACACACACACACACACACACACCACACACACACAAATCTATGGCTACTGCAGATGATGTTGCAGCCAAGGCAGAAGTCTTATAAGAGGTAGGAAGAGCAATTGTAAAAGCTGCTTTTTAAGTACTGGGTTTCACACCCCCATTCTTCACACAAAGGAACATTGGTCATACACCGACCCCACTCCCTTACCCAGCTCCATTTCGCACTTTATAGGGGCCTATAAAAGTATTGCCTGTAACCTATTTTTGCAGTTTTCGTTTTGTGATCTTGTCTTTCAGAGATGTTTTTACTTTGACTCTATGATTTTTTTGTCATTCTCTGTATCCATGGGATGTGTAGTAGTCTTCCGCAGGACCACAATTCAAATTCCTCTATCTTTTTCCTATCTGTTTTGGAAATACATATTTAAAAATGAATATATTAGAGAAAGAGGCATATAAAATTGGGCCAATCTGAAATTACAAATAAATATATATAGTTTAAAAAATTATCTTATTTTAAAATAAATAATATGCATGATTTAAATATTTGTTCATTTAAATTAAAAATTGTGTACTTTGAAATATTGCAGGAATTGGGCTTCAGATTTAACATGTGCAAAAGTTACATGGGTCACATACAGAGTGATTGATATGTTCCCCTGTGTGCTCACAACCTTCCTTCATTGTTTGTCTCTGGAATTTTGAACCCTGATGAGTACTGCATCCAACGGATTTCCAGAAATAAGATATGTTACTTTTTAAAATTGTAATCCCTAGAATACTTCAAACAACATAGGCACTCGCCATATTGGCTGAGTTTTTTCACCTGCTGTAATAAAAGAAAGTAGCTTCTTCCATTGCTACTCTAAAAAGGTAAAAGTAAAGGTCCCCCCCCCCGCACATGTGTGCTAGTTGTGTCCGACTCTAGGGGCAGTGCTCATCTCCGTATTCAAGCCGAAGAGCCAGTGTTGTGCAAGTCCATGGCCATGTGGCTGGCATGGCTGCAAGGAAACACTAGGTGCTTTAGAAAACAGCTATTGATAAATGTCTGCTCGACAGATTTAATTAATCCATTTTCAAATCATCTGTGACCAGGTTACCTAGGATACTAGATTTTTTAAGCTGTATCTTAGGAGCTCTTGGAAAGACAAAGAACACCGGGTGAAGCTAGAGAAGAGGTGAGAATTATCAGGATCATAGCAGGTGTGGTGACAATTCCGATAACACATCAAGTGTCTTTGATCCTTGTGTCTGGCTAACTTGTTTTGGTCACAATTCAATGCAAAAGGATGTTTTCCAAATGTCTTTTAAGACAGACACATTAGACAGGGAATATTTTGTTCTCATACGAAGACACCATGGGAGCTGATGTTTGGTTTTCTCCAGACAATAAGATTTTCTAGATCAAGCACTCCACATCAAAGACTTTCTTTCATCTAAACTGGTGCAGAACTGATACAGAAGGCCTTGGATGGAATAAATAACACAGTGGGGTGACTATTATGACATGGCTCCTTTGGTATTATCAAAATGCAAGGCAAGATGTAGCAACTGAAAATATATCTCATCTTTCTGAAGCCTGAACATGATGCAGTGGAACCAGTTTCCTCAATAGGTGGTGAGGGCTTCAACACGGGAGCCATTCTAGAGACATTTAGACAACCACTGGCAGATATCCTTTGATAGGTATTCCTGCATGGAGCAGGGGGTCGGACTTGATGGCCTTACAGGCCACCTCCAACTTCATTAGTCCATTCTCTGACTCTATGAAAGGGGTCTGGTGGCTCAGTGGACTAAGGCTCCGAAAACTGTCGGCTGCAAAGTTGGCAGCTCGGCGGTTCGAATCCCAGGTGCCACACAGCGGATTGAGCTCCCACTGTTAACCCCAGCTCCTGCCAACCTTGCAGTTTGAAAGCATGTAAATGCAAGTAGATAAATAGGTACCACTGTAAAAACCAGGAAGGTAAAACAGTGTTTCCTTGTAGCTATGCTGGCCACGTGGCCATGGACTTGCACAACACTGGCTCTTTCGGCTTGAATACGGAGATGAGTACCGCCCCTAGAGTCGGACACGACTAGCACGCATGTGCGGGGGGATCCTTTACCTTTACTATGTATAGGAAACCTACCATTTCTTTTTTACTTCCAAGCACTCTGTGAAGGCCACACACAGGGAAAGCTTTCCCCTCAGCTATTTTCTCTCCTGCATTAACCTTCTTCCCACTACACTGGGGCTAGAGGGGGGGGAGAAAAGAAAATCAATTGGAATTAGTTTTATAAAACTGGCATTGCATTTGAGTCCCCCTTCTCCTTTCTTTCACCCTGGCTGCCAACATGCTTCTAACAAATTGACAAATTCGCTAAGCTTAGGAAAACAAGAAATGTTCAGGAAAACACAAATTCCAATTTTGTGACACAAAATTCACCATAAAACATGGAGCGAAATGTTAACAGCTCATTGTAGCTACGTTCTTACTTCATTTCCCGCTACAGTCCTGGCTCTCTCTAGCCCTCTCCTGCCAAAAGGCTTTGCAGATTATGTGTGAAGCTGGTGTTTACACCCGTTTTTCCCAATGAAGCTATGATAAATGCCTGGCTCATGATAAAGCCCATTAGGTCACATCTGCATTAAAAAGATGTGTTGGTTTTGATCAATTTAACCCCTGCCATGGCCATCTGCAAGACACGCTGAGAAGTACAGCTTGACTTGAGCATTTTCTGTTGAACATTCCCCAGGCTGTCTTCACACAAATATACGTGCTTATTCAAAGATTTCCTGGAGGAAGGGAATTATCATTAATCCCTGAGTGTCTGTGGTGCAGATTGTCCTCAAACAGAGTGTCTGTGGTGCAGATTGTCCTCAAACAGATAGCTGTATGAGTGCAGGGGTCAAATCATTTTAGGCTGAAAAACAAACATTTTCAATTAGCAGTTACATAAATGACAACTTCTGGTGTAATTCTTACTAACCTGTCAGCCATGAAATATACCACTGAGAGTCTCTGTGTTTTAACATGTGCCCAGTTCTTATCAAAAGTCAAGCTGCAAATGCTTACCCCCTTGCAATAAAGCAATCTGGACTTTGAAATTCCAAATGGAGGTATAGATCATGATTATTTCAGCACCGCAGAACTTGTGAACAGGACCTATTGGGAAATTATCTTGCGTAAATCAGAGTATTTATTTCTACGTTTGATTTATGATGACCCTTTCATGAGCATACATGTATGTGAACCAGCTTACAACTTGAGACCCTCCAGGTATTGTTGTATGGCAACCCGCAGCTGGAAAGACATAATTTGGACTACAGCTCCCAGAATCGCCTTAACTTATTCCCTGCATTCTGTCCATCAAAACCCACTTTCTCTATGCTGGCTAAGTGAGGCTGGGACCGATGGAAGTGACTGTCTAACCACCTCTGGAGGGCAACTCATTTCCTGCCAATACTTTTATGAGAGCAGCAGGTTCAGGACAGGTTGTACATAACAGGGGCAAATGTCTCAAGAATAATGTGTTGTATTTCCAGCCATAAAAAAGAAATCACATTTGTGCTTCCTTATTATGGTTTTTGAAGGCACTGAGTCACCCTTCTTGTGGAGAAAACACATTATCAGACAACTAAATTAATTTTATGTATTACAAAACCTAGCATAGTTACTTTTTTTGGACTACAGTTCATAGAATCATGCCACCCAAGGGCATTCTGACAAAAATCAGTCAAAGAAAGAAAGAAAGAAAGAAAGAAAGAAAGAAAGAAAGAAAGAAAGAAAGAAAGAAAGAAAGAAAGAAAGAAAGAAAGAAATAGAAATGCCAATCCATTGCAGGGCTTGTCTTTTCCTGGGGGGGAACCAGTGCCCCCTAGACCTCTTCCCAGAGAAGGGATCCTGCACCTCCTGCCCCCCCCCCATGCCCCAGCCCAGAATTCCCTAGCTAGCATTGCCTGGCTAGAAAATACTGGGAGCTATAGGCCCAAAACATCCAAGATCGGAATTAAAGAAGGAAGAAGTGGTCAGCAAAAATTTCAATGCTAAATGAAGAGTCATGGTAAACAATAGTGTTTTGTTTCATTCCGTTTCGTTCCCCCTGCATTTTGTTCCATTCCGTAAGTAAAATTTTTAAAAAGGCTGTAGCCCACCACCCAGGTGGTGGGCTGGAGGCTTTTAAAAATGTGCTGCAGTAACAGCGCGAGTGCTCTCGCTGTTGTGGGGGCACATTTAAATAAGGCTGTAGCCTTTGACAGCTCAGCTGGAGCCACTTTAAAATGGCCCATGTGCAACAGCGAACTTATTGCTGTTGCGTGCGGGCCATTTTAAACAGGCTCCAGCTGAGCCTTCAAAGGCTGGAGACATTTTAAAATGCCCCCCCCCCAGCAGTAAACCTCTCGTTGTTTTGGGCGGGCCATTTTAAAGACTCCAGCTGAGATGTCAAAAGCTGGAGCCCTTTTAAAACGGCCTGCCTGAAAAAGCGAGAAGCTCGCTGTTGCATGGGGCAGGGAAGGGGGATTTTTAAAAGGCTCCAACCAAGCTGTCAAAGGCTGGAGTCCTTTTAAAATTGCCCGCCCAAAACAGCAAGAAGCTCTCTATTGCAGGGGTGGGGCATTTTAAAAAGGCTCCAGCCGAGCTGTCAAAAGCTGAGCCTTTTTAAAATGGCCTGTCCCCACCACCTTGCAGCTGGGTTTTTTTGACAGCTTGAGCTGTCAAAATCAGCTGGGAGGCAGTGGCAAGAACTGGGAAACCGCCACAGGATCGCAGCCCCTTGCCTTAAGGGAGATCTGGCAGTGGCTTCCCAGTTCAGAGGAATCGAACTGAAAACATTATTTCAGTTTGGTTTGTGACAACATGCTGTCTGCCATTTTGTTTTGTTTTATGATAATAATAAGTTTAATATTCCATCATCTTAACAATTCATATTTCTAAATTAATTTCTACAAACTGTTCCATTTGTCTTTCATCATATTGTTTGGGTGCACTTAACATTGATTACATCACGTCTTAGTACCTACCACCTAATGCATTGTTTCTTCTCTCCAACCAATCATAAAATCTATTCCACGATGAGTAATACACAGAGTCCTCTTTTACTTTTATTCGTAATGTCATTCTGTCCATCTCAGCACAGTCTAAGATTTTTTGTATAATTACTTCCTCCTTAGGTATGTTTTTATTTTTCCACATTTGGGCCCAAGCTATTCTAGCAGCAGTCAAGATGTGTAATATAATATCTCTATCCTGTATATTAACATTTTCTGGCATATACCTAGTAAAAACATTTCATTTTGTTTCATAACATTTCAAAACCTTACAAAATGACAAAACAGTGTGTTGTTTTTCATAAGGTGCCCATCCCTACTTTCAAGTACAAGTTGTGTTGTTCAAGGATGTTTTTTAACTGCTTATTCATCATGAAATAAATCAATTTATAAAGGCCCCAACACTATCAGTCATGCCAGCTCGAGTAATTCTATTGAATTTGTGGGATGTATGTGTTCATTTGACACTCAACAATTGATCACTGTAGCTGAGACTAGCAATCGGATTTTGCCCAAAGTTAACATGTATATTCTGTAAGAGTTTCTTAAAATAGCTTGCATTACAATACATAATGCTAACTATTCCCATTTTCACAGTGATGTCTGACCTCATTTCCTCTCACACAAATGTCTCGGATTGTGACTAAATGACCACATTTAGGAATACGCAGAGTGATCCTTTCTGGTTTCTTTAAGGAATCCTCCAATATCTAACTAAAAGATTACATACATACACACACAAACCCTTCAATATACTATTTGATCTAACAATGTTTAAATTATGGTTTTATTCTTGCTTCAACCCACTCCTTGTATTTGACTTAAGAGGACTCTTGGCTAAGCCTTCAGCTGAGTCCCAAAATAGTACATGTGTGGGTGCTTGGGCACATACTACATTTATGATGAACATTTCATTTATGGGTGTCTGTATGTTCTGCAGTGAGTCTAGTCTCCACAAAGACAGATATTTACTTGAGGATGTCAATAGTGATCCAAGAGTGAGTTCCAAGAGAATGGCTATAGACTGCCAGGAACAGAGACTTGAATCCTGAGGTAATGGATGACTAGATTTTGTATCCTCAAGTAAACATCCTCTGTAACATATGCTCAGTTTGGTCTTCCCCTACCTCCACTTTGTCCAACATCTCACAATGTTTCCAGTTAAGATGAAATCTACCTAGATTGCTTGATCAGAACTTAACAAGGACCCAAAAGCTTCATCCAAAACCAAGCCAGGCTAGAATTAAGATTCAATTTTATTTTTTATAGCAATGGAAGGTTTGAACTTTCCCCAGTTCTTTGTTTCCAGCTAGGGAAATGGCTGCTTTCTGCTGCAATTTGAAACCAGAAGTAGACCACTTGAGGGGGTACACATGTGAACATCTGCTCATTCTTCTGGTCTCCATCATGCCTGGGATAAGATAGGGATGTATCAACTGAAATATATGGTTTGTTTTTGCATTTTTTTCAACCCTGCATTTTCTGCCATCTCTCTCTGCTACCTTTTGTAACATCATGGTCTTACCAAAGGTCTTACCAAAGGTCTTGACCATATCATTAGACTGTTGAAACATCAGCTATAGAAGCCAAGTACTACAGCATGTGGTGGTTTCTCAGCTGCAGCGATTCCTGGAGGAAGGTCCTAGATCCATTTCAATCTGGTTTCAGGCCTGGACACTGGATGGAGATTACTTTGGTCACATTGGTGGATGACCAGTGCCAGGCACTGGACAGGGGGAGTGTGCCACTGTTGGTTCGGCTGTACCTTTAAGCATATTTCAATACCATCAACCATGATATCCTTCTGGGCTGTCCTTCAAGCTCTTCTTTCCAACTAATTCCAAGGAATCTGTCTTAGCTTTAAACCACTGCTTGGCATCAGTAATGTTCAGGACTAGGTAAGAAGAACATTGTGTAACAACATCTTTGTCAGCCACCAAAGATATGAGAGAGCAGTCATAGTAACAGGCAAAACTTTCGCCTACCACATGGGAAATCACACAGCTAATTACTGGTTTTGTTTTTCTTAGCATAGCCTGCTGTTAAGGTATAAGCAGAAGAGGTTTCAACACAGGCCAGCCTGAAGGGCAGATTCTGACTGTAAGGGTGAGGGAGAGAAATGCAGCCAAACAATGTTTTTTGTAAGTGCAGATTTATTGGAAGTATTTCACAAAGGCCTGTAATCATCACAGGGTTTGACTTTCCCTCCTTGCCCTTTGCAATGAACTCTGTGCTTTCTCCCTAATTAATAATCCTCTACTAATGCTACTTTCTCAAGTCGTTACCAGAAGTTAATGGTATCCAAAGGGAGTGCTTGCAGTGCAGATGAGGTTATATAAGCAAGGCTAGCCTTAATTAAGTTTTCTTTGGTTCTTATCACAACATCTCTTGTGGATGTCAAGCTACAGGACAGCTGCTTCCTCAGAGTAAGACTGGCGGTGGGGGAGAGGATGCCTCATTAAAACTAGAAATTGACATTTATGGCTTAAGGGAAAAGGAGGAACAGCACCATACTCTTTTTTTGGGGGGGGGATGAAACCACATGAAGAAAAATTTAGTTAGGAATCTCAGAAGTAGAGAAATAGCAGAGTGGCATCCAAGGGTCAGCGACTGTTATTTACACGGCCAAATGATATGTATTTTGTCAGAAATGGCCTAGTTTTTGTGGCTGTGGTAATTAAGCGAAGATGCCCGTGGCTCTGGAAATCATGGCAATATGCTGAAATGTTGTCTTCCCATGCAGAAATATAGGCCATTATCCAGAAGGCTAAGATTAAGGTCAGTCGGCACTGGGAGACAGAGGCTGAAAAAACAAAAGCAAACAAGAACAAACACACAGACTCAACAATATTGTTTTTGTCATTTAATGTTCACTGGCGTAGTCACCCAACATTTTCCATTCCACTTAACAAAACAAAACCATGTAAGTGAAAGGTTAAAAAGGCCAAGGAGAATATTTCAAGATAACATTCTTATTTGCCTGCCTTCTTTAACACACAACAATGACTGTTTCATTGCTGTACTTGATTCTTATCGTATGCGTTTTTGAAGCTGTCCATTCGTTTCTGCTGGCTGTTTTATACTAAATTTGATTTGGTGGTATATGAGCATAACTGTAAGGGTCTTTCATATTGGAATCAATATTATTGCATATTGTATTATACAAAATTGGAAGCAAAAGCAAAAAAGCAAAGCTTCCCATATAATTATGCAGGCTACACACTGCCCCCTACCCCCAGCATGCTGGGTACTCATTTTACCAAACTCAGAAGAATGAAGGCTGGGTGAACCTTGAGTCTGCTACCCAGAATTGAACCCTAGGTCAGGAGCACAGTTGCAGCTGCAGTGCAGCAGTTTAACCACTGCACCATGAGGCCCTGTATATCAATATTCTTAACTACCAAACCAAGAGACAAATCAAAATAAAAAAAATTTGCATACACAGTAACATTCATATCATAAATACATTATAATATACAGCATTATAAATGCTCATGATATAACATCTCTCTCTCTCTCTCTCTCTCTCTCTCTCTCTGTGTGTGTGTGTGTGTGTGTGTGTGTGTGTGTGTGTGTGTGTGTATTCAACATTTTCATATACTTCAGAATGGGGTTCAAAATGAAGAAAACCATGATCTGCCTTTATAAAATGAAGAGGAAATGAAAAGCAACCTTTCAGCAGGGGTGGGAAACCTTTGGCCCTCCAGATGTTTTAGACTGCACCTCCCAGCATTCGTAGCCTATATTGCCAGGGATAAAGGATTGTGGGAGTTCTGGTCCAAAACATCTAGAGGGTTGAAAAAGGTTCCGCAACCGTGCCTTACAGAGATCAAAAAACGGTCAGGTATGAACAGTCTGAGAGCCGGCTAGTTCACTCCACCGATGACATTGTCCAATTTCCAAGAAAAGGAAGTGAACTATCCCCATCCCCACAGTGGACCAAGTAGTGGGCCAAGTGCTGATTACATCCTGAATTCTGCTTCCTGCTCTTGTAGGCAAAGTAAGTGTCTGCATTGTAAAAACCATGCCAGTTCCTTGCTAGACTTGCTCTCCCAGAGCCATCTTTACTGATTATTCCTCCCCTCTTTAGATTTCTGGCACAATCTTGCCCCCACCTCCCCAACCTGGTCATCCTATTGTGTACACCTCAGCTTCAATATTAGAGCTTTATCAGCTTTATCACAATTTGTAAATACTGTAGCTTTTTACATGCTTTGGTCCCACAAGTCCCCATATTATGTTAAAGATACCTCAGATTTTATTTAAAAAGTATCCCTAGATATTCCTAGACGTGCTATTTACTAACACTGGATGTGTCTGCCTTGTACACAAGCATATCACCTGACGAGGAACTTATAGTCATTCACGACACTTTGGTCACAAAAAATAAGGACACACATCCCACCAATTCCTGCTAGATCTAGTAGATTTTATTTTAAATTTGGCAGTTCCTTTTATCTCCAGGTCTGTGGATCAACTATGGGCAATAGTTTTGCTTCCTCTGTAGCAAATTTATACATGGGAGAAGAAAGTTATTTTTGATCCAGTCAATCATCCATTTTATGAAAACATCTTATTAGATTTAATGATGATCCATTTATTCTACATTTGAACAGATTGTTGGTGGAACACTATTGACAATGGATGAACACTGTGCATGAAAGCATTAATTTTTCAAGTCAGCATGATTCTAGATCCATTTCATTTCTGGATCTACAGTAGGGGTTTATAGGGTAAATAAACTAGCTGTATCTTCCTATAAGAAACCCATGGACCATAACTCCTATTTCTATTAACAAACTTTTCTTCCTTCACATTTAAAGAATAATTTGCTATGCAGCCAGTTGCTACATATCAAACGGAATTCTACAGCAGTGTGGGACTGGCAGAGTGACAGCAAGGAACTCAGCCACCAATTTTTGGCGTGAGGATACCGAGAAAGGATTGTAAGATCAGCTAGATGCAGAGCAGAACGACATGAGCAGCCTCAACTATTTGCGCCAGGAGTGAAGCAGTCTAACAAGAATATTATTGCTACAATGCAGTATTCACCCTTTTCATAAACATTTGTTTATTTATTATTTAATTTTTAGGATTTTTACCCCACCTTTCTCTTTGGAAAAGGACCCAAGGCGGCTTACAATAAGGAAAGACAATATACAGTCCATTACAATTAAGACATATTCAGTTTCGGAAACAGGGAATTGAGGAGTATCTTACAGCCTTAGAAGGCAACATTAAAACTAACAATTGATAAAACAATGTCAATGCAATCACACAAGCAGAGTATATATAAACACAAAGTTATGAGTGGTTTTAAGCACAAAGTCTGTGTGTAGGATTTAGTGCAGGATCTACCAGGCTGCCAAATGTTAGAGTATGCAGATCAATAGTCTCAAAATGTGGTATGTCAATCACCCTGATCTGACTTATTATTGGTCTGTCTATATTAACATTATTTCATCAATACAGACTGTTTAATGTAGAATATTTGTTTTCTATTTAAAGTTTAATAAACCTTTTTTGTCTTTAATGTGACTCATTATTTGCTCTGTGGGGTGTAATTGGACCAAGCAATAGTAAGACCTCTAACACCAAATACATCCAGTTACTGGATTCACTAGAACTAGTAATTTTAAGGATACTGTATTCTTATTTGATCAAGTTTTATGATAGAAAGACCTATGACACCATGTGGTGTTTACCTGTTGAAATGAATAATGCATGAGAAGTATCTGTACTGATTGGTGGGTGTGTAGACCAAGGGTTTAGGGAGTGGCCTGAGGGGATTTAAGGCTCTGCTCAGCACTGATGTAGTCAGATAGGGAATCTGATATTGTCTGAGATAATCAGAGAGGGATAAATAGGGACCTATACTTACTGGAAAAAAGATAGGAGGTTTAGAATGTCTGTGAGGAAAATTAAGTGTCTAGAGTTTGTGAACTTAGGAACTAGGTGTGCATATGTTCTAATTTATTAGTAACTAAACTTAAGTGGGTTTGAGCAATATTCTTCTTTCTGATTGTACTTCAACAAGTTACCCTTAATGATTTTGATTCTACCTTGTAATCAAAGAACTTCTTTTATTGTTATTTAATTTAAAACAGTCTGAAGGCTTTAATTTACTAGTGAAGCTAGCTGGTGGCAGTGAAAGAGAAACATTTGAAGTGGTGAAAGGGCCAGGGGCAAGTATGTTAATGCTACACACCAAACCTCAGGGGGCATTATAGATGTGGACATGGTTGAGCCTGTGCTCTAGCAATTGAAACTAAGGAGTTCATATAACTTGGGGATATACAGGTATATAGGATTAGACTGACCCGTTTTAGTATGTACAACATGAAAAAAATATTATATATATAATTGTTTGTAGTTGCTCAAAGGCAGAGGTAGGGATGACATTAAAACCAGTCAAAGCACTTACATTTTGGAACATCATTTGCATATTAAGAATAGGATGATGGAGGCTCCTTTGGTGGCTCACTATATGGAAAGTAACCATTCTTATGATGACTTAAGATTTTCTGTTATTTATAAACATTCCCCACAATTATACAGTTGGAATTGGTGTGCAGAAAAATTTACAGCAGAAGGAATGTTTTTGGATATATACTGTAAATTACAGTCCAAGATCCCACAGGGTATGAATCAAGAATTGGATCTGTTACCATATATCTGAGAAGACCCTGGGACAGAGATAGATCAAGGACATAGGTGTCTGCATGTTTAAGATAAAAACTCAGCTGTGAACAATTGGGGGGTATAGGAAGTCCAGCCAGACAAAGAACCTTCATACTGTAGATATGAATAGTAGAAGGAGAAGCCACAGTGAAAGAGATTGATAATATACAGGGTATGTACTGAAGTTAACATAATATTTTCAGGAGGTTTTAGATTTGGACAAAACCTGGTAATAATATTCTAGTCCCAGTTGGAGAGTTTAAAGAAACACTAAGGAACAGTTTTGGCAGAGAATGAGATGGTTGGACGATGTCATTGATGCAACCAATATGGATTTGACCAAACTCCGGGAGGCAGTGGAAGATAGGAAGGCCTGACGAGCTCTGGTCCACGGGGTCACGAAGAGTTGGACACAACTGAACGACTGAACAACAACAACAACAAGAGCAGTTTGAAAAAGTCTAAGGAAATGGGAATGCCACTAGGGAGGCCCAGTGCTCGTCCTGACTCTTGGTGCTCTTTGAGGTTGAAGAAAAGACATACAATATATTCATGAAATACTAACTGTTTATATACAAGTAGCTATTTATTCCTCTTATGCCTATGGGTTATGTATATGTTTGTATGTGTAAGTTAGCAGATATGTTGTATTTCATGTTGATTTCATGCCACTGTTCAGAACCTTTAAGAAATACTCCTTCCAGATTAAATTATTTTATAATTAAATCTGAAAGCATGTGAGTGCTGATAAGCAGTAATGTTCTAGACCTGATAAATCAGAAACCATGGGAATTTTTAATGTAGATGAAGTGGAACAGAAAATGCTCTTCCTGTGCATCCAGATAATTCAGAAGGAATTAGAAGAGGAATTCTAATAACAGGCTGTCCATATTGTTTCTTTCTGCCCTGATTAATATAAAGAGTAATGGGACAAAAGTCCAGATATTTAAGTTATATTGTGACTACCAAGTCTGCAGTCAGCCTCTGTTCCAATATAGGAATTGCAGAGTAACAAGAAAGGTGCAACTATTATATTATAACTAGCAATGGAAATTTTTTAAAAAGACGTCCCCAATCTCTGAAAACTCAAGGCTGACTACAACCTTGCATTCATTCTGTTACTCCATTACTGAAAAGCTGCATGTATGTGATCTTCAGTGAAATCTGCTTACAAATAACTTTTTTTTCACTCTCATAAAATATTCTCAAACAAACAGCTGGCCTTCTGCCCCTCCCTTCAACTAGTGGACAAGTCCTGGACTTTTAACATGGAAACCAAAATCTGACAGCAAGGAAATCCTCTGCGGACTAGGGTAACAGATGTGAGAGGGAATTATTTGCTTTTAATCAATTTCTGTTTCCTAAAGGAAAGAGAATATTTCTGTCTTTTCTTTTATAAATAGGATGTGCCATAGAATGCTTACTGGGCATGGTGGAGGCAAGAAAAATAATAATCAAATGCCACTCTTTTTAAAAAACTTTTTTATTTTTATTTTTCAGTATTTTTACCCTGCATTTCTCCTTGGAAACAGACCTAAGGAGGCATGTAGTAAGGAGAGACAATAAAAGTACTTCCACCTTATTTATTTTAGAAGGGTCATTCAGCCATAAAAAGGATTATTTCCAAGAAATATTTAGGAAACTAAATTACAAATGAATTACTGTTAACCTTTGGTTGTCAGATATAAATCCTGACACAATCACACAGAAATTGCAGGAACCTTCCTTAGGTAAGCAGGCAGGCTAAGCCATATACAAACAGAACATAAGAGGCAGGAGACATTTAAACTGTAAACCTCTGAGGATGGTGAGATTAAAGGCAATGACTAATTCCCCCCTCCCCTACAAAAAAGAGCATGTTGAACACACCAGAATCTTGTTCCCCGTGAGCATGTTGGAAGTTTTATTTGCAGCCTTACGTGGTGTCTGTAGCTTGTGTGACTGGGAGGGACTTTTCTGGGCTGAGGACGGCTTGTACCTCTATCCAACACTAAACAATCATTCTTTAGTCTCACCTCTCTGCTGAATGGCTCTTTCCTTCTCTCTGATGGATTGCTGGCAGTTGCTTGTTTGCTGTTGATCAGTTCAGTTGGTTGCTCAGTTTGTGTGCAGTAAGCAAAGCAGGATCCACAAGTCTGTCATTTCTAGCAACTGTAAGGGAAGAAATGTGTTTTATTCTTTCTACAAATGTCTCATAGTGAATTGTTGAGATTGGAAGTGCCAGTTAATAAGAAAGGGGTAGACTCTGTTAAATGTGCAGCTATTCCTCCCTGTAAAACTGCACTTCTGCTGTGTAGCAAAAGGAAATTATACCAAAAATTCAAAACCCTGCGACAGAGCAGAGAGTAATTTTCCATCGTGTGCAGCTCTGATGATTTCTGGTTTCCTATCACTTTCAAAAGACAGTAGCAGAGTTGGAGCAAGATTGGCATGGAGTTGTCCTCTGACCACAGATTAGTCTCAATTAAATATTGTCCAATGAGGTACAGTACTCACATTAGTCTGTTGCAGCAAAATCAACTAAAAGTCCTGTAATACTTTTTACATCCCGGGTAATGTTTTTGTGCTGGAACCCAAGCTTCCTGTGTTTTTTGCTCTCCAGACATTAGTCTAAATTCCAATTTGCATCAACTCAAAATCCTTGCCAACTGGTCTAATGGTGAAAGATAGTAGGAAATGTCCTTCAAATCACCTCAAGATCTGGGCACAGACTGGGGAGGGCTGGAGTATACCACAATTCATCATCATTATCCAGTAGAGATGGGCACGACTCAAAAAAAATGGTGTTTCGTTTGTCGTTTGTCGTTTAGGGGGTCCGTTTCAGTTCATTTTCGTTTTTTGTGAATTTTTTGCAAAAAAATTGTTTTTGTTTTGTTACGTAACGAAATGAAAACGAAAATGAAAAACTGCTGTTTCGTTAGCATTCATTACAGTTCAATATATTTACCGCAACGAAAACAAAACGCACGACAAAATTTCTGTTGTTTCGGTTCATTTCGTTTCATTTTGGAGACAAAATTCGTTTTTTGTTTTGTTACGTAACAAAACGAAAAAACGAAAATGAAAAATTGCTCGTTTCGTGCCCATCTCTATTATCCAGTATTTTGTCTATATATAGTACATGTTGCACGGTTTGAGAATGGCAGACGGAGAGAAAAGGAGAATTATATGTAGAAAGCAGGGGAAATGTCCATTACATTATTAACTATACCATTGTTGCTGATGATGCAAATATCCCAGCCCTAAGCAAGGCATTTAATACATACAGTGAAATAAGGGACTGGTCCCACTGCAGGAACCTTATATATATATTTCCATCTATAAGATGCCCCCATGTATAAGAGGTCTCCACTTTTCTAACCCAAATTTACTGTTTCGCAACTGCACGGTTTTCTCCTCAGCGTACTTCCATGTATATAAGATCACCCTCAATTTTTAGTCTAACAATTTTTGACAAAAAATATAGTCTTATACAAGGGAAAATACTGTTCTGCCAACACAGACTGCTCTTTAACAACATTCTTTTCTGTTTCAATTCTTTCTCAATATAATATAGAGCTATGTTGAGAGTAATATTTATTTTAAAATGCTGAGACACTTAATGTCATTTTTTTAAAATAAAAAACATGTATTTCTTGGTTTGCTTGTTTATTACCTATCTTTATCTGCAGCTCTCATTACTATGCTACATGGGCTTTCAGTCAAAATGTTTGTGGTTAAATAAAAACTGCTCTCTGAGGGCTCTAAAAGGATACCCCTACTTGGAAAGATATATGATACTCCACCCTATATGAAACATACTACATTTAAAGGACAGTGGGGAATTATGTCTACCACATTTCCCCTCCCCCCAAAAAATAAATGTATGTTTTGTGAAATTGCTACATGCCAATTACTTTTTAAAGACTTAACTATAATTTTCAGAGCAAGTCAGGACATTGTTAGTGAGGACTCCCCCCCCCCCCCCCCCCGCATCTTAAAAAGCTGTAACAGAGTGGTTAAGAATAGAAATAGGAAGGGTGTTGCACCAAGGGAACGCAGTTCCGGAAAGCTTGCTTCCAGACATTTAGGGTGTGGAATGTTTTGTACGCAACAGAGATAAAGACAAAAACACTTGTCGTTTCCTCGGGTAAGATGAGCTCAACAAGTGGCCCAGCCTAGGACAATGACAGGAGAGAGAGGGGGGGGAGAGGGAGAGAGGTTCAACTTAATTCAAGCTTTCAAAGCCCTTTGCTTGGCTCTGAGGCAGTTTGATCGACAGATGTCAGAAATGCTGCCCAAATGGAGTCTATCTTCCTTTTCCACTCACTGGTGGCAACTCAATTCTGTGGTTTGCCGGGGTCATGAATAAGGAAACCAGTGGGAGCTCGACTTCCTCCAGTCCCATGTTCCCCCAACACGCATGTTCTTCTCACAGAGAGGATCAGGCCACAAAAAAAAAACTTTTCAAGACAGATTCAGGAGAAGAGAAGTCTCGGTGGATCCTCTAGGACCCAGTAACCGACTAGACACTCCTTTTTCCGCAGACAGCAGTACTGCAACTAAGCAATTTCAAGCATGGGGATGATCCCCGGAGAGAAAGAGACAAGACTAAACAGAACAGAGACGGAGAGTGAAGACACTCAATTCATTACCAGTCTCTAATCCTTCTTTCATTCTACAGTACTTACGAATGGTGTCTTTTTAGTCTAGCTAAAACCCTTTCCAATGTAATTTTTAATCTAATATTTCACTGCCTTGAGTAGCACCTTTACCCATACATGCACACACATATATACACATTTCTTTAAAAAGCACTTCCCGAATACCTGGCAGTAGTTTAAATCCAAGAACCTTATCTCTTTTATCAAGAAATCTTGGAATTAATTCATAAAAAAACAACACACACTCTTCCCCAAGTAAGAGTAGCCTAAGCGTTTTCCAACAACCATGGGCTGCAATCTTCTGCACACGTAACAGTGTGAAAACCCCACTGATTTCACCATCTAACAGCATGAGACTGCAGCCATAGCCCTGCAAACTCATCAGCTTTGCTCAGACAAGCAGGCGCCTGGCTGAGCTCAGCTCTAAGTTTGCCAAGTCCCATATATGACAGTCAGATTGGGACTTGAAGTTTTACAATAAGCAGGTGCTCATGTTTTAAACCGGTCACATGTTGCTGGATTTAGAACAGGAGTAGGCAACTTGAGTGGTCTCGACAAATTCATCACCCCCAGCACTCTCTAGCGGCTGTCCCTGACTGCAAGAAAGAAAGAAAGAAAGAAAGAAAAAGTAACACACTGTCTGTTTGGGGAAGGCTATGATGCCCACAGTGCAGTAGTAGTAGTAGTAGTGTAGTAGTAGTAGTAGTAGTAATTACAAATTAAGTTTATTGCAGTCATGTGACTCATATATACAAATGTACAGTAAAAGTAGGGAGAGAGAACAATGAAGACTACTAATAAATAGCTAGAAAAAACTGCTCCCTATGCTGTGACATATGAGTTCTCTGGTCTATTAGATAGTATTATACTAACCATCTGGAAGGGTGGCCTTGGAGCTTATTCAGCAGAGGACAAATTAGGTTATTCCTAATTTGTTCATGAAATGGTCAAAACAGAAGCATGTGATGAAGAAATTCAGGGGACTCATTTCCACATGGACAAAGACTCTCTTGTCATGGAATCATCATCATCATCATCATCATCATCATCATCATCATCATCATCCCCCATAGCAAAGAACTGGTGGGATCATACACCTGGAAAAGACAGGGTTTTGGAGCATAATACCCCGGATATTACGATTGCGGAGAAGAAAAAAGTGTGGATCATTGATATTGCTATACCAGGTGATAGTAGAGTCACTGAGAAACAACTTGAAAAGATTACCCGATATCAGAATCTGAAAATTGAACTTCACAGACTCTGGCATAAGCCAGTACAGGTGGTCCCAGTGGTAATCGGCATGCTGGGTGCGGTGCCTAAAGAGCAAAGCAACTTTTTAGAAGAAAAAGAGCAAAGCAACTATTTAGAAGAAAATGGAGTTGACCAAGTCACCATCAGTCAGCTGCAGAAAGCCACCTTACTGAGATCTACTTGCATAGTGTAATGATTTTAATGTAAGGTTTTTATTATTGTTTTAATTATTTATTGATATTTGATGTTTTAACTGTTTTAATTCTTTGATTGTAAGCCGGCCAGAGATCTTTGGGTAGTGGGCGGCATATAAGTTGTAAAAATAAATAAATAAATAAATAAAAAATTCACCGATACATCACATAGCCCTAAACGCTTGGGAAGCATTCGACTAGTGATTTGTAATATAGAACTCAGCGTAGTTATCTTATTTGCTGTGTAATAATAATAATAATAATAATAATAATAATAATAATAATAATAATAATAATAATAATAATAATAATAATAATAATAATAATAATAATACTGCTGTTTCTGGATGCCTTCAGTAGCACAATGAAATTTTGTACACATTTTGGCATGTTTCCTAATACGCTTTTCCCATTTGATGCATCTTCCACTGATTGCCAAGAATTCATATTTTTTCTTTTGTATACCTTGTCACCATTCACTTATTTAAAATTTGGCACTGTTCTGCATGTATTTTATTTGTCCAAAATGCCCTATGAGCTTTGGAAATTTGTGGATTCTCAAGGGGAGGTACATTTTCTTTCTCAAAAGATCTGAAAACATTTTTGAAGTTATGAAAATGTTACTTCCATTTTCGACAATTGAACCCATCAGTGTTCTTTTCCCCTCCCTACAGAGTAGTATCCTGGGAACTGTTGGAGGTTAGGACCAATATGCTATATGTGATTTGTACATTTTTAGTGGCAGAGGGAAAGATAAGCAGAAGGGTTGTTGATTTATCCTTTGAAGCAATAGGAAGTCTTTCTTTCCTGCTTACATGGTACTATACTACCCATACCAATATAAATGCATAGTGGTGGAGCAGAAATCCCCCAATTTGCTGTAATAGGAAAGCAAATGGTATGTGTAATTCTCCAGGGTTCCTTCCTGTGAACCCTGGCTGGTTCCCAGCTACAGCTATACAATACACTACAATACTTGTAATATATGCAAGAGAGAGAATACATAATATAATATACACTATATTGTAATCAGCTATAAGTACTATATAGTATGTACTTATATCCTTTTCCCAGGAGAAAGGTGGGGTAAAAATAATCTAAATAAATAAATAAATAAATAAATAAATAAATAAATAAATAAATAAACAAACAAACGATGGTCATGATACATTTCCATCTCTCATTTCACTGAGCTGCCAGTAGGAGAAGCACAATTCAGGGCTCTTTGGGTATCCCTTCCTGAGGTAAACACCTTACCCTGCTTAATAAGAAGGCCAGCCCTGCTTTGAGGGAAACATGCATATTCCTACCCGTATAGCCAAGTAGATATCAAACTGTTCAACCCAGGTTAGTGGAAATATATTTATTAATCCCGATTGAAGTCAATGTGGTAGAATTCATTTAAATACATTTGCTACATTGAGCTCCTGAGGCATTATAAAGCCAGCTATAGGCAAACGTTCACACATGCCAAATTAAGGTGGGTCGTAGGTTTTTCTATGTTAGAATATGACTTGCTTTTTATTGCTTCATAAAACTATAGCAAAGTATTTTCCACACAGTGACAGTGGAAACTTCACTAAAAGCAATTTCATCATTTGAAACAGGGAAAAGTGTGGTGAGTCATAACACTTTCATTTTAGCAAAATTATATCTGTCAAAAATCTCATCATCATAAGAAATCCAGGTGTTATGTGAGTGTAGGCAAGCAAAGCTGGCACTTACTAAGCAAATGCTGCAATTTAAGCTACTTGACTAGACTGGTCTATGAAGCCTAGTCAAATTGCTTCTCAACTTCAAAGGGAATGTTTTCTTTTTAAATTCCACACATAAATATTGTTTTATTCTTCGCAAATTCTTTATTACCAAGGATATCTTTTCCTCCATCAGCTTTTGCCAACAAAAATGTCTTTTCTCCTGCATGTGCTTCAAACTTCAGAGCACTGTCTTCCTAGTGGTCCCTGTTCATTAAAGCACATCTGAACAGGGTCAGGACATGACTACACAGCAGGAAGAATGTAAATGGACCCGTTGTAAAATTGTACCTGGGAAGTTGAAATTCTCTGGGTGAATTTGCTTAAATGACCACACAGGAATCAGCAGAGAGGATGAAACTTGCTATCTGCCTTGTTTACAGCTTGTTAGGTTAGCTCTGTTACAGCTTTCCAGATTTGCAAGGGGGGCTTGGCTGCAGCAGAGCAGCATTTAAAAGCTGAAAATAATTACCTTAAAAAAGATGCTGATTAGCATCTTCCTCCAGCTTCTAGTTGCCCATTCAGCATGGGCTTAAGTCAAGGGTGGGGAACCTCAGATGTTTTGGACTGCAATACCCAGAATTCCGAGCTTATATTGCCAGTAACACCTCTAGAATTAAAGGGGGTGGCGTTTGGCTGTATGCTATGTATTTAATGTAGAATATAAGGTTCATCCTGTCCTTTAGTTTTAATTCTAAGAAGAAAGAGTGCCACAGTTCTCAGAATGCCAAGAAGCATAATTGTAGATGCTATCAAAAGCCACAAATGATGGGAGAGCTGGTGCAACTCTTATGTGATGGGATTAATCCATGTAGTTACAGTACAGTGGTACCCCAACTTAAGAGCAGCTTGACTTAAGAGCAATTCAATTTAAGAGCAGAAAACTGTTGGTGTTTTACCTTACAAATTTTAGATATGGTCTCTTCGACTTACAAATATTTATTTTCATTTTTTTATTTTTTTAACTTATTTTTTTAAAATATAACTTATTTTTTTAAAAATTTTAGATAGGTACCCCGACTTAAGAGTAGTTCGACTTAAGAGCACACATTCGGCATGGATTAAATTCGTAAATTGAGGCACCACTGTATTTAGAATTGTGTTTAGTGCCAACACTTCAGGAGCTACAATATGCATACTCATAGCCAGCTCCTGGTGTTTCCACAATGTTTTTTTTAAAGTAAGATTATCTAGTTATCAATATCAACCCTCTCTGCCTGCTAAAGTCATTTCAAAACGTGGTCTGGTAAAACGTCAATTACAAAATGAAAATAAATACCTCATGTGGGAGTAAAAGGTAAAGGTTCCCCCCGCACATGCGTGCTAGTCATATCCGACTGTAGGGGTGGTGGTCATCTCCGTACTCAAGCCAAAGAGCCAGAGTTGCAGAAATCCATGGCCACATGGCTGGCATGGCTGCAAGGAAACACTGTTTTACCTTCCCGCTTTTTACAGCGGTACCTATTTATCTACTTGCATTTACATGCTTTCGAACTGCTAGGTTGGCAGGAGCTGGGTTATCAGCGGGAGCTCGCCCCGCTACATGGCACCCGGGATTCGAACCGCTGTGCTGCTGACTTTGCAGCCAACAGTTTTTGGAGATTTAGTCCACTGAGCCACCACACCCAAAATGAATGCCACCCGCACTGCAGATCAAAGACGACACACAGGACATTCACAGGTCAATGTGTATTGAATCAAAAGCCGTATTTGCTCATTATCTGCTGCAGAAGTTGTAGGCTGAAAATAAATTTAAGCCAACTGTTTTACTTTTACGGACAGCTGGCTTGGTAGGGGTGACTGTCAAGGAAAATATTTTAATTGTCAAGTCTCATAACCCGTTCTTCCAGGAATCACGCCCAGACTGTGGCTGTTGAAGCTTCTGAGCATCAGGACGCGAGATCTTGGTTATGGCACGATCATAATAGACAAAGTGGCTTAAAGCCAGACAAAATGACAGCTGGCCTGTTTCTTCTTTTGCTATGCAAATCCAGTTCAGAGAAGGATTAATGGAAATGGAGCGGGAGCAGGGGTACTGGTGAAGAATGGAAAAAACTCCACCTAGCAACAAGTTTAGATGGGCAAAATGTTCAACAACCGACTGCAATGGAAGTCACTTGGGAAACAATGACAGTACAGTATTCACTAGCCTGCCATCCTATGCAGATATGGGCATAGGTTTGTTTTTAACTGTAAAGTTTTGAAACAAGTGGCCTTGACCCAATGGAGAGCACAATATTTTTTCTTATCACAAACTACCGTCAAATGAGGTGATATTTAACAAGCAGCCCCTCGCTACCTGAAGACATGTTTATGCATTAGACCTTATGGAGTCATGTGGAACAATTTATAACAAGCCAGTCTTATTCACATATTCACTGTTTTCATTTGATTAACTCACAGGGCTTAGAAAAGCTGTATCTTTAGATTCCATCTCCCAGATTTAGCCAGCCAGCAGGGCCGCAGCTGGTGTATATTTTAGGGTTGTGCATTCCTGGTTTTTCTTAAGGGTTGGTTCACATGTGAATACCTATCTCTCATTAGCTATAGCATGAACTGATGTCATCTCAACCAGTGCTTAGAATATTTCCACTTTGATCCCTTGGTTGGCCATCAGCCACCAAAAGAAGCAATGGGTCAATCTCATAAAATGATCTTAATCTCGTAAACATCTCAATGCTAGGGTAGTTGACCAAAACCCCAGGGAAATGAAGTAATAAATAGCAAACATTGGAAATTAAAAATCATTTTTTCTTTTTCATGATTACCTACAAGAAGAATCAACAGATGAGCCAGCTTTGACCTAGTACCCCTGTGCCATTCAGCTGCTAAATAATTAATTATAGAATAGAAGAAAAACTTTGTAATAAACATGGCATTTGCAAGTACCTATACAAATAATCCACTCATCACTAAATCATGGAGGGAAGATCAAACCATGCACAACTTCTAAAGTGGTTCTTGTTATTATTTAATCCTTGGATTTTTGAAAACGCTGTAACTGGGTATGACTTTTTTTGTCTATTTAGCTCATGTACAGACAAGGAAGCCTGGGGGAGGATGAAGCAGGAGTCTCCAAATACTTAAAAAGTTCTTTTAGAAGATAAAATAGCAGCTGTTCAATATGATGGATAGGCCAAAAGCTCCAGCATCAAGTTACAAAGAAGACAAGTGTGGCCAATTATTAGGAAATTCTTTGTGACTGACTCTGCAACAGGACTTTATCATGGATAAGAAATAGAATTTGTTGGGAAAAGAAGCATGAAAAGCAAAGTGTTCTGCTTATATACCGCCCCATACCACTTCAAGTAGTCTCTGGGTGGTTTACTTGGAAATGCTGTTTAAATATTGTTCAAGATCTGACAAACATTTCAGTTATACTTGCATTTATTCTTGCAACCAGATCTTTAAAATGAAAACAAATGTAAATATAATAAGGTATAGTATCTTGCTTTTTTAGTCATTGATCTAGGAACACTTATTCGTTTTCTCCATTTTTTTACCAAGCAGTAGACAAAACTCTCTGGAAGGTTTATAAAATAAAGACTAAAAATCATAAAAAGTATATTGGATACTTGTGGACTGCACATTGCCCAATACAGACACATAGAGGTCTGGAGTGTGGCATCCTGGAATGTTAGGGAGAGATGTGAACCAGCCAGGAACACTACTGTCTGTCATTAGAGATGGGCACGAACCGAAAAAATTGTGTTTTGTTTCTTTTCATTTTGCTTAAGGCTTCGTTTTGTTTTGTTTAAGGCTTCGTTTCGTTTTGTTTCATTTTTAACAATTTTTTTCCAAAAAAAACCGTTTCATTGGTTCGTTAATTCATTATTCATTTTTACCCACTTTTTTCCCCAGCGCCCACCACACGGCATGCAGCATTGGCCACCTAAGCACGGCCTGCTTCTTATCACCCCTCCTGAATGGCCCCATGATAACGGGCCACAGGAGGGAGGTGGAAGGGGGAGTGGCTTTGAAGCCACGCTGCTCTGGCCGCCTAAGCGTGGCCGCCAGCCTCCTTATCTCCCCTCCCGATCGGCCCCACGATAACGGGCCACAGGAGGGAGGCGCAAGGGGGTGGCTTTGAAGCCGTGCTGCTCTGGCTGCCTAAGCATGACCTACTTCTTATCTCTCCTCCTGAGATAACGGGTCATGGGAAGAAGGCACAAGGGGGGGGCAACATCAATGGGCCTCGATGCCAGGAGGGCTGCGGATCCGTGCCGCTTCACAAACTCCCCCCAAACCACAGGTAAATCTGAGGACAGACAATTTTAAAGTTTTTTTAAAACAAAAGAAGTAAAAAGGGGGACCCCGCCGAGCCGTCACCCAGAGTTCGGCTGAGGCTTGAGCCCGCCGCGTCCCTCAATGGCACCAATGAAGTGCATGCTCCCTCCATGCAGCTTGGTGCGAAAGGACCTCTGGACCAGAACCAGGTAGGAGACATCTCCGCCCCGCCCCCCCCATTAACTAAACAAACCTTACCCAATTTTTCTCGGTTCAGTTCGGTTTGTGTTAAATTTGCCCCTAGGGTTGTTATTTGTTTCGTTACATAACAAAACAAATAATGAATAATGAAACAAAAAAAATCATTTTGTGCCCATCTCTACCTGTCATAGTTTACCTTCACCATGGCCTGAGTATGCTGTCTGGTTGCTAACTCTGGATGGGCAGTTTTAAGTCACTGGTCCCCCTTGTTTTTGTTTTCCATCTGTCCATCAGATCTGGACTGAAGTACAGATCAACTCCTTGAAGATGGATTGTCCTCTGGCAGCCCTACAAATAAAATATTGTCCTCTCCAAAAGAGAGAGAGGGGCAGAGAGGAACTGTAGCCACTTTACTTAGAGAGCTGTGTAACATTTCCTGAGATAACACTTGAAATGTAAACAAAAGAACATGAGGGAACACACTGGAACAGACCAAACTCCTATCTAGTCCAACAAAGTGACTAACCAGAAACCAAGGGAAAGCTCAACAAGCATGACAGGAACACATGTCTCATATCCCCCAATGCATATGATATAGTGGAATATTACTTGATACTGAAGAATATACAAAGGCATTCAGGTTCAGACTAAGTGCCACTAAGAATGAGCCATTTGATTGTTTGCACTCCATATTCCAGAATTCTCCAAGAATTGTCCAGGCAAGATTCTGGGACTACAGCCAACAAATGCACATCTGCAGTCATCTTCATTTCATTCACCTGGGAAAATCCTGAGACCTCTTTCTTTCCTATTGCAATGTTTCCATGGGAGGAAGCTACTCCAATGCTTCCATGGGGTTGCTAATCTTGTTGCACTTTATCATGTATAAGTGGGCACTTCCTGAAGAACAAAATCCCCCTAGGAGTCATTGGAGCAAGAAATAAGGCCTAGAAGAGGCCTCAACCTTTCTTCAGGTGATGGAATTAAGGTGTGTGTTTGTAGGCTAGAAAACCTAGAATAATATAAACAAACAAACAAACATAGTACATTCAAGGTTGCACTGATTTTCCTAAACATTTAATTTATCTAATCCTGTTTTAAAACCATCCAAATCCATTGCACTTTATTTATTTATTTATTTATTTATTTATTTATTTATTTATTTATTTATTTATCTCCAGTCTTTCTCCCCAAAGGACTCAAAGTATCTTATATAATCTAAAAAAGTCTTTAAAGCCTAACCATTCCACCTGAATGCACTGTGTGAAGAAACTATTCACTACCTCTACTGGCTGTGAATTCCACAGCTTTAACTGTGCACTAGAGATGGGCACGAATAAAAAATGGCGTTTCGTTTGTCGTTTGTCATTTAGAGGGTCCGTTTCGGTTCGTTTTGGTTTTTCATGAATTTTTGCAAAAAAATCATTTTTGTTTTCATTCATTTTGTTACCGTTTCATTACCATTTATTTCAATTTTTTGTGATTTTTTTTTAGCATTTAAAGCAGTTCACTGTATTGCCGTAACGAAAACGAAACGCATGACAAAATTTCCAGTGTTTCTCTTCGTTTTGTTTTATTTTAGAGACAAAATTCATTTGTCGTTTCATTGCATAACGAAATGAAAAAACGAAAATGAAAAATTGTTCCTTTTGTGCCCATCTCTACTGTGCACTGTATGCGGAACATTCTTCCTTCAATGAAACACTGATTATTCTTATTTTGACATCTTGGTAAATGTGATATGAAAAGCAGGTGCCAGTATTTCATGTTCCACTTAATTTTTTAAACAAATACTATCTATCTATCTATCTATCTATCTATCTATCTTTATCTATACTGTATATCTGTCTTAATCTATCTATCTATCTTAATGTATATGCACACACAAACACACACAGTCAAAGATCAGGCAAACATCATCTTTGTTCTCCTGCCTCCTGGGGTTAGAACGAGAACAGTATTTGGGGCATTAATAGTTAAACTTTGGCATTCAAAGTGTGCATATTATTACGACAAAGAATTGGCAGCTGCTGAAGGAAAAGGGCTTGTGCCTCTGCCGTTCAAACTTGTCAGCCAACCCATGCCAGTTCTGGACGTCTGCCTCTCCAGCACACCCTCATTACATGTGTCTGTCTGAGCTGGCTTGCTCATCTGTTCAGAGGCGTTCCGCATACGTCGGGAATTCTCTCCTCCTCATTGGAATCAGATCGCAATCCGTTCCCAAAGCATCTGTCTCCTAACTCTCCTCCTCCTCCTCCTCCTCCTCCTTACAGGAGCCTCTCTGCTTATGTGGTATCTCTTTCACAACCTGTGTGTTTGATTTCTAGCATGGAAGAAGCCGAACTGCTGAAGGAACGGTTGCAGGCCATCACAGTAAGTGCTTACACTAAGTGTGTGTGTGTGTGTGTGTGTGTGTGTGTGTGTGTGTGTGTGTGTGTGTGTGTGTCTCTAGAAAATCGTGGTCAGTGCTGTTCAGAGGCAACTCAGGGGTATGAAAATGTACTTCCCTATAATATAGTGAAATCCTTTGTTCTGCTTCTTAATTGCTTTGGCTTTGCAGATAGGAAACTTTGAGGGTGAGGTGTTATTTTGTATGTGAAGGGTATTTATAACATGGATGCTATATGACAGTTAGGTCCAGAGCACTGGATGCTGCTGAGGCAGGAGAAGAGCTATGTTTTATATCGGGTAAACGTGATCCTGTCATTAAGACATGAGTGCCTTAGAGAGCCGACATTTATGCATTCATTTGAAGGACACTAGATCAGAAAGCCAAGAACGAGCTGTAGCTAAATCATTCCATGACAGCAAGAAATCGACTCTTGTGCTTTAGATGAAATGTGGTATTTTGTTTTGTTGGTGAATCATGTGCTACAAAGTTGTCATTTTTTTAAAAAGCATGTGGTTGGTGACATTCAAATCAGTTACATAGCAGTTAGGAGATTTTATTGATTAAAAATAAAATATGTGCCCAGCTGTTTAGTAGAAGCAGTTCAACAAAAATGTGTCCTTGTTTTCTGAAGAGGAGGTAGACACAAAGAGAAAGACACTGGATGAATAAAACGCATGGACCTCCAACATCCTTCTGCCCTGACATGGGATCTGTTTTGTGCTCTCTTGTGTCATGTCAGGTTTGGGCCAGTGCATACATACTTACTTAATTGATAGTCTAGCTTTATGCCCTAAAGTGGCACCGAATATAGCCACAACAGTTAAAAATTCAAATGAAAAGAAATGCAATGTAAACATAAACATGGGTTGAAAACACAATTAAAAGCAGAATGATAGAAGGAAGCCTCCATCCATTTAAAGCCAACTTCGGTCTCCAAGGCCTGGCTGAACAAATAGTTCTTTACACTTCAGAGGAGAGACAACCATAGCAGGGAGTTCCAAAGCCTGAAGGCAGCTCCCAAGAAAGCCTAGTGGATTACATCATTGGAGCAAAGACATTGGCTGTTCTTTAAAGACGGAACTAGGATTGGCTGCTGGCAATGTGATGCAATAATATTCACGATCCAAGAGAATTCCTCTGAAGCTAGGCACCACATCCTCTGGAAAAGAACCCTCATTTATTTCTCATGTATTTGTTTTCCCTCTGCTTCCATTGTTCCCAGTACATTCCAGGCATAGGATGCCAAAGGGACAAAAGGTTGGGAAGTCTTCATGTAACTGTTCCTTCTGTAACTGTTCCTTCAGCCTGCATTTGGTTCATCCCTCAACAGGAAGACTTCCTGTTGGTGAAATGGTATCACCACCCCCAGAATCTCTGCTTTCAAAAATAGGCTTTTATAGTATGATTGCCATGCCAGCCTGATGGAATGTTAAATTATGGTGGTATAACACCAGCCAACATCTTCCACCTGTTGCCATTCTCTGTGTTTTTGGATGTCTTTTGAGTTTTCATTCCACGCAAAAAATCCATACAGAAAGAAAAAGTAGACTGCTTGCACAATGTATTTTGATTATTAATGGCAAACACTTTTAAAAAAACTGAAAGAAGGATGGAGTTCGCACACACCCCTAGTTTCCATTTCAAGCTATATTATTATGCACAGTTAATACAAATACTGTAGATAAGTGTGGACAGGCAAGCTGTTGAAATTAGGTCTGCACCAAAACATTATGCTGGGTAAGGGTAAACAAGTGACACACACACACACACACACACACACACACACACACACACACACACATGCAGATAGTACTCGAAACAAGGCAAGTTATTTTGGCACACACAAGAAACCTCTGGAAGTGGTTCTCCGTCTCAATGGCAATAAAAATAAAGTGTTATCAAATTAAATAGCAAAACTTTGTTAGCTTCCCTCCCAATTTTGCTGCTTGAGGTGTCCTCCTCTCTTTTCTCAGTGCTCCAGCCTGATCAAAATCTTTTCATGCTAGTACATTTTATAGATTGATTTGCAAGTTTGCTGTAATAACTTATATTTAAATAGTGCTTCTACCCCCCCCCAAGAGATAGTGTCTGCAAATTCACTTATCTATTAGCTGAAAATACTGAATAAAAACTCCCAGAAATATCTCTATTTTTATGTATTTCTAGGGTATATTTACCAGAAGTGGCCATTAGAGCAAGCCAGAGACCATGTGCATTTGATACTTCCACACTTTTCAATCCCTACTGGATACTGCAGTCCTATTGTGCAAGGTAGAAAGGTGTTCTCTACCTGAGGTGTACTAGCATGATTAAAGAGAATCTAATTGTTAATTTCTACAGTGCCACCCATGTGAGTAGTGATTTACAAAGTACAAGAAGCAGAAAGCTCCCTGTTGCCAACATTTGAGATGGGGACCCAATAGAAGTTGACAGGAAAATAAACAGGGCATTCTTTTATTCCATTAATAATATATTTAGGCTTGATTAAAATGGCAGTATGGAACCTCAGAGGTTGTGACCCGGTTTCATGGAGAAGATAAGAAAAAGGAGTCAGCTTTTGACCAGGGCCAACATTTCCATTAGACGCAGTGTGGCAATTTTTCTAGATGTTTGGGTGTTACGTGCTCCAACACCTGAGAGTGTTTTCTTGAGGCACTGATCCTCCTCTCGTGAAAGAAAGAAATTGTGTTGTGTGGTCTGTTAGTATCTCCTAAACTGGCTCTGCTGCCCTCAGGTGTGGAGAACATTTACCCCACAGCCAGGACTAAGTTAAATTAAGATCCAGTTGGCAGCCCAGTCAGCATTTGCATGGGATGAGACTGTGCCATCTTGTGCCATTCATCAGGCCGCAAATTATCTGGTCCTTGCTCTCGCATTAATATTTGAAGGAAGGTAGCAGCAGGTGAGGAGAGATACCATTATAAAATGGGGTTCGGGGGGGGGATCTGGAAAAGGCTGTGTGGTTCCCCAAAACAATACAGATGCTGGAACAAGTGGAAATAGCAAAAATGTTGGGTTATCTGTGGAATAAAAGTTGGAGGAAATTAAGCCCACCTAGCTGCAGCAACAGAAAAAGACAAAATCTCTCTGCCCTATAAACACAACCAGCAAGAAACCGTGGGCTCTGTTTGAGCTTGTTTTAATTATCTACCCAGTTAATGACTGGATTATTTTAAGGCCAACTATCCTCAGATATTTAGGAAGAGGGAAGGCGTAAAGTTCAGAGTTTGGCAGCAGGATGTTCTTGAAATCTGGATTAACTGAACCACTCAAAACCACCACAGGGGTGTACCTTAGTAAACAACATTTAAAAATAGAACTGCAAGACACCAGCCATCATTCTTTTCTCAAATATATGTCAGCTGTTTGGTTCAGTAAGTTAGGCAGGATTGCTCACAGAGGGAATAAACAATATAGGGGCACATGTAAACACAGACTGAACAATTATTGACCTCTCAGGTGCAATTTATATAATGGCAGAAATAAAACCGTCTTTTGAGATGTGTAGAAAATTGTCTTCTGAAAAGGATGAAGTAAATTTGGACTTCTTTTCCAACTGTTGTTTGTCAATAAAATAACTGCATATGGCAAACAAAAACAATATAAAAATAGATTTTTGCAAATTAAAGCTGAATACCATTATATATTGCATTTATTCCATTCCTCACCTTGAAACAAACCACCCATAAACATTGTGTGTGTGCGCGTGGACACACACACACACACATGCACTAAAGATGAACTTTAAGATCGGTTCTTAAGATCTGTTCTATAACTTTCAACTACCTTAAACTGTTACTTCCTTTTCCTAGGAAATCCTGGGAACTGAAGTTCCTTATGCAAGAACCATTACATTAATAGACCATTCTCTGAAACTATACCTCCCAGGATAAATGAGGGAAACCATGATTATAAAAACTGTAAAAAGCTACTGTTAGTGTGTGGTGTGTGTATATACTGTATAGCCCCCCCCCCAAAAAAATCTATGTTAACATGTTCTGTTCTGTGATAAGTGTACTATACTCCCCTTTTTTGCAGAATCTGAAAAGCTGGAATGGGTGCGGAGCTCTCTCAGATAACACCAAACAGCTCTGCTGTTCCAGTAGAACTACTGTGTAGTAGGCCTTTGTACAGATTTGGTCAGTACCAATATCAAAGGTTGACTCAGAAGGGATTTTGACAAAGCACCACTCTCAGCAGGGTCCCACTGCTGACCTGCAGAGTTCCATTCTTCCCTTTCCTAAGAAAAAAGTAGGAGGAGCCTACACTCACCCTGATCTCTTCCACTGGACAGGACAGCTGTATGTGAGTGCGGGGTTATGTGAATGAGGAGTGCCAACAACAGCCAGATGGGCCCCTTGAAGGAGGGAAACCATTGTCTAAGCCCTTATTTTGGTTTCCTCCCTAACAAAGTTAATATCCTTTTCCCCTAAGGAAGGACATCCAAAGCACTTTTTCCACCCCTTTCATGCCACCCTCTTTGCATTGCCCCCCACGGGGGTTGTTCATAGTGAGGGAGTTGTCTGAATCATTTGCCCTACGCACAGAGGTGGATGTTGGTTCACAGAGAATCCACCACGCTGTGCTGGAGGAGAAAGATGTTCTGCTACTCCTTGACGCAAATGAGATACAGTATCAGCTTACCATAAGCAAAGAGGTAAGAAACATGCCACCACAAGCAGGGCAGTTGAATGCCCTCAACCTTCAGACATGATGAGATCGATGTGGCAATAATAACATGATGACAGATAAGCTGATTCTATTTAGTAAGCAATATCCATATTATTTTTAGGAAATAGTATAGGGTGGGACATTTTTAAATAATGTGCAAGCTCCAGTTTCTGGACTTGGGAAACTCTCCCCACCCACCCTCACCTTAAAAATCTTTCTATTCTAGTTTTCCTTCACCTCTTTAGCTTCTTAATTTAGCCTCCTCCTGCTAGCCTTAATAGATGTCCAAAGAAACACTTCCTCCCCACCAGGACATTTTCCATCAAGTTTCAATGATACAAATGGCAGTTTTCTAAGCCTAGGATAATCAGTGGATCAAAGTTGCAGGAGTCCAGCCAACTGCTAAGAAGAATATTACAGTGATCTTTGTCAATACCACACAGTCCCTCAGCACAGGAATAAGACGTCTTTGGCTCCCCTTGTTTTCAGACTCCAGTTCCCACCCTTTCTGATCATTGATTCTGGTGGGTGAGGCAAATGGAACATGGAGCCCAGCAACAGCTAGAGGTCTGCAGATTCCCCCGCCCTTGCCTTGGCATGCTAAATAATTACGAAACTAAAGGAGATTACCAAGACAACACCAAGACAGCACAATAATACACCAAAATAAATCCATGTGAATACATACCTTACAATTATAGGTTATGAATGTGCGCTTGGCAACAGAGAAAGCTTTTTCCCCTGCTCATAATTCATGTAAATTCGTCCAAATAATAGGACTCCAACAGACTAGTGTTGCTTTTGGCTATAGTGTTGCAAGGATATGCCCTTCAGCTGATTTAAAGCAATCATACGCTGGAGAATACTGTATGTGGTTGGTCTTTTTTGAACCAGGTCACAGAACGCTCTCACGAGACATATAA
Source organism: Phrynocephalus guinanensis (assembly GCA_037367245.1). Taxonomy (NCBI): domain Eukaryota; kingdom Metazoa; phylum Chordata; class Lepidosauria; order Squamata; family Agamidae; genus Phrynocephalus; species Phrynocephalus guinanensis. The sequence continues at coordinate 32,299,079 of CM074737.1, forward strand.
ATAAAGGGCAGACACTCCAGAGATTCTGATAAATGCTTCAGAATTTGGAATCCACAGCAGCCAATCAGCAAAATTCCAATTGGCTCAGATTTTCAATAAAATCTATTGTGACATGTTTCTTTTCCCTTATGGATTGTGTGGACAGGGAAGAAACACCCTCTTGTTTTTTATTATTTGTTTTATTTTATTTTTTGTCATATTCAGGGCAAGAGGAAGCTGCAAGAAGAAATCACACAGAAACGCCACACGGTCGAAGAAGAAAAACTAAAACATCAGCACTTGAAGGTAAGTCTGGGGGAGATTCAGTGTTCTTCTTTCCTTCCTTCTTTGGAAGTGTACTACATTAAGGAACCACAATTAAACATATACATGCATATGGATCATTCGATTACCCTGCGCTTGATGGTGAAAGCTGAATGCATGACCTGACTTCTGAAAAGCACAGAGCTGTGGTGGATAGAAACTGCAGAGAGAATATTTATTCACACTTGCAAGTAATTTATATTTTCATCCAACAAGATCACTGTACTTTAAGTAGCCCTTCTCCCAATATTTATCCTGACAGTAACACTATGAGCTAAATTAGGGCCTTTTCACACTACCCCTAAAATCCGCTGGCCACTTGAATTCAGACCAGAGATCTTGGGAGTTTGTCGCTGTTCCTGTGTTCCCACCCCCTCCGCACTCCTGGCTGCTGTCTGCATGAGGGGAGGGAGAAAAAAAGGAAGAAAAGAATGCCGGCTCACCTCTGTTCTGCCGTCTCGCTCTGCTCCCAGCAGCATTCCAGTCTCTTAAGTATCTCTTAAAGGGGTGGGGGCAAAACAACAACAAACAGAAGCGAGGAGAGCCCGGCACTCACTATGTTACATCCGCATCAGGAATTTTTCACCCCCAGAGAGCAGGTACTTGAAAAGTGGGCTGGGATGCGCTTAGGTGGGTGTGGTCGCACTTAATTTTTTGTAAATTCCGGAGCTGGTGGGGAAACAGTTTCAAGCTCCAGATCTGGGAGCCATTTGCCGCAGATTTTAGGGGTCGTGTGAAAAGGCCCTTAGTGTAATAAATTATGACTGGCTCAAGATCATCCACTTAAGAATTTCAACTGGGGGTCTCTGTAGTCCTATCCCAATTTAATGACTACTGCACCTCAAGGACATATGTGTGAATCTGCCCTGCATAAGTCAATATGCAAACAGTACAGTTCAAGTTACACTCATAGTTTCATTAATGCCTCTCAATGTTTCCTTAATATTTCTCATTGTTTTCTTAACATTTAGAACTTGGATTCTTTATTTTATTAGGTTTACAGATGGGCTTTAAACTTAAACAGCTAGAAAACAATAGACTATTAATAAGCACCGAGGATTTCAGAAGTCATATAAATAATGGGCTTGCGTTGTTTAGTCACGCTGTTCTGCAAATTTAAAATGAGATCATGGCCAGAAATAATTCCTTACTAAACCCATGCCTGCCCTTTTTTCCAGCAGGGTGTGCCTGTGGCACTTTGCTTTATATACCATCACAATTAGATTCAACAAAGCATCAAGTAGCAGAGCCTGCTAAAATCCTCAGGCAGTAGCTTATTTTATCTGGCAAACCTTTAGTCAATTTAGTTTAATGGAACTAAAATGAAAAGCTGTTTTGACCCTGCTTCCCACGCACAGGAGACACATCGGCAGATTTTACCCCAATGTCAAACCTGCCAAGTTCCTTAGTTCAGCATCTCCTTTACTGAGGGATCATATAACCAGCCTAACATGAATAAGACAAGGTGGGTGGAGAGAGAGAGAGAGAGAGAGAGAGAGAGAGAGAGAGAGAGAGAGAGAGAGAGAGAGAGAGAGAGAGAGAGACTGAGTTCATGTTCTCAAGTTTGGCTTTGCAAGGACAGCTTGACATTTCTTGTCATCTTACAACAACAACCCCCCATCCACAATGCTTATTTCTTGAAAATATCCACAAGCATTATGCTGCCATAAAGAAACCCCAACACAAATCATGCCCCTCCATAAAGGACAGACAAGTCAAAGTGCTCAGCTGTGAAGGTCAGCTACAAAGTGCACAATACTGTATTTCACAAGTTCTTAAGATTATCTTATTCATATTTTCCCCACTTGTTCGAAAAATTCATTTCTAAGAAGCAAAGACATGCTAAGGAGTACATTGCAATAAGTGGGAGGGCTAGATCATGATATTTAAAAGCAAATTGTTCTGCTTATAAATCACCCCATTGCACTAAAAGCACTCTCTGGGTGGTTTGCAATTTAATTATGCAAGCTACACATTGCTCCCCCTCGCCCAGCAAACTGGGTTCTCATTTTACCGACCTTGGAAGGATACAAGGCTGAGTAAATCATGAGTCACCTACCTGGGATTGAACCCCAGGTCACGAGCACAGTTTTAGCTGCAGTACAGGCATTTAACCACTATACCAGAAGGTGCACATGGGTTTTGCACATCACAGTATCAGGGATGAGTGTCATAAGAACAAAAAAGCTGCTTTATACTGAATCTGACCATCTCTCCCTTTAACCAAATATTGTCCATTCTGACTGACAGTAACTATACAATGTTACTGGCAGGATTATTTTCTAATATTACTTCATGGACTCCTATCCAGACTTGACCCTATCTAAAATCAGATGAGATTAAGTGTTGACCCTAAAGCTAACCAAACAAAGGAACATCTGTCTAAGATTTGCTGTTTGTGATGTTTAACTCTTACAGTAGCCACTACGCTGCCTTGTCAAACCCCAGGCATACTAGATACTAGAGATGGGCACGACTCAAAAAATGGTGTTTCGTTTGTCGTTTGTCGTTTAGGGGGTCCGTTTCGGTACGTTTTCGTTTTTCATGAATTTTTTGCAAAAAAAAATTCATTTTTGTTTCGTTATGTAACGAAATGAAAAAACGAAAACGAAAACGAAAAATTGCTGTTTCATTACATTCTTTACAGTTCAATGTATTTGCTGCAACGAAAATGAAACACACGACAAAATTTCTGTTGTTTCGGTTCGTTTCATTTCATTTTGGAGACAAAATTTGTTTTTCGTTCCATTACGTAATGAAATGAAAAACGAAAACGAAAACGAAAAATTGCTCGTTTCATGCCCATCTCTACTAGATACATAACCCCTTTTTGTAGGGTCAGTTTTCTAGCTTTTCAGGAGAGAAGCTGGAGTCTTTAGAGAAGAGTCAAAATGCTCTAACTTTTTTAAAAAAGGTAGATGGAAGTGTGTGTGTGTTTTTTTTTTAAATTGGCTGAAATCCTGTTCTGTAGTTATACAACTGCATAACACTTAGACACAACTTGTAGTAAGAAATCTTCATAGACATTATCGGTTGCATCATTCTGAGTCACACAATTCAGCATCCAACAGATGATGTCTACAGAGCAGCCACATCATAACATCTGGACATGGCTACTTGGTTGGCTCAGTGCAGAGAAGCAGGGCCTTAACTAATGCAGGCCACCAGGGCTTTGTGAAATTTTACAGCCCCCACTCCACCCCCAAGTCTAGAGATGAATCAATTATTGAGTAGCAGGAAAATAAGCAACAATACCTCCTGGCCCTATTCTGTCTGTCTGTCTCTCTCTCTCTCTCTCCTTTTCTATCTTTCTTTCTTTTTCTTTTTTTTAATTAATTTTATTTATATTGGTGAATCAGTTGATATACAGTACATGCTTTATAATTACATAATTTCACAACATACCATTATCATGTAGTATAAACGTTTAAATGAATACTGGTAGACAGAAAAGATTCAAAGAATCAAAAACAGAAGGAAATGAGAGAAAAAGAAGAAGAAGAAGAAAAGAAACCCAGACAAAAAAATTTAACAGGTCACATAATTATATGAATCATTGGGGGTTAGTTCTTTCTTTACTTTCACCCATGGTTACAACTTCGCCTTACATCAATAGTTCAGATCCTTCTTTGTATTTAAATTTTAAGCATTCATAAAACAAGTCCTAGGTTTTGGCAAATTTGCTTTCATCTTTATGTTTTAAGATCAAAGTCAACTTGTTCATTTCAGCACATTCTAAGATCTTTGCGATTATCTCTTTATCTTTCTTTCTTTTTTGAAAGCACCAAATTGTGCCCCTTTGTCTTTATGGGGCCTCCTGGCCGTGTCTTTGGGTGAATGGTTGCTGGTGGCCCTGTGGCCAAAATGTCTAGCTATGGCTCAGCAGAGGTATTCAAGGATTCAAACCTCTAGCCCCCTAGCTCTGTCCTTCTCCCACTCCCTCAGTTTTTTTCACTGCCATTTCTCTGCAATGAAAACAAGCCTGCTTTCCATGGAGTAGATTGAGGTCTGGTGTACCAAGTGGCCTCTGGTTTCATGCAGCAACTCAGCAAAGAATCACCTGTGGAAGGAGTTCTGGGGTACCTCCTTCCACAAACAAGGAAAAGTTACACATGCTGGTGCAACAAGGAGTTGTACAAGCACTCAGTCACAATAGGATCTTGGCCATAATGTAAAGAAACTCTTCAGTGAATCTGATTTAGTTGCTGCCAACAAGCAAGGGGACTTACATTAACATTGACCTAAAATTTCTTGTTTGTTCACTAAAAGACTGCTCTCATTATAACTGAACAATTGGATTTAGGTCTTGGGTTTTCACATATAACTGGAAGACATCCAATTATTACTAACTTAACTTTAATTAAACAGTACCATATATTTTGGACTGAGTTGTGGCACTCTATATTTTGAAAATACTCTCTAGAGTAACAACTGATTTGTTGTTGTTGGCATATTCATAATGTCCTGTTTCACCCAATCCAGTAGTGAAAATTAATAGTGTTATTGCTACTAATGATGGCTTTAAAAATTGCACTATATAAGGATTTAGAGTGTGTTGTATTGTTCTGAGAAAATATAATTTAAAAACCAAGCAGCTACATATAAAGAAGGCATAATTAGAAACTGGTAAATCACTGAAGGAACCAGAATGTGCAGGAGCAGCTGCTCTGCATAATAAAGGAAGGTCAAATCTACTTTTTGGTTATATAATGAAAGGCTAGAAACAAAGGATGAAGTATTGGATCTCCCACAGACATTAATGCTCGTTGCACAGCAAGGGTCAGTATGCCACTTTGAAGATTAGTTTCTAAGCACGTGAAAATATGCCCACTTTTGCAGAATAATTCCCACAGCATCCATAATGAATGCAGGATGATTTAGCAGGTGTAGAGTACAACATGGCTTAATGCAAATCACACTCCATAAACCCTTGATAGTTATAGACCCTTGGTAAACACTACGACGAAAGACAAAAATGGCAGTGATTAGAGTCCAAATTTATGGGGGCTGTTTCTGGTCTAGAGAAGCCACAGATTTTGTATCATCCGAATTGGGACATTACTAAAAATAATAATTAAAAATTAAAAAAGATGCCACTAATTTGCATAAAATTCGACATGCTTATTGATATGTACAGATACAGATCTAAAATTAGAAACTATTGCTTATAATTTAAGCATGATTACAATTACAATAAGGGCTGCCTAGATGCCCTAAGCACATCCGATCTCGCCTGATTTCAGAAGCTAAGCAGGGTCGGCCTTGGTTAGTACTTGGATGGGAGACCAGGTGCTGTAGGCGCCTGGAGTAGGAACTGGCAAACCACTCCAGTATTTCTGCCAAGAAAACTCCATGGACATGGAGTCACGAAGAGTCGGTCACAACTGTAACAACACAACACAACACACACACACACATACATACACACAATTACAATAAACAATGAACCAGTGATCCAGTCCCTGTAAAGTTATCTGCTATCCTGGTACTAACTGGATATGCACATTCAAGGTCCATATGATTTCAGTCCTTCTTTGTCTTTATTTTTCTATCAGACTTGGACTGGGCAAGCCTTCAGATAGAGGGATGGCCTCTCTCACAAGAGTCTCAATATTCATGAACCTGGTGCAAAGGGAACACGCATCGAATCAAACAGTTCCCAACCCTGGGCTTTGTTTTGGGTCCTTCCACAATAAACCCAGGCCTATTTATTCGGATTTGACTTACTTCGATGGTATAGCCCAGAAGAAGACTGGATCATTTTGTTATTGCTGGTTCTCTTAATTATCAGGAAGTGAGAAATCCTTGGCGATCTACTGCAGATCATTTACAGATACAGTGGTACCTTGTATAAAGGAATTAATTCCTTCCAAATGAAATTCTGTTAAGCAAATTTTCCTTTATACAAATTTCCCATAGGAATGCATTGAAAACGGAGTAATCCCTAATTGTGACCATTTTATGTTGTACGGATTCACCCCATAGGCAATTCTGTTAAGCAAATTTCCCCTATCTCTGCAATTTTTATGCTGTACAGATTTTATGTTATACAAACCGTTTGTTATATGAGGGTCCACTGTATACTGCTTGATCAATAAGTGTCCATTGTACAATATTGGAAGAGGGGGCAGTCAACAAGCGGTAGAAAAATAATCACCTAATTCTATCACTATTGATTCCAAAATATTCTCCATGAAAAGGACAATCGGGCTAGCATTTGCGATGAAGGTAAGGAGAGAAGAGGCCTGCTATTGAATAGCATCTTCAGACCAGCTGTTGGGCTACCCCTGCCATAGCTGGGATTAAGCAACTGTATACTCCACTTAGGTGGCAGGCCTTCATGGCTACCTTCCCCCAGTCTGGCAGCAGCAGAAACTGGAGTGGCGGTTGCTATGCAACTGCTTCAGAAATACAGTTCTTAACACCTTCAGAGTAGCTCAGAAAGCCTTGAAGATCAGGTCTTTTGCTTGCCTAGCAAATGCAGTTTTTTTTAATGTTCATAGATACGTTTACAGGCCTGGGATTGTAGCAAAAACAGGCTGGATTCACTAGATGTAGAGGAGCTAGACCAAGGGGAAAGAACAGGTGACCAGCATTGGGGCAGACAAGTCAGAATGGGAGATGCCTTGGAGAAGGTGAAAAAGCAGACCTCAGAAAGGAAATACATTCATCCTTTATCACAGGGGTTTCCAACCTGGGGGCCAGGACCCCATTGGGGGTCGAACGACCATTTCACAGGGGTTGCCATGAGCCAGTGAAGGAAAAGGCACAAACGGCTTAGGTCTGGAGGTGGGGAGGAAGGGATGGGGAAAGAGTGAGTTGCAGCTTGATAGGTTGGAGGGGATGTTAGTCAATGGCACCGGAGGCTGCGATTGGCTGAGGGTGCCTGTAGAGGGAAGTTTTCTATGGCACCTCCGGCAGTGGCCTGCCAAAGGGGGCTTGTGGCCTCTTCCAAGCAGGGCAAGGGGTCACCACAACATGAGGAACTGTATTAAAGCGTCGCGGCATTAGGAAGGTTGAGAACCACTGCTTTATCACTATACTCTCTCTCACACACACATACACAAGCCCACACTCACCTTTAGTAGTAATTCTGCCTAGGCACACGAAGGAGATGCAACCCCTCTTTCTGTCTCTAATTGTGATACGTAGTAAGGAACTGGACAACCATGTTCTACATTAGCCTTCTCCAAGCTGGCAGCCTCCAGGTGTTTGGGAGTAGGGGTCCTATTTGCCCCAGCATCTGTAACCAGCAGTTATGGATGATGAGAGATGTACAGTAACTCAAAAATATCTGGAGGGCATGAGATTTGGGAAGGCTGCTTTTAAGTTGTGAAGAATCAAAGGCACCCCATACAGCGGTGGTCCTCAACCCCCGGTCCGCGGACCGGTGCCGGTCCGCGGACCGGTCGGCACCGGGCCGCCTGGGGAGGCCAGGGAGGCTCCTCCCCTTTTCCTCCGCTGCCCTCCTCCTCCTCCTCTTCTCTCCCGCGGGCGGCCGGTGGAGGAGGAAGGCTGGAGGAGCGCAGGAGGAGCCGCTGCCGCCGCCTTTGCCTTTGCCTCCCTCCTCTGCCCGCCGCCGGCCGCGGCACATCCTCCTCCTCCTCCGCCCTCCTCCTCCTCGCCCTCCACCAGCAGCAGCAGCAGCAGGAACCCCGTTTGGTCCGCTTGCCCCTCCTCGCCTCCTCCCAGCCCCTCCCCCCTGCCCTGGGGGCCGGGCACACGGGGGCCAGCGGGGAGGCGGGGGCGCGCATGGGAGGCGCTGGCGAGCCCCCCCACGCGCGCGCACCGCCGCCGCAGCGTGGGGGCCCCCTCGGTCGGAAGAGGAGGTGGGTGCCCCTCCTCCTCCTCCTCCTCCTCCCCGGGGCACGCGCCCTTGGCCCCTCCCTGCGGCCGCGCTCCAGGGCGGAGCTCCCCCGCTGCTGCCGCCGCCGGACCGCGCCTGTGTTGGGGGAGGGCGGGGGGCGTCGCGGGCCGGCCCGGATGTTTTCCCCGCCGCCGCCGCGCCTGTGTTGGGGGCGGGTGGGGGGGCGTCGCGGGCCGGCCCGGATGTTTCCCCCACAGCCGCCACGCCTGTGTTGGGGGCGGGCGGGGAGGGGCGTCACGGGCCGGCCCGGATGTTTTCCCCGCCGCCGCCGCGCCTGTGTTGGGGGTGGGGGGTGGGCGTCGCGGGCCGGCCCGGATGTTTTCCCTGCCGCCACCACGCCTGTGTTGGGGGCGGGCGGGGGGGGGCGTCGCGGGCCGGCCCGGATGTTTTCCCCGCCGCCACGCCTGTGTTGGGGGCGGGGGGGGGGGCGTCGCGGGCCGGCCCGGATGTTTTCCCTGCCGCCGCCACGCCTGTGTTGGGGGCGGGCGGGGGGGGCGTCGCGGGCCGGCCCGGATGTTTTCCCCGCCGCCACCACGCCTGTGTTGGGGGCGGGCGGGGGGGAGCGTCGCTGGCCGGCCCGGGTGTTTTCGCCGCTGCTGCCGCCGCCGCCCCCCCCCGTGGTCGCCCCCGCCCCCCCGCCGCCGCCGCGGCCCCCCCGCGGTCGCCCCCGCCCCGCCGCCGCCGCAGGCCCCCCCCCCCGCGGGCGGGCCAGGGAAAGGTTATTGGGGATTTACCGGTCCACGGTGATAAAAAGGTTGGGGAGCACTGCCATACAGCAAACAGATGCTCAAATAAGATTATTGCAGTATTAGAGGAGCCCTAGTTTTTTTTAAAAAAAAATCTATACGTAACACTGAGCCAAAACTGTGCTTCCAAGTATGTTCAAGAGATAAACAACACAGTAACAAACAATTAGGGTGGTCACACCCAGGGAGGCGCGGAAGTCGCTCATGCGCAACCGTGTCTAGTGAGCTGCGCCTAGCACAGTCCCTGCCCGCCTTCAAAAAAGTGCTCAAAACCTTGCTTTTTAGGGAGGCATTTGGTGACATTTTAATTTAATTTAAATATTTTTTCTTTCACCCGTGATGCCTCTCGCTGAGGGTTTTTCCCTCTCTTTCTGGCAGTATTGTTGTCCCGTTATTTACTGCTGAATTTTAATATTGTTGTAAACCGCCCAGAGTTCCTATTGGAAGATGGGCGGTATAGAAATGAAACTAATAAATAATAAATAATAAATAAATTACATCAGCAATTGGGATTGTAAAAAGGTAAAGGTAAAGGTTCCCCTCACACATGTGTGCTAGTCGTGTCCAACTCTAGGGGCGGTGCTTATTTCCGTATTCAAGCCGATGAGCCAGTGTTGTGCAAGTCCATGGCCATGTGGCTGGCATGGCTGCAAGGAAACACTGTTTTACCTTTCTGCTTTTTGTGGCGGTACCTATTTATCTACTTGCATTTACATGCTTTCAGACTGCTAGATTGGCAGGAGCTGAGGTTAACAGTGGGACCTCACCGGTGTGTGGCACCCGGGATTCAAGTATCCACATGAACATTCTTAGGTGCTTCAGCTATACAGCAGGGCCATATCACATCAGAAAGGCATACATTTGAATTTCTTCTCATGTAGGACTCATTCACACAAGGCAGACCCAAGACAACTTTTTGGCTGAGGCAGAGAAGCAATTGATATCTGACTCCACCCCACATTATCCAAATAACAGCAAATAGTACCAAAAGGTAGGCAAAGTGTCCTAGCAACAAAGGAGGAAAATCCACAAGTCTGCCAATAAACATATACTTGGATCTGCTGCTTGAAATGGCCATCTCACTTTGCCTAACAGTAGGGCTGGCTCTAGCTATCACATTACACACACCTCAAGATCAAATTATCTCTTACATTATTTTTTACATTAATGTCATTTTCACTTTTTAAAAAATATTCTCTAACGTCAATGTGCAGGGTTTATGTGTCAGATTATGAGGCATGGCAGACAGAATATATATTTTAAAAGCCCTTTCCTTTCCTCCCTCTTTCTTGTGGCCTTGTATCTCTTCTTCCTTTCACCGGGAAATATGCCTTCTACATACCAAGTGCCACCTGAAAGTTTTGTTGTTTACCTTTTTATTTTGGGATCAACAGAAGAATCTGTTTTCAGATGTAAAGAAATAGGCCTTTAATCTGTAAATGTTCCTTAAAATACCTTTGTAGTGGTTTACATAAGCCAAGTCTCACACAAGATTTACTTTAATTTATGGTTGGCTGGCACAGAAGCATTATGGGAATTGTTTCTGACTAGCTGACACATCTGTGGCATCCCAAACATGCATGGGGTCTTGATGACAGAGATTCCGGCTACAGCTTCGGTAACTGTGATAGGGTGAAATGTGAACCACACATGGCAGATGCAATATTCTTTGTTCGAGCTATTCTGAAAATCATATCACATCACACTGTTAGTAGCTGCCCTTTGGCGTAATGAATCACATGTTGTTTTGGCATGTTAGAAGTCTGTGCATACATATTAAAATAAATTGCGCTTAAAGATACCGGAGGGAAGGTGATAGATGAAGAGTCAGATGACATTTTGCATCATAGCCTCTCTCATAAACTGTTGGCTTCAGGTCGTTCCCTTATTGGATCACTTCCCTTTCCTTTAAGAAATAATTTGTTATTTGTTCTCCTGTATCTGCATTGGAGAGGCAGTCTAGCAGGTGCTGCCATGTTGGCCATCAGCAAGCATGCATTAACAGAAATTAGCTCTTGGGCTTTTGTACTCAAGTCTAAGCTCTTTTTTTATCTGTTTTGTCCTGAATGGATTTCTTCAACATCTTTTTTCCCCTTTTATGTTTTCAATAGCATCTTGAATGATGGATTAGTTCATATTTCATTAAATGTAGGAATGATATCCTAAAGAGACTCCCTCTATTAGGAATTTGTGTTAGATCTGTAATGAAGGAAATTGGGCTGGGGAATTTTACACACATTTCTTATTTCTGTATAGAAAAAAGCTCTGCGTGAGAAATGGCTCTTGGATGGATTAAACACGTTTACTCCAAAAGAACGAGAAGAAATGCAAAACCAGAACCAAGAGGATCAACAACAGATGAATGAATTGGAACAAAACATCCTTAGGTATACAACACTACATCTTCTTTTGCTCCACCACGAAAAGTTTCATGATTAGGACACATTTCAGTTGCAGTGGTACCTTGTATAAAGAAATTAATTCATTCCAAATGAAATTATGTTAAGCAAATTTTCCTTTATACGAATTCCCATAGGAATGCATTGAGAGCATAGTAATCCCATTTTTATGTTGTACGGATTATCCCCATAGGTGATTATGTTAAATAAATTTCCCCTATCTCCAGAATTTTTATGTTGTACAAAATTTATGTTATACAAGCTGTTTGTTATACAAGGGTCCATTGTATTTGTTTCAACTACTACCTTCTTTAAAAGAACATCTTATTTTAAAATTCTAAATATCATGCAAAAAACATGATGAAATATCAGCCATTTGCAGAATATGATATGAACTGCTGATTTTGGCATGCAAATGCCACTTGTGTCTCCTGCATCTTCATATAGGAGAAACTCTTATCTGAAACCTTATAGGAATGCTTGCTAGGGGTTTTAACAAGGAAGTGCAGTTTTAGAACACACCACAATGCTATTGTAAGGTTTTACCATACAGAGCCCCCAAGTCATTTTATGGGCCATTGGCCTGTACACACACCTTTTATATTCGCTGCCACCATTCAGGTTATCTCACTTTAAATAACTGAGACCCAGTCAAGATTAATGTGAATAAAATAAAATAACATTTATTGAATACAATGAGTTGCTTCAGTTACAAGCTTTCTTTGTGCATACTTAATAGAAAGTTACTCTAAACAATTACACTCAAATTCTGTCCTTTACTTTTCTCAAATCACTCTCATCTGTCTCATATCCTAACTTTTCCCTACCTAATTTCACAAACCTTGGGCTGAGCCTTGTAAGTACTTAGGGTCTGCCTCCATGCTCCTTATTTGGTCATAAGAGTTAACCCTTTACACCCTCCTATATAGCCACTTCAGCCATGAAAAGGGTAAATGCCACAGCCATCACCTGCAAAGATGGTGTCAGTGACAGGGTGTGATCACACAAGCCTGAGCCCAGTCTGTACCCAAGTTGGACCATTTTTGTCCAGCTGTAGAGCTTCTTTTGGGGGGATGACTAAAGTGATCCCCTGGGAGACAGAAAGGTTGCTTTAAGGGAGGCAGTGACTGTTAAAGCCACTCTTTCCAGTGCAGTTGTTGTTGTTGTTGTTGTTGTTGTTGTTGTTGTTGTTGTTGTTCAATTGTTCAGTTGTGTCCGACTCTTCGTAACCCCATGGACCAGAGCACACTAGGCTCCCCTGTCTTCCACTGCCTCCCGGAGTTTGGTCAAATCCATGTTGGTTGCATTGATGACACCATCCAACCATCTCATTCTCTGCCGTCCCTTTTTCCTTTTGCCTCTAATCTTTCCCAACATCAGGGACTTTTCCAAGGAGTCCTCTCTCCTCATGAGGTGGCCAAAGTATTGGAGATCAAACCTATATATCCTGAAAGAAATCAACCCTGAATGTTCACTGGAAGGATAGATTTTGAAGCTGGAGCTCTAGTGCAATTAAGCACACTCATTTGCAGCTATCTGATCACACACTGGCTCTCTTCTCATCTCTAGCAGCAGTACATGCATGAGGGCGCCATTTTGAGCTATGCCCCTGCTTCTGCTTTGTCAGATTTGTAGTGACCGCCCACTGCAAATCTTTTTCTCTTGAAACAGCCGACCAATGACTTATTCAGCATAAAATAACTTCCTGTGTTCCACGACATATGAAATGAACACGACTTTCATTTCAGCTGGTACCAAAGAGGACATGTCTTACTATAGATTCTGTCTACACTTATTTCAATATCTCAGTGGCTTAGTTCTCTGGCTGGGGAGACAGACACTGGGAGTTGGATTCCCCACGGTGACTTCTTAACAAGGGCTGAACTCAATGATCCATATTGCCTCCTCCAGCTTTGCAGTTCTGAGAGTATAGTCTTATTAAAAACCCTGCTCCCCTAAGATGTCAGCATCTTTGGGAGAAAATTTTCACAAATTATTTCAAAATGCATTAAAATCTGTGTTTAGTCTTCTTGGCTAGATTTGTTTAAATCGCAGATTAGCACTAAAATTGAAGACTCTCAAGTTGAGCTTTTTGTAGCACAGGTTCGCTTCATGGCTAATCCATTCTTTCAAAAATGTTGGGAAAATTCTGTTAAAAGCATTTTCTCGATTAGATTTTTCTCATTTTACTGCATTAGCAGTAAACTGAAAGCTTACAATCCAAGAAGCTGTTGCCATCTAAACGTTATCTTCAGTGCCAAATAAAGCTGGAGGAGAAAAAACACCTAATAAAGGTATTTTTTTTATAAAAAAAAGCTGAAAGCCAGGGTTTTTGTCACTGTGGGTACCAATTTGCCATGGCTGACAATTGGAAAATTACCAGCATGATTATTTTACAATTGAGGTCATGCAGTGACACAAATGCTACATTGGATGGGCCTTCTCACAATGAATAGACATTATGACTGTAAAAAGTGTTAACATATGTTGTCATAAAACCCAGTTTTCAATTTGGAGATAATTAAATGAGAAACTGATAGCTTTGTTTGTCTTTTTCTCAACCAACATCTAAATACTCTGTGGCAAAGGTACCATATAATGTCTACCTACTCAACACAGGTCTTCCAGCATTCCAGCATGCTGTGAGTAGAACGGGCTTGGGGACACAGTTTTAGTATCAAAATAAACCTCTTTTAATGTTACTAAGGAAGATAAAAGGGGATCAGTCAAAATCCTCTGTGGTCTCATTAAAACACTCTCTATTATTTTAAAAAAAAACAGAATTCTTTAGAAGCCAATAACTATAAGCATAAAATCCCATCATAGGCAATGACACTAAATATAAAATTTGATGTTATTCATATTCTAACACAAATTTGTTTTCTCTCTTGTATGTATGCACATGCTATAAATCCTAAAGGAATTTCTTATCAGTGGACTCTGATAATAAAAGTAGAAGCTGTAAATTTTTATTTACATTAGTAGCATTTCTAGATATACACCTTAAGGTCTTACTAAGGACTTTGATCCTAAAAATCCTAGCCAGTAAGTTTAATGGTTAGAGATAACAAAAATATAGTACAATAGTTGTCCAGAATGTTTGAAAGCTACTGGCTTGTTTGCTCCAACAGTGTCTTTCTGTTGCAAGTTAAGGAAGCTTATATATCAGATGATTGCCTTTTAAATACAATTAGATCACCGCTGTTTTTCTGCTCGTTATTTTTTATTCTATTTGTGACCTTTCCTGCTCAAATCATTTTCTCTTCCGGAAGCATTCCAGTTTGATGCAGACCCCCAAATGTGCTCAAGCTTTTAATGCAATGGATGTATGCAGCTTCACAACAAAATGTCACCAATATTAAATTGAGAAAGGTTGCCTGCCAACAGGAACCCCATTCACTTTTAGACAGATAATCATGTGTTAAACGAAATGCTCTAGAAAGGAACAGAGGCTAGTAAATGCTGCTTTCCTTAGTAATTACGGTATTTTAGCATATTCTGTCCTTTGCTAGCACATTTTTAAATACAAAACGATGAGCTAGTACTAATTCTGCAGTACAATTTGATCAGCAATGTGACAATGAATCATTTCTTAAAAGCCATACTCAACTCTTCCATCCCCAGATTCATTTTGGCAGCTAAAAACAAACACTCTTTCCTAAATTAAAGTAATTTCATCAGCTGAGCTCCAAGAGAGCACCTTGCAACTTCTTGAAGGATTTTTTAAATTGTTAAAATGTTGTATATTGGTAATATTATAAAAGGAGGCTGTGCCAAGTCTACAATGGAACAGACATCGTCCACGCACAACCCATTTCTTAATTTCTCTGTTTTTTAATGCAACATAGAGTAGGGTGTGTTTTAGGGTCAAACTAGTTATTCCCTTGTTCTTGAGAGACTGTCATGGCTCATGGTTTTCAGCTCCTGTGTATATTGCATTGAGCACACTTTTTTCAAAATTTGAGCATAGAGGTTGTGCTTAATCACAGGCTTAACATACATACAAGGCTGATTGCTGGGAAACATATTTTTGAGAAAAACCTTTGGCACAGGAGGAAAACAGATTAATTGTAGAGAGAATATGAATCCACATTTTACTTAACTTTTCTTTAATATCTGTCTACTCTCTGCATTTCCCCAGTCTAGGTTCTGAGGCCTCCTAATGCAAATCAAACCCCTATGACAATCTAAGTCACAAAGCAGCAAGCTCTAGATCAGTGGGGGCAAACATTAGGCACTCCAGATGTTTTGGACCACAACTCCCACCGTCCTTTGTCATTGGCAATACAGACTTGGAATTCTGGGAGTTGTGGTCTAAAACATCTGGAGAGCCGAAGATCCGCCACCACTTCTCTACACAGCACCTTTCAAGTCTCCCATATTAGTCAGGAAATCAAGTTTTTAGGCATCTTTCCCGCCATCATCCCGTAATAGTATTTTCTTGTAAATCACCCAGATTTTATAATTTTTTAAAATTCTCTGAATGACATGGGTGGCAGTGGCCATGTTAGGGGTTGCTGCATGGGCACCGCCATGTTGGGGGCAGCTGTTGAGCATGCTCGGGGCACTGAGCATGCTCAATAGGTGGTAGGGGCAGGGATACTGTGACCAGGATCTCTTATTTTCAAATCCAAAACTTTCCTTTGTTTGTGGGGGGGGTTTGTTTTGTTTTTTTGCCATCGGGAGCCCGGCACCAGAGGGGGAGGGGGAGGGGAGGGGAGGGGCGTGTTGGGGTTTTTTTTAAACTGGGAGGGGAAGGGGGCACTTTGTTTGTGGGGTTTTTGCGATATGGGGGAGAGGGGGCGCTTTGCGGGGTTTTTTTGTACATGTGTTTTGTTTGTGTGCACGCAAGCTAATGTGCACACACACATTACAGCTCCCCCCAGTTTACTTATGCAGACTGCACATTGCCTCCCCAATGAGCTGGGTACTCATTTTAGCAACCTCTGAAGGATAAAAGGCCGAGCGGTCAATGGCTGGAGCCTGTTAAACCTGGCCCTTTTGGTACTGACTAGGCTAGGCTTAAAGGGGTCCAGCCATTGACAGCTCAGCAGGAACCCGAAAATGATGGAATGAAACAGTTCCTTTCAATGGAAAAACGAACATTTTGTTTCATCTATAACAAAATGCTGCTTCCTCGTTTTGTTTGGTTTTGTTTTGTTTTGTTACAAAACAAAACAACAAAACAGCATGTCGTTTTTTGTTTCCTGCCATCCCTACTCCTTGTTATTGTATTCTGTTGTACTGTTTTCTATTTGATATACTCTGCAATGGCCTGTGTGCCATGCAATAAAAATTTTTCGCAACTCCCAGAATTCCAAGCCTGTATTGCCAATGACAAAGGACTGTGGGAGTTGTGATTCAAAACATCTGGAGTGCAAAAAGGTTCGCCACCACTAACATAGGGCCACTAGGGCTGCTGCACAGCCAGCCCAAAGTTTTCCTCTTCATTCCTCTCTTCTTTCCCTGTGTATGCTGTTCTTGTGTATTCAATAGTATCTGCCATTAACTAGTAGGAGAGTAAAGCACTGTGTGCTAAAATTGCTAGTTATGACTTTGTTTTTACACCATATCATAATTACAGGTGTTATTGCTTTTACATTATTCCTTTTGCAGACTTGAGAAAGAAATCGAGGATCTTGAGAAAAAAGAGCTGAGCATATCAGTGAACGAGAAGACCATCCTGAAGAAGCTTAAATCAGTCGAAAGGACCACAGAAGATATTATAAAGGTCAGAGATTAGTTTTAAAAATCCTGCCACTGACTATGGGTTTTTGAAAACAGTGCATTTTGATAAATGTTGGGATGAAAGGAAAAAGAAGGTGTACATTGCACTGTGGTGGAAACAAAAAGTGACTAAAATGACAGGTCACATAGGATCACAAAGATAAATGTGTAAAAATCAAGGTTAATATAATGAGCAGGGATTCTGTGTCTCACCCCTCATTCCAGCTGTATAAATGTCATGTCATGGCATTTATTTATTTATTTATTTATTTATTTATTTATTTATTTAGAATATTTTTACCCCACCTTTCTCCTTGGAAAAGGGCCCAAGGTGCCTTACAATCACGAGGGCCAATATACAACCCAGACCATTCAAAACATATTCAAGTTAAGCTGTATGGGAAAACTAGTTGAGAGATGCTGGGAATTTCAGTCTGAAACTCTGAAAAGTCCCAGCTCTGATTGATATAATTGTACTTTGAGCCTTGAACTGCAACTTCTCTTTTCTAATCTAAGAGTCTCGTGTTACTTATTAATTATGTCTGTGGTGGCTCACTATCAGAACATACGAGGGAGATCCTCTGCTAATCTCTGAAGTCAGAAAATGAAATTGTGCTTTCCGTTTATACGGTATGCACTTTAGAGAAAGTCTGAATAAATTCAGTAAGCTTGACAATACATCCTGAAAATCGAACAGTCCTGGAGTAGGACTATTGTGCCGTTGCTAGAGTGGAGAACAGGCACTTCCCTTGCTTGCTCCTTGAGTCTATTTCTGGATATGGAAGGACAGAGAAAGCCATGGACAAAAAGCCAGGGGTGACAACTTAATGGACCAGTCACATAGCCTGTGTAAGAGATTAAAAGATCAGTACCCTAAACCCTTGCCAGCAGAGTTAGTGGTAAAGGCTCCTGGGTGTTTGCCATACAAGAACATCTGGGCCAAAGGTTGGGGACGAATGCCCTAAATGGAAAAGGGGAAAGGTTTAATATCCCCAAGGAGGCTGGACTCTAGTAACCTAGCAATTTCTAATTGGTTGAGCAGAAACAAACAAAACAAATCAGAAGAATTTTTCTAGTATTTTTGTTTTCCCAGAGTCCTGCCTTCTGTTAGGAAGGCAGTTGAGACCTGTGTGGATACAGGAGCACATACCAAGTGCATCATAACAATGGAATTATTTTGTTTCTGAGATGCCGCTGATTTGTAAAACTCATTTAGAAACAGGGGCAGTTCTTGTGTATCTGTACAGGCTATCAGTGAGCAGCCCTGGATATGTTTGAGAGCTCAAATGTGGACATTTTGCTTCTGTTTCCATGGGCAGGCTAGCCCAAATTCCTAACAATACGCCAGTTAAGAATCAAAGAAAATATGTAAGCAATTTTATAAAGGCTAAATGACAGGGCACGGCAGGGGGAGGGAGGACAAAGTTGTGTCCCATTATGTTGACTACATGATGTAAAAAGAAATGCAAATCAACCCAGAGTCCTCCAGTTAATTCTAATGACTTGAGGAAATCAGTGTTTCCCAGGGAGTAAACTTTACAGGGAGCAAATTTGTGTTTCCCTCACTGTACAGTCACATCCTAACATGGGCGTAATTCAGTGGCACATAGAGGATTGACTTGCACTGTATCCTAATGTTTGACGCCGGGGTGGAGAATGTTCTACCCTCTGCATGTTTTTTGCTTACAATTCCCATCAGCCCCATCCGCCATAGCTAGCAATAGGGGACTTTGGGAGTTGTCATCCAAAATATACGAAGGGCCAAAGATTTTCCATTCTACCTTTTACACCAAACTTTAAAGAGCAATAAACCAGTCATATTTTCTTTAAATCACTTGGAAAAAAATCACACAAACATTTGTTGCTGTTTTCCCCCCCTTAGTCTGTGAAGGTGGAACAAGTAGAGACTAGACAAGGTATGTTTCCTCAAAGTATAGAATTTAAAATTATTTCTGCAAAACACTGGGAGGAACAACTGTATATACTGACAGTCGACTCTTTTCATAGAGCCAGCTGATGACATCTATGCCAATATACCCGACCTTCCAAAATCTTTCAGACCTTCTGCACTTAAAAGGACAAGGCATCTTGAAACAGAGAATGATGAAGAAAACCGGAAAGGTACAGTTGAATATTGCAATTGAGGGGGAAATACAGGATTCTAAAGGGTGATATGAAAAAGAATGTTGTAGCAGGGAAATGAAGCAAGCATTGAAACAAACAAACAAAATAGAACACATAAACACATGTAAATAACTATTTTATTGAAAACACCTCTAGCTCAGTATTGTTGGCACACCAGGTACACAATGAAAGCCCCAGACACCACCATTCTCTTGCCTTCTCTTGAAGACTTTTTAATGCAGCCTTTAGAGTCCAAATTGTTTTTCCCGGATGTTCAGCTGGGTGAATTTCAGCAGGAAGGCAGGCATCAAAATTAATCTTAACCTGCTACTGTTAACAGTGGGGAAATCACAATTTCAATTAGTATCACTGGAAGAGAATGGGATTAAAGGAATGTCTCCCCAGCAACACCTGCAGACAAGAACATGCTTATTCTCCTTATTTGTTGCTTCAAAGGAAAGCATGTGTAGGGTTGGTGGTGCCGTGTAGCAGCTATTTCAATATGAGGAGGGAAGCAGGCCATAAAACGGGGAGCAATAAAAGACAATGCACGACCCATTTTCCAACATCGTTATCTAGCAATGTCACTGACAAGCTTATCAAGTTCGACACATCTCTTTAACCATTGCACTGCATATGTGTTTAACAGCAATCTCCGTCTCTTCCCACACAGCCCTGTTTGCTATGGAAATTAAAGTTGAAAAGGACATGAAGACCGGAGAGAGCACCGTTTTGTCAACAATACCACTTCCTTCAGAGGAATTTACAGGCGCTGGAGTGAAAGTGTATGATGATGGCAGAAAGTCAATCTATGCCGTGTGCACCAACGGGACCATTAAAAACAGTGAAGCCGATGGCCTTGCACCTGTTGAAGTGGAAGATCTTTTAAGGCAAGCAACGGAAAAACAGTCCATGTCTCCCACGGAATATCACGAGCCAGTATATGCCAATGAATTTTGCAGACCAGCAACACCCCTAAAGGATAAGTTAACCCACGGGCTGTCGGGAGACAAAGGCATTATTCAAACTCAAGTTAATAGGCACGATGTTTTTCAACCTACCCATAATAAAGGCATACCTCAACAAAGAGCTGGAAATGGTCTAGATCTTTCTCAGAGCTGTCAACCAAATTCTCACTCACCAGTCCTTCCTGAGACAGAAAGGACTCAGCAATTAACTTCCCATAATGAGATAACATCTAAAGTACAAAGGGAAGTTATACAAGAGTTTGTTGATCCATGTCAAAAGATGAGAGAGAACCAGCAAGACCTAATAGCTAGAAACTCTGTAGATGCTCATGACAATCCTCCTGTGATGCTAAAAAGTGACGAAGATTCCAGTTATAGTGTGGTCCATGCTGTGCCGTGCTATGTGGATGATACAGAGCCTGTTACAATGATTTTTATGGGATATCAGCATGTGGACGATGAAGAACTGAATAAAGCTGTGTGTGGATATGATGGGCTTATTCATGCAGAACTTGTTGTCATTGATGATGACGGAGAAGAAGAGGACACCAAAGAAGATACCAAAGCTGAGACGCCTTTGTATCACCCAGTGGGTCCTTATAGCCAAGTCTACCAACCTCCCAACCCAACAGGTGCAGGAACAGAGGCAAACTCTATCAAAACTGCCAGTAACAATATAAACAACTCACCTTACAAAAATTCCATATCACTCAAGGAACAGGAAGAAAGTCTGAGTTGTTCTACCTACAATGGCCAACTCAACAGCCAGTTAGCAGGTGATGGAACTGAAGATCCCTCTTTAACAGGTAAAAAAACAAGAAAGTCACAACGCTGTTGTTCTGTCATGTAAGTGGCTGGCTAATCGCGTTTCCTGTTTCTCTGAGTCTTGCTTCGTCACTTTTCATCTAACAACACAATTTCTAACCCCTTTCCTTCTTGTTTTTATGTCCTAATGCTTTCTTGTAATTTTAATGACTTATTGTACCAACTAGTAATTATAGTACTGTACTTTGAGTGTGCAAGGTCATGACTTCTTTAAAGTCTTCTAAAGTTAGATGAAGGTGAAGATGGTGATGGTGGAAATCAAAACTTTTCTCCTTTAAGTGCACCTTGGAAAACAGTGATTACCAAAATATTTTCTCTTCATGCCTGTGGCATTTGAGAAAAATAAATTCAGGTTGCACTTTGGAAGTAAACACTAACATTTTTTTTCTATTATATGGATAATTCAGAACTCAACTTTGGAATTCAACTGTGCCTCTATTCTTCTGACTTAGTACCGTACAATATACCTTGCACCTTAACAGAGAAACACTGGTTAAACAGGTTTGCTTTGCTTTAACCTTAACATAATGCTGTCCACTTCACTTAAAATATCTTTATGCAAGTTTTGATATCTTTTTTCTTAGCCTGTTCTATTTGTGTGTGTGTGTGTGTGTGTGTGTGTGTGTGTTTCTAATACCATGTGACTAAAATCAGATTCTTTTGTCTGTCTCTTAACATCAGGCTGTCTGTCAATCTATCTTGAATAAAAATGTCTCATGTTTCCTAACCTGTTTGCATGAAATCTTTCACTTTTCTCCTTGGCATAAACCTTTTATTTAGAATCCTGTTCTAAAATGCACACAAGATATATGAACACAGATTGCTTTTTAATCCATATTTATGCTCGAACTAGGTGCAAACATCTGGTTAGAGCTGTGTTGAGGGCATATCTAACTGCCCTTTACAAGTTACAGACCTAGTTTCAAAGTGAAGCCAGATCATTAAAATTTAGAGCAGATTATTTCAATTGCTTTCAATTTAAAACACTTCCATCCTGCACAGGCTTACCCGAAAAGAAATGAATCGGGAGATTCCCATGAATATTAATCAAATCAACATCAGGTCTTCTATCCCATGTCTGTACCAGGATGCAATATTTCTGCTTTGCTTTTCCAAAGAAATGTGTTACAGAATTTCCATGAACACTTTCCATAACATACATGTTTATTCACACATTTCTCCTCAAAGACATATATGTTTGTATGCGGTTCTCCCATTGACTAAAATATGTTTGTGCTTATTTGTTGTTTTAAGCATGTTTACACCATAGGTCCAGTTTCAGACATACTTGATTTTTCAAAAACACACCAGGCAGCAAAAGGTTTTGGGCAGATGACTAGTTAACCACTGAATGCCTGATGGAAGTATTCCAGCTTAACATCTCTTATGAACTGTCAACTATTAGAATGTCTCATGTTGCTATGAATTTTGGGGTAGCCTCAGTCCAAATCCTTTTTGCCCCACTTTCTGCCCTACATTGTTCGCTCTAACAAATGGAATGTATCCTACTACTACTACTACTACTACTACTACTACTACTACTACTACTACTACTACTACTACTACTACTACTTACTGTGAACCAGGTATGCAAAGTCATCCCATGATAGAACCTCCAGATATGCAAGAACAGTAACTAATCAAGAGTCTTGTGCACTCCCATAGATGAAATATGCAGGAATGCAGGGATGCTTGAGGCATTAGTAGCTGTGAAAACACAGTGCCCCTAATAATTCTCTACCGAGGCTCTATGAATGAGAGAAGGCTCTGTGAATGAGAGTGGGCAAACCAGTGGCAAATGAGCTTTAACATTAGTAAGTGCAGAGTGATGCACGTTGGGGCAAAAACAACCCAATTACATTTATAAACTGATGGGGTCTGAACTCTCTGCAACAAACCAGGAAAGGGACCTTGGTGTCCTGGTGGACAGTTCAATGTGCTGCAGCAATGAAAAAAGCAAGCTCAATGCTAGGGATCATTAGGAAGGGTATAGAAAATAAGTCAGCAAGTATCATTTTGTATCTTTGTAAATCTATGGTGAGGCCCCATCTGGACTACTGTGTGCAGTTCTGGTCACCATACATCCAGAAGGATATTACGGAAAGGGAAAAAGTGGAGAGGAGGGCAACCAGAATGATTAGGGGACTGGAACACCTTCCTTACCATCTGAGGCTGCAACAGCCGGGCATCTTCACTCTTAAATAATGGTGCCTAATAGGTGACCTGATTGAAGTTTATAAAATCATGCACAGGGTGGACAAAGTAGATAAGGAAAAACTGTTTTCCCTATCATACAACACTAGAACTAGGGGGCACTCCGTGAATCTTTTGGGTGCTAGATCTCAAACAAAAAAGAGAAAGTACTTTATCACCCAGAGGATCACTGGTCTGTGGAACTCCTTGCCAGAAGAAGTGGTGACAGTTCTCAGCCTTGACAGCTTTAAAAAAAGATTGGACAAGTTCATGGAGAACAAGGGTATCAATGGCTATCATTATGGATGTCTAAGGACAACCTCCCGGTTGGAGAGAGAGGCAGGATATCTCTCAATGCCATTTGCAGGGAATCGTAAGCAGGTGAAGACATCTGCTTGGGAATACCCTAAAGCTAATGGTGAGCCACTGCATGGGACAGAATGCTGCATTGGATGGGCTGTGGCCTGTTCCAGCAAGGCTGTTCTTATGTTTTTAAGTTCTTAATATCACTAACCAGGCTGTCCTAAACCTCTGGCCCCAAATGGATCCAATTACAAATTGCCACTATCCCTAGGCAGTATGATCCAAGATGGAGTATTTCCCCCTTTATATTCCAGATGCGACTGTAGCTGTCCATTAATGAACATCGTCTGGAAGACAAAGACTGTTCAGCTTGTAGACAATCCAAAAATCACAGACCAGACAAAGGCCACCAAAAATAAAAATAAAAGTGATTTTTAATAACATGCCCAGGGGATCTATATTAATTATTTATTAAATGTATAACCCAGTTTTTCTTCAATGAGCTGAAGGCACTTTCTGTCTCTCAGTTTCTCTCCCCCCTCTCCTCATTTATCTTCACATAGGTAGGGTACACTGAGTTTTCCTGGTCCAGTGTTGTGGTGTTAGAAAAACCACTATCCTGAATAGCCACACCTTGCTGAAATTCCCTCACCCACCCAATTGAAAAAGGCACCGGCACCTGGTCCACTTATTCACATGGCCACCCTGCCAAGCAGGTTTTCCAGGTTCTAGATCAAGATGACATCAGATGGGCTGCCTCTCTATGTGGATCTGCACTTTTGAATGTAGCGGTGAGCTTAATGGCTTTAGGCATCAGAAATTGTTATTTCTGAAAACTTTGCTGGGCAATTTAGACTTGCACAACACTGGCTCTTCGGCTTGAATACGGAGGTGAGCACCACCCCTAGAGTGGGACACAACTAGCACGCATGTGTAGGGGGAACCTCTTCCTTTACCTTACCCCGTCAAACATCTCCTCAGTGCAGTACAAACAGCATTTCCTCTCTCTGCACTAGCTAGGCATACAAGCTAGGCAGCAGCAAAGCCTTCCTTGCAGAAAGTTAGCATCCCTTGTGTTGACTTGTTCTTGCTTTGGTCTCCTCCTCCAACTCCTCACACATTGTTAGCCAGCCTCACCACATAATGTATAAGCATATAATGCTAGGAAATGAGTAATTTTCCCAAACAGTCTCATGATTATCCCTTTTTGTGTTGTTGTTCTGAAAGGGAAACAAAGCCAGGAAGACCTGTCGTAACCAAGGTACCAATATACGCATGGCTATTTGTGCAGAGAATAGAGCCGTTCTCTTGGCGTGTCCTAGCAAACCTTGGCCTACTGCCAGTTTTGGAGCCGGTATAAGAGCCAATGAAAGATTCCTACATATCTTCACTCTGCAAGACGAAAGAGCCCAAAGTTCTCAGAAATAAAAATGTCCATCCGAGGACAGCTCTCATTCAAGTAATCGGGGGCCAAAAATGTGAATTGGCCAGAATGAAAAGGAATTGTCTTTTCTAAACTAGGGGTGGGGAAGACTGGACCTCCAGGTATTGTTGAATGGCCACTCCTGTAATCCTTGACCATGAGAAAGGCAAGCTGAAACTGGAGGGAACTGAGTCCCAAAATATCTCAGGCAAAACTCAAGCAAAATAAAACAAAAGACAAAAAACATGTGGCACCTTAAAAGCTAACTTTCGAATTTTAATTTTCATCCAGAGGATCACTAGTTTGTGGAACTCCTTGCCAGAAGAAGTGGTGACAGCTGTCAGCCTTGACAGCTTTAAGAAGGGATTGGACAAGTTCATGGAGAACAAGGGTATCAATGGCTATCATTATGGATGCCTAAGGACAACCTCTGGGTTGGAGAGACAGGCAAGATATCTCTCAATGCCATTTGCAGGGAATCTTAAGCAGGTGAAGACATCTGCTTGTGAATACCCTGAAGCAAATGGCGAGCCACTGTGTGAGAAAGAACGCTGGACTGGATGGGCTGTGACCTGTTCCAGCAAGTCTGGTCTTAATGTAACATTTTGTGGACACGTACACTTCTTCAGACATCTAGCAACAGAGTGAGGTGTGCAATATAATATATGCATTATATTATATTATATTATATTATATTATATTATATATGCTCTCTTGTAAAAATTCCTAAAGAGACAGAAAACAGACACCTGATCTGGATGAAGGTGGGGAGGGGAGGGGGAAGAGGAAGAGGTGGTGGGGGTTCAATTGAGGTCATGGAATTGGGGAAGTAGTATAGATATGGTTGGTGTAGTTTTAGGGCCCTTTAGTAAAAATTACTCAGAGGCCAAAAACAGACACCAGATCAGGGTGAGGAGGGTGGAGGGGGGCGGTGAGAGGGGGTCATAAGGAGTGAGAGAATGGGAAAGTTTAGATTAAGACAGTTTTTAGTTTTCACCTAGATCTGGTGTCTGTTTTCTGTCTCTTTAGGAATTTTTACAACAGAGCTTACGTGTAAATATACCTACACACAACAGCCAATGGATATTGAGTATGAAACGTATATTCCATACATACAGGTGAAACAAAAAAATTAGAGTATCATGCAAATATTCATTTATTTCAGTAAATCAACTCAAAATGTGAAACTAATATATGAGATAGACCAGGCATCTCCAAACTTTGGCCCTCCAGATGTTTTGGACCACAATTCCCACAGTCCTTTGCCATTGGAAATACAGGCTTGGAATTCTGGGTGTTGTGGTCCAAAACATCTGGAGGGCCAACGTTTGGATGTGCCTGAGATAGACTCATTACATGCAAAGCGAGATATGTCAAGCCTTAGTTTGATATAATTTGTGATGATTTTGGCATATAAATTTATGAAAACCCCAAATTCACAATCTCAGAAAATTAGGATAGTGTGAAAAGGTTCAATATTCTAGGCTCAAAGTGTCCCACTCTAATCAGCTAATAAATCCATAACAACTGCAAAGGGTTCCTGAGCCTTTAAATGGTCTCTCAGGCTGCTTCAGTAGGAATCACAATCATGGGAAAGATTGCTGACCTGACAGTTGTTCAGAAAACCATCATTGACACCCTCCATAAGGAGGGAAAGCCCCAAAAGGTACATATTGCAAAAGAAGTGGGGTGTTCCCAAAGTGCTGTATCAAAGCACATAAATAGAAAGTTATGTGGAAGGAAAAAGTGTGGAAGAAAAAGGTGCACAAGCAGCAGGGATGGCCGCAGCCTAGAGAGGATTGTCAGAAAAAGGCCATTCAAAAGTGTTGGGGACTTTCATAAGGAGTGGACCGAGGCTGGAGTTAGTGCCACCCACCACATAGAGACAGATCCTGGACATGGGCTTCAAATGTTGTATTCTTCTTGTCCATCCACTCCTGAACACTTTTGCTCAGTGGTCCAAAGTCCTCTTTTCTGATGAGAGCAACTTTTGCATCTCATTTGGGAACTGAGGACCCAGAGTCTGGAGGAAGAATGGAGAGGCACACAATGGACGATGCTTGAAGTCCAGTGTGAAGTGTCCACAGTCTGTGATGATTTGGGGAGCCGTGTCATCTGCTGGTGTTGGTCCACTGTGCTTCATTAAATCCAGGGTCAACGCAGCCGTCTACCAGGAGATTTTGGAGCATTTCATGCTTCCTTCTGCAGACGAGCTTTATGGGGATGCTGACTCCCTTTTCCAGCAGGATTTGGCACCTGCCCACACTGCCAAAAGTACCAAAACCTGGCTCAGTGACCATGGGATTACTGTGCTTGATTGGCCAACAAACTCGCCTGACCTGAACCCCATAGAGAATCTATGGGGCATTGCCAAGAAAAAGATGAGGGATATGAGACCAAACAATGCAGCGGAGCTGAAGGCCGTTATTGAAGCATCCTGATCTTCCATAACACCTCAGCAGTGCCACAGGCTGATAGCACCCATGCCACGCTGTATCAAGTCACTAATTGATGCAAAAGGTGCCCAAACCAAGTAGTGAGTACATATCCATGCTGATACTTTTCAGAGGTCCAATATTCTTCTATTTCAAATCCTTGTGTTATAGATGTCATATAATATACTAATTTTCTGAGGTTCTGAATTTGGGGGTTTTATAAGCTATACGCCATAATCATCACAATTATACCAAAATAAGGCTTGACATATGTCGCTTTGCATGTAATGAGTCTATCTCATACTGTATACTAGTTTCACCTTTTGAGTTGACTTACTGAAATAAACATTTGCACGATACTCTTTTTTGTTTTGTTTTGACCTGTACAGTATTATATTGCACACCTCATTCTGTTGCTAGTTGTCTGAAGAAGTGGACGTGTCCACAAAAGGTTACATTAAAATATGAAAGCTAGTCTTTAAGGTGCCACATGTTTTTGTTTTGTTTTGTTTTCCTTGAATTTTGCCTGGAATTCTTGCATAGACTAACACAGCTGCCTTCTCCAAAGTATCTCAGAAACAAATATTTACAAATAGTCCATGATCAAGAAAGGGAACTGCTAGAAATAAGTACATCACAGAAGTCCCTTCACCTCCAACTTGCATAGTCAGAAAATTAGCCTCTTTTGTGGTCAGACTTGAAGACATAAACATATTCCTGAATTCTATCTCTCTAATGCTACTCTACCTTGAATTCTAATCATGGCCTATAGATACCTGTTTCAGCCCAAAAGGTTTCCAATCCTCTTTCCATGTAATTCAGCAACACACTCTGTGCTGCTTTTCAGAGGCCAATGTTGTAACATAAGAATCAATTGGCACTAGACAACTGTAAACCCATGTAGACTGACAAACATTCTTGGTTTAACAAGAGCAACCAAGATTACATTTCTAAAAGGATAGAATCCCTGATTGGTCCTGTGTGTGCTGGAACACTGAAGAAGCATTTTATTTATTAGATTTATCCCCCGCCAGTGGCGTAGTTAGAGCTTGGAGCAAAAACAAGTAAGTTTTTGCTCCCTCTCCTCCCCCCCCCACCCGTGTCTCATCCACCCAGCAAGTGGGGCCATATCCTGGGGGAACAGTGGAGGAAGGGAAGAAGGGTCTCTCCTTCTCATGCACTCTTTGTGGGTCTCCTCTCCAGTTAAGGCTCTCCTGTGCATACCACATAGCGTGAGGATAGCGCCAAGCAGGCGATGCCTTTTTCCCCAAGCATGACCTCCGTAGCACGCTTCCTCCTCCTCTTTTCCCCAGCTAAGGCTTGGTGATCGTTAACCCCGGGGAAAAGGGGAGAGGGAAGCAGGCGATGGGATTTGTTTTCCAAGCAGCACCTCCGTCACACACTTCCCTCTCCTCCTTTTCCCGGGCTAACAATCGCCAGGCCTTAGTGGGGGCCAGGAAGGGGGAGCAATCAACAGAGGTGCTGCTTGGGGGGGGAAATGCCTGCTTCCCTCTCCTCCTTTCCTCCGACTAAGGATCGCCAGGCCTTAGCAGGGTGAAAGGAGGACTGCTGGTGGGATGGCACATGGCTTCCTCCTCCTGCTCCCCCTCCAGGCGCCCCCAGATTGCTTTGCACCCTGGGGCAAATGCACTCTTCTGCCCCTCCCTAGTTACACCAGTGTACCCCACCCATCAGTTTTAATTCTTTTAAAATGTGGATTCTACAGTGCAGTGTCTACTGTTTTTATAGTGTTGGACTTGGAAATGAAAAAGCAAATTCTTTCCATTCAGGTATGCATTTAAGTTAAAATTGGCTCCAATTATCATGGTTAAAAATTTAGGTTAAAAATTGGCTCCAATTATCCAATTACCCTTTAGGTTAAAAATTTGCTCCAATTATCCAATTACCTATCTAAAAGATTTTCTTTGTCTGTGGCCTGTTTGAGCTGTGTAATCTTGTTGTCCATTAATAACTTCTAATGTTTAACATTAATACAATAATGTTTAGTCTGGGACCTACCTAAAATTATGTAAGGTAAGTTTATGTCTTCAAAAATTATTAGAAGCAGCGGAGAAATAATATAATATTCTGAATTTTCCTCTTTTTTATATTTTTCAGCTCTAAGAATGAGAATGGCAAAACTTGGGAAAAAGGTGATTTAAGAGCTGCAGTGTTATAAAACTAATTCTCAAGGCAGCATGAGACAAAGCAAAAAGAAGAATGTTCTACATATTGGTCTCGGGTGGCTTTTGCTTATTCAGATATATATCTGCTTATTCAGATATGTTGCTTATTCAGATATATATACATATACAGTATATATACACATGGGAATAATAGCACTTTATATGGAATTAAATGGACAGACAGTGCAAGATAAAGGTTTCTCCTCCAGATGCTCAGTCTAACTGATAAGGATTTAATATATTGAATTTATTCAAGAAATGCTGTTAGCATGTACAGGAAATTCCCATTGTTATGAGGGGTTACAGGAACTTAGGATCCAGTGTCATGAACAGGACTGCTTCTTGAGATAAGTGAATGAACATCGTTCTCTGAACCTGAACAAACATAAGAATGCATAAAGGTGGTTTCCTAGGAGTTTGTTAATTGCAACATTTCCATAAACTCGTTACGTATCCAGATGTAGACTGAAGCACGTCACAGTATTTGCTATTTGTTACCAAAATTCATCTTACTGTTTTCATCTTAGAGGAATAGTGGGCCGCATCCACAGGGAGCATCTGTGTCCTTCTGGACTTTGGATTAATATAGATACACACAAACACAAGATGTATGAAAAGTCTCCTTCATGCCCCCTTGCCCTCTGCTGGCTACATTTTTTCCAGTGCTCATGATAAGTCACTTCTGGTTCTGAACACTTCCAGCCTAAACCAGCTTGTCAAGGCAAAATGTTGAATACTCTCTATTCCTTTGTGCCCTTCAAGATGCAAGAGGTCTTCCTGAACAAACTGTAAAGACAAACAGGGAGGAAGGGAGAAAGCAGGGATCCTGGTGAGTTTCCCTTGGCCCTTGGGCCACACTGTGCCCAATTGTACCTTCTCGGTTTATGACCTTTTTATAAGTTATTCCCACTGCCTAAAAGAGGAAGGAAAGGTTAAAGGAAACTCTTGGCGATACCAGTCTGAAGGTCATGTGAACATCAGCCAGCTTTCGCCACATTTTCTCCACAGGCTGCTGCATTATAGAGCTTTCCCTCATGATGTATATATTTCTTTTCCTCTGCACACAGTGGTGTTACACAAGATTATTTCTGTATTGGACTGTTACGGATCACCACATTCTGTTGCCGATTTCTTTCTAACCATGGCAAAGCCAGACCTCTAGTTGTCACAAACATGATACCTATAAACAAGCCAACTAGGGCCCCTTTTTCAGTGGCATGGAAGCTGGGTTGTGGTCCTCTGTAGTAGTCTTGCCTACATATTTAGTTCACCAGAGGTGAAACAAGCAAAGAGCTGTGAAAGCCCTCTGCGCTTCTACAGATGTTTGTGCTTCCTTCCCCCATGATATTTTCATCTGATGGTTTCCCACTTTCATAAGGGCCGTTTTTCCCCATTCTAGAAGACTGACGTGCCTATTTGCTGGCAGTGAAAGCTTAAATATGGTGGCAATTTTGGTTTTCCCCCCCCCTGTCCTTTGTCCCATCCCTTTAGGATAAACTCCCCCAACCCCTGCCACCCAAGGACTCCCTCTGAAACACAGTTTGGGTCTAAAAATGGTTTCCCCGTGCTTTGGAGTGGAGGGGAGCAACATGGGTTTCCTTTTCTTTAATCAGGTCCCAACTGGCTATACCTAGTGAGTTTACTAAATTCTACCCCAATTCCCAAATGGAACATTGAGTGTGCATGAGCTGCGTCCCTTTGTCTGAAGGGCTGGGGTGTGAAACCCAATTCTTGACTTCAGATGCAGCTTTTTACAACAGCCCTGCTACTTTCCTGCCTCATCTAAGACAATCGTGCCTGACGAAAATCATCTTGCCAAGAACTTTACATCTAGGAATAATCTCATGGCAAACCACATCTTTTACCACGTTTGCACTTTTGGTACATACTTTGAAGAAGAGGGTATTGCCCTCAAAAGCTTGCAGTGATTTTTTGTTATTTTATTAGTGACTTATAACAGTATCACCTACAGCCTAGTGTTGCATTTGTATTTTGTAATGGCCACACATCTCCACCTTTTTTTTTACTTCAACTGAGTTACTCAAATGCTGTTGGATGGCAGCTCTCAGCAACTCGAGCAGCCAGCAGAAATGAAAAATGCTGAGAATAGCACGCCAGCAATATTTGGAAGGCTGCAAATTGCCCGCTCCCTGCTTTAGAGAGCACTAAATCACATGGCCAAATGTGCATTTGAAGTCAGAAGGTTATGTTTACCTCAAATCTCCAGGCAGGATTAGGAGAGAGCCCTACCTGTTACCCTAGATCAGGGCTGTCCAACTTTGAACAGGCCGAGGTCTACTTTTTCAGGACGAAAGTGCCTGAGGGCTACTACTACTACTAAAACCTTTACTTATGAATTTTATCTGTTCCAAGCATATGCTCATAAGTAAAAAAAATTATAAGTAGAGCAACAGTTTTCTATAGGAACACATTGAAAATCAATTGATTCTTTCTGGAGGGAACAAACTCCAATGCATTCCTATGGTAAGGCTGACCATGCACGCAAAGGAGGTGGGCACACCCATGACCCTGCCCCTCACTGTCCCCTCCCCTCCCCTTCCTCCATTCCTCACCCACAACTCAATTGGTCACGAGACAGTGGCACGCCAATCATCTGGCCAGTAGGGAGAGCAGGGGACTGTGCCATGGCCCTTGAACTGCCCCGCTCAGCTGAGACAGTGGACTGGCAGACCCAGAGCTTTGCTGGGACAGTGGTGGTCCTTGAGTTGGGGGAGGTAGAGGTGGAGAACTTATCCCCTCACATTTTTATTGATGGCTGGTGGGCTACTTTTGAACCCTTCAGGGGCTACTGGTAGCCCCCGGTCTACCTGTTGGGCAGGCCTGCCCTAGATGCTGCTGCCCATCAGAACTGACAAGTCTGGTCTTGACAAGCTAAAAGCATGAATGTGCTTTCCTAATTGAGTTCTCTCTGCTAGCATCAACTCCATCTGTCATGAGCATGGCTATGCAGTGGTCCTTTATCTTGATAATCACTACTCAAAAGTAAACTGCCCTTTCACAGGAGTAATTTATCCCAGAGTGTGTTAACCCAATTTCATTTCCTCTTGCAGAACTGGGAAATATGCCATCCTAACAAGTTGTTCTATTGATGGATGGGGATGGGGGTGGGAAAAACCACTCTACCCTGCTTGACTCTTTTTCCCCCTCTCATTTCTAAAGCATGTGCCTGCCAGCCTGTCTTCTGCCTTTTGGCAGACTTTCACTTCAGAGTGATAGTGGTTAGCCTTCCCAGCTTCTGAGGAAGGAAATTTTAATGTGACTCTAGTGAATGTCTTCTCATGAATGGACTAGATGAAATGAGACTTCTGGCCCGGAAGGACAAGTGGCTCTCCAGCTTTTAGATGTAGCTGTCTGCTCCAGAACACGGCCAGCTTAAGAAAACAGGTGAAGGGAAGTATGTACTCCAGCGGTACCTGGTTGGTGCTGTTAATCCTAAAACTGTGACCCTGCTCTTATGTCAGATTCCTGAACACAGACAGAAAACTACAACTGAGCTAAATTTAAGCACTCCTGATCAGGGTTGGGGACGCAAGTCTTGGGACTCACTGTCAAGTCCGGCTTAAGTCACACTAGTGAGTCGACTTGCTGATGGTGGTGGTTTCCCAGTTATTTTGACTACTCAGGACTTGGAACTCATCCACTATCTTCCCTTATTTTAAGAGGGGAAAAGGTTATTTTTAAGAGGGACTCAGGCTTGGGCTTGGAATTTGGTACCCAAGACTCAGACTCCAAGACTTGCCAATATCCCTGCTCCTTATGCTTATAAAGCTTAAACTTCTAATTGACCAGGAAAGCCTAGTTAGACTCACCTGGAGTGCTTCATTTTTCTCAGTATCTCAGTGACCTGCTATGAAACCTGAGCAAGAGCACCACACTGTGGCTCAACAGTAGAACTGCCATTCCCCAGGCTCTACTCCATGGAGTAGAGATGGGCACGACCAGGAAAAATTACGTTTCGAGTTGTCGTGTGTCGGAGCTGGCCCGTTTCGGCTCGTTTTCGTTTTTCGTGAAATTTTTCAAAAATTTGTCGTTTCGTTTGTCATTTTTTCGTCTGTCGTTAGTACTGTTTTTTTTGGGGGGGAGAGCGGGCTCCTGGAGGCACCTCTCTGGGGTGGGTGCCTCCTCTGGCCCGCCATGAAGGGAAAGCGGGCTCCTGGAGGCACCTCTCTGGGGTGGGTGCCTCCTCTGGCCCGCTACAAAATGGCATGCATAGCCAATTGGATATGCATACCAAGTTGCAGTAGCAGGCAGAGGCGCCTCTGTGACTCACTGCCTGCCGGCATACGGTGCACTTGGTCTGGGGAACAAAGTGAGAGAGGACCCCTACGGGCGCCCTGTGACTCACTAAGAAGGGAAGTGTACTTGCTGTAGTGCAATGCGAGTACACATCTGGCTTACTGGTTGGGCTTAGCGCAAGGGCTAGGCTTAGGGTTACGGGTAAGGTTAGGGTGAGTTCGTGGGGTACACCTCTGGGTGCCTCTCTGACCCACTAAGAAGGACAGTGTACTGGCGTATGGGTTGGGTTAGGGTCCGGGTTAGGGTTAGGGCTTTTTATGCCCGACTGGCACATCCCAGAAGTCTCGGTCAAAACCTGGCCAAGTGGCCGTGCAATTGGTGGAATGGCTCCAAAAATTTGCATGGTCCACTCCCATGGCCAGCCCATCATTGCACAGGTGTAAAAAAATAAAAATAAAAATAAAATAAAATAAAATTGGAGATGTTTTGTTGCAAGAAAAACCCACTGCTGCTACTGAAAAAAATCAGGCAGTTTTAAAATAGCTATTTTCGCATGTTTCTGTGGTGCTTTGGTGTGTTTTTGGACCACGATTTCAAAATAAATATTGCGGTCGCCCCATTTTGGATCCCCCGCCCGCACCGCATGGCATGGCGAGTTGGCGAGACGACGAGGATGCCCCCCACCAGAGCAGCCCAGGACAGGAGAGGGGGGAGGCCGGGGACCCCCCCGCCAGAAACCACCCCTCTGGTAGGTGCCCTCACTCAGGCAGGCATATTTTCGCCTGCTTTTTTGGCCAGGAATCGGGTTTTTTTTTTTTTAAAACTTTTATTCTGTGCCGCGCCGCTTGGCGAGTTGGCGAGACGACGAGGATGCGCAGCCCAGGAGAGGAGGGGGGGAGGCCGGGGACCCCCCCCCCAGAAACCACCCCTCTGGTAGGTGCCCTCAGGCAGGCATATTTTCACCTGCTTTTTTGGCCGGGAATCGGGTTTTTTTTAAAAAAAAAACTTTTTTCCTGTGCCGCTTGGCATCGCGCGATCGCTGCGATGCCGCCAGGAACAACCATGACAAATCAGACCCAATTTTTCTTTAGTCGGTTCAAGTTCGAGTTCTGGCGGAGTAATTGTTGTTTCCGTTTCCGTTATATAATGGAAACGAGGAACGGAAACGGAAACGAGGATTTCGCCAAGTCGTGCCCATGTCTACCATGGAGTTCTGTATGAAAATAACACCCGGTGTGGCAACACTGCCCATTGCCAAACAAAGGACGAGAAGTTAAAAGGAAGATGAATTTGACAGAGTTTATTCTGTTGACGTGTATCAGCAACAGTACACTTTGTGAGAGACAATGGGATGGCTTTATTAAAAGTAGCAAGGATAGTTGAGGCACATTGTTGACTGTCATGAATGAGTGTGCACATGGCATGTACTTTCTATCTTGACTTATTTTTGACAAATTGTATTAGCCAGGGAAGAAGAGTTTCTGCTCCAGAGTGTGTTAATCTCCTGACTCTTCCACAGATTTGGCCTTGACATTCAGGATCTGCAGAATGACTTGGGTTAAATGCCTTCAAGCTTTGTAAGACCTCCACTATAAGCTAGGGCAGGCCTGCCCAAAGTCCGGCCCAGGGGCCGAATCCAGCCTGTCAGGCCATTCTGAGAGGCCCGCGGCTGGCTGGCCTGCCCCTCCCTCCCCCTTCTTCACCCACACATTCCCCTGCGGTGGCCACGGCTCCCTGTGCTTCCTTTGGTCCCCACCTTCCTTCTCTCCTCCCTCCCTTGGTCCCTGCCTTCCTTCCTGCAGGTGGGGTTGCAAGGGGTCAGTGGGTAGGGCTTATGGGTTAGTGGGTGGGGCTTGCCGTGGGGTGGCAGGGTCGGGGAGCAACCGGCCCCTGACACATTCTCAGCCACCAAATCTGGCCCTCCTTACAAAAAGTTTGGGCGCCCCTGAGCTAGGGCCTTGCCTTGCATAACAGATGAAATCTATGTCTCTCAGGTTTCTCTCCTCTATCCTAACAGAATGAAAAAGAGGCAGGAATAGAAGGCCTACTCCATCAGCTTCTAGCCATGACTTAGGATACCAAAGCAGGTTCACATTCAAGGAAGCAACATGACTGACGACATCCTCCAATGAACAGTAGGTGTCACCAGCCCTAGCTGACACAGCTAATGGGAGTTGCAGCCCAACAACAAATGCAGGGCCACAAGGTTCCCTACTCATGACTTACTCTCCTATTAGCGTTCCATGTCTGTCATCACAAGCTACTAGAGGCACTTCCTAATCGCAGCCATAACATCTACATGTTGAAACAATGCTAGCTCTAAGAGCTCTCCATAATGGTTAATCCGATTATAGATGGGATTCCCCTCCCTAAAGAACTATGAACTCTCCAAAATTTTAGAGATGATCTAAACAACTGTACATGCATACATTCATTGATGTTTTTGTTGTTCCTAGATCCTAGATCAGATTTAATGCTGAGAAATCAGAGTAGCTTTCTACAAGTACCAGGCCATAGTAATTTAAGAACAATTGTGTCTTAAATATACCGGGCGGTATATTGTCCTTCTCTACTGTAATCCACCTTGGGTCCTTTTCCAAGGAGAAAGGTGGGGTAAAAATACTCTAAAATAAAATAAACAAATCATTCATGCTTTGGGCCCATCATAATAATTCATCACATCCCCCCCCCCCAATAACCAACCAAAAGATAATCAAGTGTAATAGAATTTTAGCAGACAAGCCCTTTGGATGCATAAGTTCACAAATGATTAGTCTATTTCTGTAAAACCAGCTATTCTAAAATGCTACTTTAAAAAAAGGCTCATTCAAAAATAATCTGTACAATGTATAAATCTTTTAATTTAGGCAAGTCATAAAATATTAAGGACTGGAATGTAATGCACAACTATGAACACTTTTATATTTTTAAGGGGCGGAGCAAGCAGTGAAAGCAGATTTGATGGTAACTGAAAGGTTCAGTCCCAAGAGTAGGACCAGGTGATCAAGAAATCCAGTGATTAGCATGGCAGTAACAAACTGTAGAGACAACCAACTGAAACTGGCCATTTCCTTCCTATGGGTGACATTTGCGGTTCTGCAAGCAGTGGTCCATTGCCACCTGATGAAGTCTTTTCCTAAGAGACCCTTACAGCAACCGGAAGCGGGGGCAGGGCAGCTCTGCAGGTAGATTCCAATCTGACAGCAGACAAATACAATCAGATGTTACGCAGGCCAGGGCAGGGTGAGATGATAAGACAATTGTTCATTAAACAAATACAATGGTTCTGGAAAGCCTTCTCATTGCAAGGATTACAATCTGCAACAGGCATTAGTTATTTTCAAAAGATCCTCAGGATACAGGGACAGATGGCAGCTAATCTGTCAGACATGCAAATTATGTTTGAAATTTCTAAAGGAATGGACGCGTTCAGACAACTTGCATCACCCTTTGAAGGCTTGCTGCATTCAGCCTAAACATCTAGTCTGCTACTCCAACTTAAGAAGTATTGTTTCAGAAAGCTTTAGGTCATGTACCCATTCGCTCTGTTTCATCATCCATCCCTGGTGGAGTTGGTGGCACCAACTGATATGTGACCCTCATTTGGCTTCCACTCACCTCTTATTTCTAAGGTCACAAGTAATTTATCTGGTGGAATCTCTGTAGGTTACTGAAAGGCTTCTTAAAAACCCAGTGATATAGAGGCTCAGCTTGAGTTCAAACACAAAAACGCCTTTGAAAGTCATTGTTCTTGAAATCTAGCTCTAACATTGGAATACTGATTATGGGGGCTCAACTGGTAGGCTAGGCGCAGACCATGAACCATCCTTGACTATGAAGTCCTTCAGAACATGGAGTTCTACTTTTGCCAACACCATAATAGTGGTCACACAGAAAGGAAGACACAATTGTGAAGTATGCTGACAACTTGCTGGTCCAGTAGATCTTAGCTTCTTATGGAACAGCTGGTCGAGGCTAACAACAGGTAGTAGGTCAAAGTAGACACCAAGTGTAGAAACAAGAATGCTCAGAGCTTGTCCACAGCTTATCATGACCCTCTCCCTCTGGCCTTTTGGTGACAGGAACAAACGGGTAATGCAGAAATCAGGCGCTCAGTCATTGTGAAAGCCCAGACAGGGCCGAAACAGGACTATGACAATGCCACCAAGAATGCCACTGTTCACTGTGAGGTGAGAAGAACAATTGTGCAGTGTTTCAGAATCCTGAGTTGTCAGTAAGAGTGTCCTTCAGAGATGGTCCTTCATGCCATGAACGTCAATGAGGCATGTCTCCAGACAGGTACTGCCATCACACGAGGTCTTCAAAATCTTAGCATGCTCTTCATATTTGTACAATTCCCATTAGGAAGGCTATGAGAAATGCCATATTGCCACAGATGTAGATGAACAGCACTGCCTTTTTAAATGTATGGCCCTGGAAAGAGTGGGAAAGAACACTTGAGAGACTGTACCCCTTTCAGAAAACAGTACTGTTTTCTAATTGAGGAAGACGTGTGTCTCCTGGCCTCCCAGAGTGTCCTGCTCAGGATGCAAGTGATGGAGGGCTCAGAACACAGCTCAGAATGCTACCCGGCAGAGAGGAGGAAAAGGTTAGCTTTCCAACAGGGGCCGATCCAGGAGGTGACTACTCACAATTCCAAACGGGTTGCTTCCCAAAAGCCCAGAGAATGCAAATATCTTATTTGACAAATGTATCAGCTGTAATCTCATGGTAGTCCCAACTAACAAGATAATTAGCCCGCTCAGTGAGTTGATTGGTGAGTAGAGATGCACTCTGTTGCATGGGACTTCCCCCTTCCCCACAGCTGGCTACTCACTCACCTTGCTTAGCACTCCACCAGGCTCTTCCTTCTCCAGGGGCCTGCTAATTCAGGCAGGAGCTCAGGCTGCCCTTCCCCGCCTCCTCAGACAACTAGCCATTCCAACAAGAAGGCAACAATAGGCATTCTCCCTTCATAGCTGACAAGTGGCCAGCTGCCTGAGGAGGCAGGGAAGGGTAGCCCGAGCTCCTCCCCTGACTGGTTTGGCGCTGGAGAAGGAGCACCCGGAAGCACACCAAACAACGTGAATAGGCAGGCCATTGGGGGGGGGGGAGGTCACTCACAACACCTGTGGTGCCATACAGTTAATTCAGCACAAAGTGTGATGAAGCACTTTGTGCTCATCTCTAATGGTAAATCAACTCCCATTGTGGCTGTCCTACTTCTCTCTCAAATCACAGAGAGAGAGAGAGAGAGAGAGAGAGAGAGAGAGAGAGAGAGAGATTACCTGTGCCTCTGCAGAGTTAATGGACTGCAAAATTTGTATCCTGTCATCTTCCAGTACCTCAACTGCAACAGAGAAGTATCATCAGAATTATACTCAGGGGGACGTTGTGTCTCCCTCTCATCTATATATGTGCTGACTGACAGTTGACCATGCTATTTTTAAAGGGACACGTGCTGTCTGTTAAAACAGTGGACATAATAGAACAAGACATTAAGCTCGCTTAAAGGACTTCTGCTTTGATTGTGCCCTTGAACATCAGCCACCGATCCACCACCTAAAAACTACCCGTGCATTTGGCGTGATGGCACCTGGTGAAACTTGCACATTTTTCTATTGATGAGTTACACCAGTATAAGTGCAATGGCATAAAGTGCAGTGGCGAATTACCACTACTTATGTTGCTGCTAGCATCCCTCACCGCATGCCAAACACATGCAGCTGGTGTACAATGAGTGATACAAACAGCAGCTTGTTAACTACCTGCCACTGTTTACGTCAACATTAAGTCACCAAAATGATTCTGTTCACTGGATTCTTCCCCCATACAAAATGGGCATCTGGGACGTTCACAACAATGACCAATGCTTAACGAGTTGTACAGGGTTGGAAGTTCTGCTGTATGTTGCAAACTATATTGTTTTTGACACAAACTGGGCAACACTGTTCATACCTTTGCGAATGAGGCAATAGCCATGTATCTCTAGGAGAACATCAGTGCCGACATGCCAAGCTACAAATCCTGTCATTAGATAGGTATCCCAGGGATCTGGAAGGTTGAGAGCTGGCAAGTCCATTCCAAGGAACATTGTTATCACTAGGTAAAAACAACATTGGGTTTAGAAAGCTGAAGCTCTTCAGATATCAACCAAACATTTGAAGAGCAGATCAAGGAATTCCCCTTCCGACAGGCAGTCCTTGTGTAGCAGTTCTGCCACACCACTATTTATTATTCAACCCACAGATATGTGCAAATATGTGCAATGGCAACAAAGAAGTATTTCCAAATGGTTTCTATGGCACTCGTAACAGAAGGACAGTACAGTATTATCTTGGTTTACAAGCATAATTTGTTCTGGAAACATGCTTGTAAACCAAAACAATCTTATATCAAACCAAATTTCCCCACAAGAAATAATGGAAACTCGGATTATTTGTTCTGGGGTCCCATAGATCACATACTGTACACACAAAATTCCAAAACTCACAAAAGAAGTTGGCTAGAAGTCCACGTCCACACCATGGTACCTGGCTGTGGAATCTGCTCTGCTTGGGACTAACTGGATTTTACTCTGTGTTTTAACGTGGCAATAATAAAGTGCAGTTTGTAGCCATAGAAACACTTGACGAGCTGCCCCATGACTAGAAATGGGTTTTAAAAATAAAAATGTTGAAAACAATTAAAGGAAAATATAAATATAAAGAAAAAGAAAACTCTAACCTCCTCTCCTCTTTGAAAATATTCCTAGCTGATACAAGGGAGAACTCCCTTCCTCTCTCTCCTCTCTCTGCTTTTGAGGCTTGCCTGAGAAACAACGCTCCAGACAATCCCCCACAATCCAACAGGGAGGGCGAGAGAGATGGAGAGAGAGAGAGAGAGAGAGAGATGTAATTGGCTCACTTGTGATCATGTGACTTGCTCCAGTGCTTCTATATCAAGACATTGCTTGTTGACCAAGGCAAAATTTAGAAGACATGTTTGCTTGTCTTGCAAAATGCTCTTAAAGCAAGTTACTCTTGAACCAAGGTATTACTGTATAGAGATAGACTTAAGATCCAGTAGAAAAACTCAGTGGAAAACTAAGTGAGGTAAGCAGGATGCCAAACTACTTCTGCTATATTATGGAAATAGAAAACCCTAGTCAATCTGAGTTTCCTGTGTGCTGAAGAGGCTGTATGATCCAGGACCACAGCTCTATAAGCAGAGGAGTTATTCAGTCAAACTTTGTGAAGCACCATATAAGAAAATCCCTGAGAGTCAAGCTAGACAACATTCCAGTATTACCATCAGAAGTGAAAAACACTTTGTCCCTCCAGAGTTTTTTCAAAGCTGCATCTCAAAGGAATCAAACTTGCAAATAAAATCTATTTATCTCCCAATGAAGACGCACAAAGCCAAAGCAGGCTACCTAGCGACATGGGCAGGTAAAGAAACCTCACCCACATGCTCAAGTCATTTACTTCCTAAGCTAGCTATTTCAGTTGCTTTGACCCTGAAATGTGGCTCACCAGAATGCACTGCTAGGCACTTTAGTAGCACTTATTCCGATTTCTCATGGGGGTAGGGAACAGCCTTTTTTGTAAGGACCTCATGCAATGTTGATTAACTGCAGCTAAACAAGAGATCTCTAGATACTGAAAATTGCCACAGCATACACCACAGATGGTTCTTGAGAAAGGATATGAATTGTAACGCTGTCAGAAAGACTGATGCATCTCCGCTTACATAACCATACTTGCACAATCACTTAAACCCAAAGGATTCTGGGCACTGGCTATTTCTGAATGTGTGTGACACAGTGGTTCAGGCAGGTGTGTCAGGATATTGCCTATTGCCAGTGCACCTGGCATGATGGCTGCTGATCCTTGCTATGTGATTGTTTGAATCTTAATGATTAAGTCATTTTTTGAAAGTCCTATGGAAGGGATGGCAACTATAAACTAGTGTCTCATGTTACTCTGAACATATCCAGTTTTGTCTGCATTAAAGAGTTTGGTA
The DNA here is from genome assembly GCA_037367245.1 of Phrynocephalus guinanensis. Classification (NCBI taxonomy): domain Eukaryota; kingdom Metazoa; phylum Chordata; class Lepidosauria; order Squamata; family Agamidae; genus Phrynocephalus; species Phrynocephalus guinanensis. The sequence goes on from CM074737.1 coordinate 32,340,839, forward strand.
GGTTTGCATCTTATTTGTAGCTGGATGGAATGCCACTATGGAAATATCCAGGTAGCCCTACCTATATACTACCTGTATCCCTACCTATCACCCTGGAAAGCTGCTGTCACTCAAAGCTAGCAATACTGGGCTTGATAGATTAAGGCAGCATCTTGTGTTTGTGTCCCACGCCAATACCTCTATGCTGGTTCCTGTTCACTTCTGTAAGACGACCCTCCATCTTCTTGCTCAGGCTGATACAAAAGGCCCTGATAACACTGACAGATAAGAAATACACCATTTCCTATTTGAAAGCATGATGTCAGTAGAAACCAAGGTAAAGTTTGCAATTTTGGCATAAGGTTCATCATTTCTTGTAAGCAGAAGGTACACTTTGCCTTTTCTGCAACTGTACCAAAGGGAACTATTGCTTATGCCATATATATGCCCAGCCATCTTACCATCCCAACGCTTCAAGCAAGGCTAGAATGGATGCTCCACTCACCAGCTAAGATTCTAACAATGGTACCAGTGCTCCAGTGTAACCAGTTGAAGATTATTCTTCTGTTTTCAAAAGAGGAAAGATGAATCAACAGACTTTTAAAAATCAAAGTTTAAAAAAAATGGCACGAGGGGAGGAACATTCTGCGTTAATGCATCTTCATAAGGTTTGCCCTAGAATTGGGAGTTTTGAAAAAGTAGACTGCAGAATTCCCATTGGCCATTGCTAACCCAAGATATTTTGCTTCCTGAGAAGAAACGCCAGACAGTGCCTCTCGCCATTCCATGTACGAAAAGCAATTAGTTCGACAACTGAATTTCGCTTCCATAATGGCAACTGGACGCTATTCTTCATCACACCTGAAGACAGCCAACCAGTCTTCACAGAGGGCCTTTGGGTGGGCCATATGACATAACCAGCTCCACCACCCCATGTCTTTCTATTTCTCCCTGCCTTGAGCATCTCTTAGCTGAGGTAGCTGCTAGAGATGGGACTTAGGGGTGAATGTTAATGGGCAGAAAACACTTAATTTCATTTTTTTAATTTATTTTTTTTGGGGGGGGGATTCTAAGAGAAACTCTGAAATCTGATTGATCCAGGTATCCAAATGAAAGGATCACAAAATAGTAGATTAATATGGATATTAACTCTTTTGGGTTAGCTCCCTTTGGCCCATGAATGTATACCGAACAGCCTGCCCAATCTGCTCTTTCTCCCCAGCTGACAGCACCCCTGGGCACCTCCAGGCCCCACCACAGGCCTCCTAGCCTGACAGCCGCTGCCATTCTGCCAGCCCTATGCTTTTCCCTCTCCTCTCCCGTCTTTGCCTCACTACTGTCACCATCCCATGCCACCGGCCTGTTGTTTCTTCTCCTTCTTTTGCTTTGCTGCTTTCGCCAATTTTGCCACCCTTCCCTTGCCTCCTTGAATCGAGAGAATACAGACCAGAAAGAGGCGCCTCCTTTGACAACAAAGACAAATGAGGCAGAACCTCTTCAAGAAGAAAAAAACTGAGCTGAAACAGAAATGAACATGTCCACTGTACACCCCCCCTAATGGCCACATCCCCGTCTAACGGTACAACTGGCCTTGCTTTTTTTTTCATTCTGCACACACCTAGATTTCTACGGCTGTGGCTTTTGAAACTGCGGTGGGAATCATGGAGCATCCGAAGAGCACACGGAGTCCCTAACCTCATTAGGACACAACCGCATGTACGAAGCCTTGAGTACCTTGGTGCTTGTGGAGGTGGTCTGAACCCAGCCATGAGGGGCTGAAAGATTGCCAGTGCCATCACTGTGCAGCCAAAATATGGATGAAAGCCAGCTTCCTGTACAAAAGACAATTTTGCTTACGAACAGGCTTTCAGCTACAACATCACTCATCGCACCACAGCTGGGAATGGCCTCCTGAGAATTTCAGGGACCTGACTTCCTTGTGACTAGAAACCCAGGCTTGCAGTTACATTTTTCATACAGTGTGTGGAATGACAACAGCCCCAAATTTAAAAAACACACAAGCAATAATAATGCTAAGAAACAATTTTGGGAGGAATAGAGAATAAAGGATATGTTTCTTTCCTAAAAATTAGGACCAATACAATACCTGAAGTAAGACAACATAGCTCTCTCTCTCTCTCTCTCTCTCTCTCTCACACACACACACACACCAATTCTTGTCCATTGAGCTACCTCAGGCTGTTGTTTATACATTATATACAGTATATCTGGGATGGGCATTCAAGTGCCACGATCCGCTGTCAGGTCAAACTTAAAAGTCATACTGGTGCTTTGACACCAACTCAATTTGCAACTTGGAATGCACCATCCCCTCTTCTCTGGGTGGTAGAGGGAGCTTATTTTTCATAGGGGCTCAGACGTCGGTCTTCAGACTCAGGACTTGGTACCAAAGACTTGGACTTGAACCTGGACTCCGAGATTTGCCAACTTCCCTGATATATATTTTCAGCCAAGCGTCAAAGTACTGTGACCCACCCACCCCGGTCTATCACGGGGATTAGGGACCCGACCCGACCCGCAATAATTGAACATCTGCAATATGCGGATACAGGTCGGGCCGGGCCTGCGGGCCCTAGCTCGGGGCTCTTGTACTTACCCCCAGCTTGACACTGCCCCAAACAGGCCTGCAAGGGCCTTCCCGGGCCTTCTGGATGCCCCAAAAGAGCCTCCCTGTGAACTGGAAGTGATCTCTGGGTCACCAAAAATAATTTCTGAGGCCTCCAACATGCCTAGAAAGGCCATTGGAGGCCTCAGAAATGATTTTCCATGATCTGGAAATCACTTCCGGTTCGCATGGAGGCCCTTTTGGGGCCTGCAGAAAGCCCAGGAAGGCCCTTGCAGGCCCATTCAGGGCAATGCCAGTCCTGGGGTAAGTACGTTCCCCCCTTACCCTGGGGGGGGCCTTTTTCATATACCCCAGTTCCGCAATACAGCAGGACCGCACTATATGAACCGTGAAAGGGCGGGGGACTACTGTACTAGCAGTGAAAAAAAACAGCATACTAAGAATGTGCTGAAAAAAGCTGCTTAGAGAAAGCCTGCAACTATCCTTATTCCTCTAACCTCCATCATATTAAACTGTTCACATTCAACACTTTTACCAAATACCCTAAGCAATCAATGAGCTGAGAGAGATTACAGTGTAGCACATGTCCCCTTATCACATTAGCAATAAAGAATTTATCTGCAAGATATAAAGTCTTCCGCAGCTCACTTCAAAATTTCCTTCATAAAGCTCCAGTTTGAACTTTGCCTCCTTGTACCAGAATTATAGCTGTGTTTCTAAGCAAGATCCTGTAGTTATGCAAGCACAAAACAGTAGGTGTCATCGCATAATTGAAGGTCTTTTGTTGAGAGATCTCTTCTAAGGGAAAAAAGGAGGCAATCCTGTAAAATTTCTAAGAGATCATAAGCACAAGCGGTGTGACTTACTTCACTCCATCCTCCACGGTACAAAAAAGGAAGAATGAAAGATGCACTTGTAAGTAACACGGTCACCAGCATAAGCCCACGATGGACCTGTGGTTGGAGGAGCAATAGAAACAGGTCACATTAATAGAAGGCACAAACGGGTCTGATCTATCCAAGCGGGCACCAAAATGACAAAACAGTATTTGTACTTTGTGCTAGTCCATTGGGTGAGTGGGGTACAAAATCCATATTTGCCCCGGGTGACACAGACCCTAGTTGTGGGCCTGGGTAGGAAAACAAGGTTACAGGTAGAGGACATCCCCTGGGCCACCACCCATAGAACTCCTTGTTTGAAGTAGAAACTCAGTGCAACAAAAGCCTTGCCTAGAGGTATCCCTTGTCCTACAAGCCAACTACCACACCTTATTTTATTTTATTGTTCCCACCTGAAACCAGATCTCCTCCCCAAACAGCAACAGGTGGGGCCAGACGGGCTTGAAGAATCGGGCCACGATCACACCGATGCTCACTGTGGTCATCCATGCAACAAACATTAAAGCACCTGAAAGGGGGAGGGGGGGCGACAAGACACTTGCTGCCAATGGTGTTTTGTTGAGTTACAGCGCCAAGCAGACATCGCAACGGAAGCAGGACAAAGTCTCACGGCTCGCATGTTGAAAGAAGAGCAAGCAAATAGGCTTAGGGGTAAATGTGTTTTCCTTATTTTCTCCAATACTAGCCGGGAAAATTGGATGCGGAGATTGCATAGCTTGCCCCGGAAGCACTCTCTCAATTGACACACACCCCTTCATCTGAGAGCAGGGATGTGCACCAGAAACCCAGATACTTGGAGTAGCAAATGGAGGATGTTAGCCATAATACAGGGTGGGCATCATGCAGCCTATGGGCCCAAATGTGTCCCTGCAACAAACCTTGGTGGGTCAAGAGGTTTTTTTTAAAAGGGATTGTTGTATCTTGCTGTTTTTCTTGAGCTTTGAGCCTTGCTTTTTATTTCATAAGATATGTAACTCTTGTTTTAATATTCAATTAATTTATTATTTTGAGCTTTTTGTTTTGTTTCGCTTAAACCAATAAGCCACCTTGGATCTTTTAAGAGAAAGGAAGCATATAAATATTTTAAGTAAATAAATAAACAAGCTTTAATCCTCATCCCCCACAAAAAAGCCTCTTTTGCCTTCTAACTGTCTTATGGAAAAGGGCAATTTTCTATAAGCCCTCCCACACCTCTAGAGGCTCTTTTTCATATGTTGAATTTAAACACAGTCCCTCTTTCCATTTAAAAAAAGTTTTAAGAAAATATTTGGGGCATATGCAGAGGCAATCCTCAAAGCTGCATTTGTGACATCTGCATTGTCCCCAGATGTCTCAGAATTGCCCTTCCTGACTATAAGGTATTTCTGCCAGTATATTTCTCCTCACTATCTCCACCCCATTGCCTAAGCCAAGTTCTCGTCTGGTCTAGGGTATTCTTCTGCTTGGAACAAAGAACAGTGTGATGCCTTGCCATCTTTCCAGGTGTGGAGGCAGGTAGACAGGTAGTCCAATCTTATGACAAAGCAGGCAATGAGGTAAGTTCCTCCACTATACTAAAATCATGGGAAGTTAAATTTTTAAAGCTGATTTACCACAGTATTTGAAGAGTGACCTATTGCCATTCCTCCTTAAAATGATGGGGGGGGGAAATAACCCACTGTGCTTCTTGTTTTGCTCTTAATTGTTATTTTATTTTATTATTATTCTTTAAATAATGTATTAGGTTTGGTAACTCAATGGAATAAAACTTGAAAAATTCCCACCAATATACACTGTAATGCCTTAAAGAATAACTGAATAAAAGGTAAAAGGTAAAGGTTCCCCCTGCACATGTGTGCTAGTCATGTCCGACTCTAGTGAAGGTGCTCATCTCTGTATTTAAGCCGAATAGCCAGTGTTGTGCAAGTCCATGGCCACGTAGCCAGCATGGCTGCAAGGAAACACTGTTTCACCTTTCTGCTTTTTACGGTGGTACCTATCTATCTATTTGTATTTACATGCTTCCAAACTGCTAGGTTGGTATGAGCCAAGGTTATCAGCGGGAGCTCGCTCTGCTGCGTGGCACCCAGGTTTCGAACTGCTGAGCTGCTGACATTGCAGCCAACAGTTTTCAGAGCCTTAGTCCGCTGAGTCACCACGCCCCAATTACTGAATAACTTCACAGTAAATTTGAAAGTAAGTGGAAAATCTTACTGGTTACCCCATAAACTGATATCAAGCCCATTCCTTGAGTTATTTTTCTTTTGATATGCAGTTTTTTAATCAGTCATTTCTTTCAGAATCTGTGCTGCCTTATTCCCCTCTGTAAATGGTGGTCCTACAATCAATTCTACCTCCTTTCCAAGACAATCTGTCCTATTCCTGGCCATCCATGATCACTCAGTGCATCACATGGCAGCCAGCCAGAAAAAGGCGGAAAAGGCTTGTATGACTGCTCTTAGCACACCATTTCCCTCAACAGGATTTTGGCCCAAGTCATTAAACTTGCCATGGATCTTGATGAGGAACGGGGAGCGGGATCCTCCAATATCCTTGGGTGGCCCCGTGACATTCTGCTTGCCATTTGTAATCAGGGGTTGCCGGGTGTGTTTGTGGATTCCACCTCCTATGCAAGGAAACACAAACAAAAACAGCTGCTTATGACAGGCAGAGAGAGAATGGATCGCCACCTGCACTCAGACACCATCTTGGGAGCAAGGCGTCTTTCTGCACAGGGGACCAGATTCTTCGCATGAGAACAGTGGTTCCTAACCTGGGGGTCGGGACCCCTTTGGGGGTCGAACAACCATTTCACAGGGGTCAGCATGAGCCAGTGAAGAAAAGGGCCCAAACGGCTTGGGTCTGGAGGAGGAGGAAGGGGGGAAGAGTGAGTTACAGCTTGATAGGTTGGAGGGGATGTCAGTCAATGGCACTGGAGGCTGCAATTGGCTGAGGGTGCCGGTAGAGGGCAGTTCTCTATGGCACCTGCGGCAGTGGCCTGCCAAAGGAGGCTTGGGGCCTCTTCCAAGCAGGGCAAGGGGGTCACCACGAACATGAGCAACTGTAGTAAAGGGTCATGGCATTGAGAAGGTTGGGAACCAATGCACTAGAAGGACCCCTCTATATCTAGCTAAGATTAGAGTAACAGTAGCCCTACAAAAGCAAGGCACAGTTCATGGGCTGGAACAATAGGGCACTCTTGTGGGGGTTTTTTTTCATTTGCTTCTTCTTTTCTTTGGGTTTTTTTTGCCTCAGAATAATTAAGACTTTCTGGGACAAGGGTTCAAAAGCAAATGAGACCAGTCACTAGGCTTTTAGCTAATGGCCTGGTAGGAGGACAAGTTCTTACTGTTGGCAATCATCTTTAACATGAACAATATGGACTGTCTAAACACTGGTGTTTCATTTCAGCTAGCATTATGCACACAAAGGAAGAAGGATAGGGCAGAGACAGAGAAAATGAGGTACGCCAGCTACATAAAGAGCTACCATTCCAAATGTCTGATGGGAGAAACTAAAGAGGTTAGTTGGTTCCTTGAACAATGGGAAGGAGAGAGAGAGAAAAAGAGAGAGACTAACTTGAAGCATGTTGAAAAAAATCGTATCAGTCTCCCCATTAAAGTGGATTATAAAACGACAAGTACTTTTTCTTTTCAAAGCTCATAATTGCCAATGGGAAAACAGCTGTGAATGCTTGGAGAACAAAAAGAAAACCACCCGCAGATTTGAAATAAGTTTAGTTAATCTCAAGCAGGGTAGGAGAACCTTCGGGCCTCCAGATGTAATGGACGACAACTCCCACAGTCCTTTATCATTGGCAAAACAGGCTCGGGATTCTGGGAGTTGCAATCCAAAACATCTGGAGGGCCAAAAGTTTCCCTCCCATGATCTAAAAAATACCACTGTGGGTTTAAGCACCCAGTTCATTCATAATAGCCAACTTGGGAATTCTGTAAGCAGATCATGGAAGTTCAAACATCATCCTCCATCTGTCCAAAGGTAGGCAGGACTTCCATGTTATTTAAGGTTTACACATATTGAGGTGGGTGGGGGGACCATATATATTTGATCATTAGAGATGAGGCAGGGAGAAGCCATTAGAAAAGCCCTCCAGGTTTGCATTGCACAAGTAGTTTGTACCAAACCCAAAGCCAGTCTGAGGGCAGGACTAGAATGGAGAAAATGTGGATTCCAAGTGGGCCCCAGCCAGTTTTTTGCTTTCTTCATCTTACTTTGCAGTGTTGTTGTAAAAATAAAACAGGGATAAGGGAGCTATGCACTTCCCTTGAGCTTAGTGGGAGAAATGTGGGGTATAAACACAGCAAAATAAATAAATAAACAAAAGCAGAAATGGGGAGCTTTACTTTTGCATTGGCTGCAGCTGGCCATTTTACATTCTTCCTACCAATACTTCCTCTGGAGAGGGATAACAGCTACGCCAGCTACACAGATGTGGCTCCCTTTGCCAATTTCCTATGGTATATCTCAGGAGAATGAGAGGGCTCTGGATATGCCACCTTCCAGCACCTATTTCTATCAAAGCTCCAGGAGCTGACAAACAACCTATCCCCAACGAAGCAGTGAACAGCAGAGGGAACTTCCTTTTCTACCCACTGATTTTCTTTGCTGCTCACAAACAGAGAAGTGGACAAATCTCGTTTGGCCCTTGGACATATTCAAGGCCCACACAGGATTATGCCACAGGACAGCAAAACTGGCCAAGGAGCCTTCAAATATTTATTTCCAGACTTTACCTTCACTTGTTTCACCATCAGCCAGAAATATGTAGTACTCTGCATCTAGATTAACTCTCCCTCGAAATGCAGGAAGGTTAATTCTTCTTCTGAAAGAACACTGGATAAGACCATCTGCAACTCTCCATGTCTTTTCTTCCAGAGCGTCCTGTGAAAGATGTGAAATATGAAGTTCAGAATTAGGAGTTTGTCTCTATCAACAAACGTTTCTTGAAACACATGAGATGCTTTAGTGATGTTGGAAACTGGCGTTGGGTCTGGAGCTCCTTACCACTTAGACGTAGGTTCTCTCAATATGTTTTTGTCTCCCATAACATGTGAAATAATAAATTACAACCTATGTTCTTGATGTGTAGAAGTCTCAAGTGACTAGAGCAAAACCCAAAGTGTTCAAGAACATGCAAGTGCATTCATTTTGGGACACGAGCTTTGTGGACAACCGTGGCCATAAAGATGTGTTCAACCTACATCTCCCATCAGCCTCGGCCAGCAAACCAAAAAGCAAGAGATGATGGGAGCTGCAAGACAACAACATCTGGAGGTCTATGGTTGCCCACTCCTGATTTAGAGAGAATAGCTCTAATGTGTTGTAGCAAGAGCTTTGGAACTAGAGACCAATGGAATCATAATACCTCTGAATCCACCTCTGGATATGTTCGTCCCACCAAAGAGGCTGTCTTGATGTCAATGTGATGATCTTCGCTGATGCAGAGATATGCATCATCACCACCTCCCTACAAAAAAGGTCAATATATTAATAAACTGAACTTTAAAGCATGATAAAGGAATTCAAATACAGTAGCTCATTAATGCTGTAAGATGTCCCTCAATTCCTTGTTCTCAAATACTTAAACATGTCTTAATTGTAATGGACTGTATATTATCTCTCATTACTGTAAGCCGCCTTGGGTCCTTTTCCAAGGAGAAAGGTGGGGTAAAAATACTCTAAAATAAATAAATAAATAAATAAATAAATAAATAAATAAATAATATGGGCAGGGTGACTCTATAAGGATTTAGTCATCTCAGAGCTATCAGACATATTACAATCAGACTTAATAGACAAATAGAAACAGGGACACAATGGGGGGTAGAGATGTGTCCTAGGTGCCATGCTGAGGTGGGATACCAAAATGACAAAATAGTAATTGTATTTTTTTCTATTCTGGCCTCGCCCCCACCCCACTGGGGGGGAGCATGGAATCCATATTTGCACCAGGTGACACCGAACCTAGTTGTGGGCCTGTGTAGAAGGCAGCCCTGAACTCTGGCACCAATTTAATAGAAAGCCTCACCTACAAGAATCTGGAAGAGACCTCACAAGAATTAAGCCTTAAATTTATGTAACATCACCCACTAATGCAAACATACTTTGCTGGAAATGCTATCATGTTTTGTTCTAAATATTACTCACTAGTGCAAGAAGTCTAATGGTGACACTGTGTACTGGGCACAGAAAGATCATCGTTTTCACAGCCAAATTAAACATGGAGGTGAACTTTCAGATAAAGTTGCTGAAGTAGCTGTCTTATTAATCCCAACAAGAGTATCTGCAGTGACTCGATGGTATTCACATAAGTGTTCACTTATTCACCAAATGACTCAATACTGAACTACCAGTCTCCCGTTGAGTTTAGCAATAGCATACTGGCTACCGTGAGCTTTAATTGGTTGATTCATACTTAATATCCTCAGGATTAGACCCTGGAGGTCATGCAATTTTCTCCCAGCTGGAAAGATGATTTGACTACAAAGTAGAACTATTCATGGAACAAATGTAGGATAAAATTTCATTTATTAAGAGTTGACTAACCATCCACTGATCATCAGACAATGCGAATGCAATGTAGCCTTCACTGGGACCACTCATTTCAACCAACACCGAGTCAGGATGATCGTGTCTGAAGGAAAGAAAGAAGCAATCCTTGGCCTTAGGATCACAACTCCAAGGATTTCTTACACAGAACTTGTTAGTCCCACATTCTGAAGCATTGAACTAAGGAGACAAGAAGGTAAGTTATTTTACTTCGTGAATCACTGGTGGAAAAAAATGATGTATTTTCACGATGCCAGCAAGCACAGTAGCAGATTTAATAGAAAACACATGCTTCACACCCACTGTTTTCTACCCACCAATTATAGTTCCTTTTTTCCTAGCTATTATCAAGCTGCAAGCTTCAGCTCCACCATCCTATACAAAAGAGGTGCTTCATAGCACAGTTCTGGGAGTCTATAATTTTGGATGCATGTAACAATCCCCCTTTTCTCTTAGTCAGATACTTAACTGTCGATTGTTCAAAATGTTACATTAAGAGGAACATAATTAAAGTTTTTTTAATCACCCCAAACCAATTTAGATAATGACACAAACCCCATTAAGTTTAAAGGCGGAGGGAGGATCCATAGGGACTTTTTTTAAGGATAGCACAGTTCTCATCTCTCTATATTTTTCCGGCTAAATGCAGAGAGGCTAGGCAAATGCATCTATAATTGTATTGTCAGTCACTTAATAGGCAGTTGGGGGTAGAGTTTAGTTTGAGACTTAAATGTTTTCCAATGAAATGTATAGGTTGCCAAATAATTTAATGTGTGGCTAGATCCCAAACTACTCTGACTGCCATCTTGGGTAGGGTTTTCTGTGAATCATTAGATTAACGTCCTAAACAACTGCTTAGAGCCCAGGAAAACTTACCAATTGAGTTAGAGGTACAGGAAGGGTTGCATTTGCAGCCATGGTTGTCGTTGAGATGGGTGAAGTAGGCTGGGAAATCACAGGGCCAGGAATTTTAACCCAAAAGATGCTGTATTTTTCTACAACTGTGACCCTAAAGAAAATATGAAAGCCATGTTTTAAATATTTGCACTAAAACTATACATGGCTCGTGAACTGTTGACCATAAGATCTTTTGGAGGTCATTAATGCAGTAGGATTTTATAAATCGAAATCTACCTGATTAACAACAGACCTCTAATACCTATTCTTTACTCCAATAATACAGGAGCACTCACTGCCCCTTGCCACCACTGTCACCTTCAGATAAGAACATTCACTCTTACCCTCAGATTTCATAATTTGCGGGGTGGCCCAGAACCGATTGCCTGCTGATACAGGGTTAGGGTTAATAATAATAATAATAATAATAACAATAATAATAATAATAATAACAACAATAACAACAACAACAACCTTCCTGGCCAATTTCTTAATGTAATCAGTACTCTCAGCATTCATTACCCATGTTAATAAGGCCACTATCATTTTGATATTTCCTTTTCTGTGCCTGTATCTATTTTCACTAATCCTCGCCTCCACAATGTATACCATGCTTTATTAACTAGTAAGTAAGGTATACTGTGTATACCCCATGTAAACCTATGGCTAAACATTTCTCTCCAAGAATCTAAGGAAGTAGGCGCCTTCCCACAGAAACTTACTGAAAATAAATCTGTTCATTTTAAAACCGTACAGTATTTATTTTTATTTCATATTTTGGCTATGCATGATGTTAATAGCCTCACACGGCTACCTTTGAAAATGACTTCAACAACAAAAAATACTTACCTATGTACCTCTAATGTACTTACAGAAACTGTATGCTCTTGGGAGAGTCTCGTGGAGCAATCCAATAGGTATTCATATAGGTTTTCTTAGATTTACTTGTGTGGCTGACAGCTGAGTTCTGTAACATACAGAAGCCACCTGTTAGTACTACACAGCAAAATTGTACAAGCCAATCCTCTTAAATATCCTTGGATCACATCACAGTCATGCAGACACAGTATTTCAGTACAGGTTTGAAATTATATATATAATTATATATAATTATATAATAATAATTATTATTATATATATAAAATTAAATTAAATATGGAGACAAAAATTGTCTCCAGTGCTATCCTGATGAAGAACAGTGACTTGCCCGAGGCTTCCTCTCCTGAGCATCCTGGCCAAGAAAGGATCAGACCCTAGCTTCCCACTTGTCCAGCCATGACATCACACCACGCTACACAACATTGCAACTGAAACCGGAGTCCTACAAGTCATTTTGCTTGACACCTGCTATCAGCCCCACCCGCACATGAACAATGATAACAGACTGTGAGGATTTTAATTCAGCAGTATCAAATTTTCTATAAAACAGGGGTAGCTGAGGATGACTATCCTCTGCCTCCCCTATGTAGTCTGCCCAGGAGGTCTAAAGATTTGTACTACAATGCTGCTGGGTTAGAGCTTGCTAGATTTTCCATTTATACCAATTTGCTCTGGCTCAACGGTCTATCCGAATTCCCTAATGCTGGAGAAAATACTTTTGTATCTCCTCGCGGATCCAGTGTCGTCGATTACTTCTTAGTTTCGACAACAATGAAGCAGTGTGTAGTACACTTTGCAGTCGGTGACTATATTCTTAGTGACCATCTCCCTCTTACCTTATCTCTCAATCTGCATGTGCATAGAGATCCACACACTGGGGATGCTGATAACTCACTGTTGAGCTCAAAAATTCTGGTCAACAATGATCTCCCCATCCAATTTCAACAGTTAACGTTAGCTCAAGGAAGTAGAAAACTTTTATTAGCTGTTCAAGAGAACCCTGATTCTCTCACTCAAATCAAATCCTTTGAATCCTTTATCAATCTCATCTTTCAGTCTCTGAGTCTTGTCCACTCCAACTAGTCATAAGCAAGCTCACAATAACCAAAATTGGTTTGATAAAGAATGTAGAGAGCTCAAGGCACTAATACGTGCATCCTATATGGACTTTAGAAAGTCCAACATTCATAGCCATTTAGTGAAATATTTTCAGTATAAAAATCAACTCAAGGTCCTTCTCTTGAAGAAAAAGCAAATTTTTCACCATGAGCAATGGAATAGGCTACACCAAGCCATATTGCAGAATAACACCAGGCAATTTTGGTCAATTGTTACAGGATCCCTCAGATCAGATGTGCACGATCCAGCTGCCGTTTTACCATCTAGGTGGATCCAATATTTCTCAGACGTCTTTTTTGATAGGAACAAATTTGCAGCCAGTGGCACCAACTTCTCCGCATCTAACCTACCTGAATGGCCTCCAGTACATCCAGAGGAGATTCACATTATTGTACAATTAAAATCAGGCAAAGCTGCTGGCCCTGACGGTATTCCTCCGGATCTTTTAAAATATGATCCAGATTGGTGGGCCACTTTACTTGCCCCTCTCTTTTCAACAATCAATAGAACTGGCCTCATACCTAAAGACTGGACAACTGCTATTATTGTTCCCATTCACAAAAAGGGGGATCCTAACTCACCAGGGAATTATCGACCCATCAGCCTGTTATCTGTAATTGGCAAAGTTTACGCCAAATATCTAAGCAACAAGCTCTCTTCTTGGATTGCTATCAAGAACATCCTTGGCCCCGAGCAATCTGGATTTTGCCAGGGTAAATCTACCTTAGACAACTGTGTAATTCTCTCACATTTGTTGCATAAACAGGTCAAGAAGTGCAAGGGTAGGCTTTATGTGGCTTTTCTTGACCTGAAGAGAGCTTTCGACTCAGTCGACAGAGAGTTACTCTGGGAAAAATTATCCAGATGGGACATTGATAAAAGACTCCTTTTGCTAATTAGAGCTCTACACACTAATACATCATGCAAAGTCAGATGCTCTCAGAATGGCAATTTAACCCAAACCATCATAACCAACAAAGGAGTCAAACAGGGCTGCATTCTAGCCCCAACACTTTTTAATCTATTCCTCAATTATCTAGCTCCAACTCTGTTGGCAGTAGATAGCCACTGTCCAAAATTGGGTTCGGTCCAAGTCCCATTGTTATTGTATGCTGACGATGCGGCACTTTTTTCCCGTACCCGCATAGGTCTTAAACGTTTACTTGATAGAGCTTCTGATTATTTTGAGGCCAACAAACTAGCGGTCAACTATTCAAAATCCAAGATCATGGTTTTTGCAAGTAAATTTAAAGCGTTCAAATGGGTCTGTAAGGGAAATGTCATCGAGCAGGTTAAGTCATTCAAGTATCTGGGTATCCACTACAATTATAGACATACATGGACTTCTCATCGCAAGTCTGTTTTAAATTCATGTAACATTTCTTCCAGCGCAATTTTGCGCTTCTTCTTTAACTATAGTAACAGGTATGTCCCTGCCTCCTTGACAATATTTAAGGCCAAGACTCTTGCCCAGGTGTTATACGGGTCTCCAATCTGGTACAGAGCCATAGATCGCTCAGTTGAGCGTATACAAGCCTCATTTCTGAGGAGTATCTTGGGCCTACCCAGATGTGTACCCTATGCTGTTCTCTGTTTAGAAACAGGTATGACATGGCTGAAGACTTTGGCTTGGCTAAGATCAATAAAATTTTGGCTTGGAATCTTTTACAACCCAGTCCAATCTCGCCTACTATACCAACTCTTGCTAGACCCCGATCTCCCAGTAGAGATTTCTGACGTACTTACTACACTTAAAAGAGCGCGATTGGACATTGAGCAGCTCGGTATGCTTAGACAATCTGAAGCCTATAAGACTATTAAAGATAGGCTACTGGACATTGAATGGCAAGAACTGTGCAGTGAAGCCAACACCACATGCTCTCCCCTTCAATTTAACATCCCGGTTTGCCCTGGGAAGCCAGCCTTTTTTCTCACCCACCTGACATGCCCAGAGGCTCGTAGAGCTTACTCACTTGCTAGACGCAACTCTTTTCCATCTGCTTTGCTGGCGGGCAGGTTTGGTGGAATCCCCTATTCTCAGAGGTTCTGTCCATGTCAAACCAACTGTGTAGAAACACTTGAACATATTTTTTTTCTACTGCCCACTTCATGATACACTCCGTAAGAAACATCTGTCCTCAGTCCTTGGCAGGATGCAGGGGTGGGAAGACTCTACTAGGCTTAAGTTTCTTCTCTCTACACATGTCACCTTCTTTCTGGAGGTGGTGGCAACTTTTGCTTCCAGAATTTTAGCAACTCAGCGCCCTGGGCTCTCCTCTCCTCCCTCTTCTGTTTTCACTATTAGTTGATTATATCCGAACTATTGCCTGTTTGTTCCTGGTTTTGCTTTTGAACTGTACTATTAACTTGTCTGTTGTTTTAATGCCAATAAAGGTCAGGTCTCTTAACAGTTAACAGCTCAGCAGTATTCTCCGAAGATGACCTGCCCCTGGTTTAAAGTTGCTTCAACGTTTAAAACTATACCTTGCTTTTAAAGACTATTTTAGAAAGATCAAGGAGGAATGGAGGGTTGCCTGCACTGATCCTAAGGATGCTTAGGAACTTTGATCAGCATTTTCTACTAAAACAATCTGAGTCTCATCTCGTGAGCCTGTATGCAATTATCCTCACGTTTTGCTCTTGTGTGAATTTTAGAAAGCAGTTCTCAGCCTCAATAATGTACTGAAATGTATGTTTAAAAGTTCATTTTGAGGTAACATGTCAGAAGAGAAAAAAACACAACAACCTCTATATCACATAGTACAGTATTATAATTTGAGCCATTTGATAACTTTTTCCATGCCTATGAAAGGCTTAATTCACCACTTTTACCCAAACACACCAGCAGGGGGAGTCTTAATACCTGCTCTAAGTCACTCTAAGGCTGCATTGCTTAGAAAGCTAGTCTTAACTCCTCAAACTTCTATGGACTTTTACATAGACAGCATTTATTAAAAACCAATATACTTATGGAATTTTTAAATTCCATAACACTCTCTCTATATATCTATATCTATATCTATATCTATATCTATCTATCTATCTATATAGGTGGGAGGTCACTATATACAGTATATATAGTGATCCCCACATATTGTGGGGGGGTTAGGGACCCGACCCGACCCGTGATTATTGAAAATCCACGATATGTGGATGCAGGTCAGGTCGGGCCTGGGGGGCCTAGCTGGGGGCCCTTGTACTTACCCCCAGCCTGGTGCTACCCTGAATGTGCCTGCAAGGGCTTTCCCAGGCCTTCTGGAGGCCTCAAAAGGGCCTTCCTGCAAACCAGAAGTGACTTATCTAAATACTGTAGTGGTTTATCTAATAGACCTGCTTCCTAAATCCATCACAGTGCCTTACCTTGACACGCCCACAGGTGAGGAGCTGTGATCTTTTCTTGTCAGCTAGTACAAATGAGCCAATGGCAGCTCCCTCCAAATTCTCAGCATCTCGGGCTTGTAGAAAAAAGCCGTCAAAGGGAGGCCCAGACAAGGTAACTGAAACCAAAGCAGGAGAAAAGAGATGCATATCGATCTCAAGATGTTTTGGGAGCAAACACAGATGCATAAAAAGTATGCCTTTAACCCATGCCTGAAATGTTTCTGGTGGCTACAAAGCCACAAGTAGCTATTCTAAAAATTAAATGTTCAGAAGTTTCCTGTGCAACCTCAAATTCATAATGGGACTCTCTCTCTCTCTCTCTCTCTCTCTCTCTCTCTCTCTCTCTCTCTCTCTCTCTCTCTCTCTCTCTCTCTCTCTCTCTCTCTCTCTCTCTTTTTCTCTTTCTCGCATGTTGGCCAGAGTACTGTGGGAACTGTCCTCCAAAAAAGTAATTTCTACCACCACGGTTTGAACTGTTCAACTCGCCCAGCTACCCTAACACAGAAAGGAGCAGACTTCTCAGTACCCCAAACCAAAATCAGTTCTGCAAGCAGCCAATGGAGGAAGAACAATTAGGAGGCAAACCTCTCTTTCCCATCACAAATGGCAACAAATAAATGTACCTTTCACGTGGTCCCCGGGTTTAAACTCTGTTGCATTTACTTCAATTGTGTGCTTTGGGGATTTTTGAGGTCCATGCCCATGGACAGGAACCATACTACTGCAGGCTTCCTTCACTCTTCCATTAGGGTAACCAGCTGATGGCTCAGAAAGGAAGGCAAGTACACAGACAAGGACCGCCATTCTGGAAGACTCCATCTACCGGAAAAAGATGAGTGGACGTCACAGAGTTAATTAAATTATTTCCTTTAAAGGTTTATAAAAGAACAAGCTTGCAAAAGTTTTCTACTAGGGATGGGAGCCAAATGAAAACTGAAACACTGTTTCGTCATTTCATTAGCTAACAAAATGAAACAAAGAAGCAGTGTTTCATTTATATTGAAACAAAATGGCAGTTTTTTCCTTTTGAAATGAACCAATTTGTTTCACTGTAAAATGGCTCCCCTGGGTCCTAGAGGTATCAAATTTTTTTAGAGTAATGAATTGGCCCGTTTTATAGAGTAATGGTTCATTACTGTTTAATTTTGTACAAAAAATTGTTTCTAATGAAACAAAACAAATCACAGGGAAATGAAACAAAATGAAACAAAACACAATTTTTCCATTTTCTGCCCATCCCTATTCTCTACAGTAGTTTTTCAGGCCAAAATACCATTGCCATCTCAACTAGAACAGTGCCACAGATTTAGCTATTGAACCACTGACTAACCCTTATGTAAACCTCAGTGGTGGTTCAGTGGGCTCGAGTGCTGAAACAGTTGGCTGCAAAGTCAGCAGCTTGGTAGTTCAAATCCCAGGTGCCACACAGTGGAGCGAGCTCCTTCTGTTAACCTCAGCTCCTGCCAACCTAGCAGTTCGAAAGCACGTAAAAGCAAGTAGATAAATAAGTACCACCATAAAAAATGGAATAAATACCACCATAAAAAGTGGTTCTTTAGTGGGAAGGTGAATGGTGTTCGATGTGCATAAATATGTTCAGCCATGCCGGCCACATGGCCATGGACTTGCACAACACTGGCTCTTTGGCTTGGAAACAGAGATGAACACCGCCCCTAGGGTCGGACATGACTAGCACACATGTGGGGGGAACATTTACCTTTACCTTTTTAAAACCTCATTTATTCTACAGCCAAACTCTCTACGCACTCTTATAACAGAAAGGGAGCAGACTTCCCAAATGAACTCAGCTCTCCAAATGTCTACTCTAGTTGGTATCACCATCTGGATTCAGGCGACCATTTTTTCTAATGGCTACAACTTCTCAAGGCTCAGAGCAATTCCTAGTATTCATTTGTACCTTTAAGCTGAGAGGGGGGGAAACACACAGCCTAACCCTAAACCTAACCCTAACCCTAACCGGTAAACAGTTACTGACTTCAGAAAGCAATTACTGCAGTTTTCACATTCAAGAGGTAGTGACAACTGGTATGTATCCCCCAATCCAAATGGTACGTCTAGATCTTCAAGGATATCTTCCTACATTGATATCATAATTAGAGATGGGCACAAAATGATTTTTTTTTTCATTTTTTTTTTGGTTTCGTGCCCTAATGAAACAAAAAAGAAGTGATCCATCAAAGAAAAATGAAATGAAACAAAATGGAATAGAATTTTCATTTCATTCCATTTCATTTTTCCTTTTCCCATAGGAATGCATTGAAGCAATGCATTTTTCTGGGAAACAGATCAGGCACAGGAAATGGCAGGATTTCCCCTCTACCCAAACCCCCCTTGCGCCAGCTGATTGGCGCTCGGGGGGGGGGGGAGTTTTTAAAGCCTGCGGTTTCCCCCTTGGGCCTTGGGGGAGGGGGAAAAGATTTTAAAAGCCCTGGGCTTTTTAAAATACCCCCCTCAGCCCCGTGTGCCAGCTGATCGGTGCTGGGGTGAGGGGGGAATTGGTGCTGGACTTTGGAGGGGGGGGAAGTTGCAACAGCACTACACACAGAGACCAAAAAATATTGCACAAGCACCACACACACACACACACACACATTTAAAAAATGAAAAATGAAACAAAATGAAAATCAAATGAAATTTTTAAAATTTTTGTTTAAAATAAAATGAAACGGAAGGGAAGGAAACAGAACAAAATGAAAAATGAAACAAAATGCTATTTTAGCATTTCATGCCCATCTCTAACCATACTTATTTTCACCAAGAAAAATCTATAAATACCCTCTTCAGCTGGAGGAAAGGAGACATCTTGATACTGAGGGAGCTGTAATTCTTGGAACCATCCCTTTTTGCTTTGAAGATAACACACTTGCACTACACAGTTCCTCCCAAACAGGCATACGGAGATCCTGATAACAACCACACACCATTCCACAGGTCTGCTGAAATTGGTCACAGCATGACAAAATGGATAAGTGTCTCCTTTTGGAGCCCAGACAGATCAGTCTTTATCCTGGACAGAGCTCCAAAATGTTGAATTTTCTCCTACGACTCCACAAATCTCCCAGCTGTCATGGTTCTGGTGGAAGTTGTAGTCTTATCAAAAAGGAATTATTCACTCTCTGATGCTGGCGTCCTTCCACTAAATTAAAGCTTAACACTAGCAACCCACCAACTCCCATCTTTTTGAAGGCTGATTGCCGCAGAATTGATGCTTTTGAGCTGTGGTGCTGGAGGAGAGTCTTGAGAGTCCCTTGGACTGCAAGGAGATCAAACCTATCTATCCTGAAAGAACTCAACCCTGAATGTTCACTGGAAGGACAGATTTTGCAGCTGAGGCTCCAATATTTTGGCCACCTGATGAGGAGAGAGGAGTCCTTGGAAAAGTCCCTGATGTTGGGAAAGATTGAAGGCAAAAGGAAAAGGCGACGACAGAGAATGAGATAGTTGGATGGTGTCATCAATGCAACCAACATGGATTTAAAAAAACTCCAGGAAGCAGTGGAAGGCAGGAAGGCCTGGCGAGCTCTGATCCATGGGGTCATGAAGAGTCGGACACGGACTGAATGACTAAACAACAAATTAAAGCCTTCCCCTTTTCACATAAACTCTAAAATGCCGACAAACCAGGCTGTGAAAAGTATAGACAGTATAGATACTATAGCCTAAAGGTAACACCTGTTCCAATGTTATATTAAATACAATACAGTGTCCTGTGTCGTCGTTACTTCCAGCTTCACCTCCATCTTAGAACAAGATGGCTGCCAGTTGCTGAAACATCAAGCTTCTGCAGCCAGAACTATCATGGCAGCTGCTGTTCCACAGTCTCTGTGTTGGAAATCAGTACCACACAGAGAGGCCAAGTTGAAAGCGACTTTGCAGATCAGCTAGCCCAAAATCCTCACTCAGTCCAGGACAGCCCATGGTCTTTCCCTTCTTTCAGCTTAGAATACATTCATAACATCTATGTAGTCTAGGTAATAAATATAATACCAAACCCACTTCCCTTGAACCAGCTGAGTCCAGAGTTATTGTTTCAAGCCTCCCAACTCATAGTTGCCTCTGTTTCATGGTGACCCTACGAATGAGCAGCTTCCACAATGGCCTGTCCTCAACGGCCCTGGTCAGTTCTTCTCATCTCAAGCCCATGGCTTCCTTTAGGCAGTCGTCCATCTCATCATTGGTCTTCCACTTTTCCTGGTACCTTTCCCCTTTCCCAGCATCATTGTCTCTTCCAGATATTCCTGCCCTCTCCTGATGTGCCCAAAGCAGTCTCAAAGGCTCAGCGTCCACATTTTTTGCCTCTAGGGATAGTTCAGGCTCGATTTGATCTCGGACTCACTGGTTCATCTTTTCGGCAGACCTGGGTATCCTCAAAGCTCTCCTCCAGTGCCACATTTCAAATGAAAGTTGTTTTTCCTGCCCGTTTTCTATACTTTCCAGCTTACTGGCCTACACCGCAGCCTAACTGAGATGCTGCGACTGTTACCAAGTTCTACCTGTTGCCTCTTTCACGACATCCCTATCCCGAAACTGAAGTCGTCCACAGAGATCCTCCTCTATCTAAGTGCCCTTTGACACTGAAGTTTAAAGGGTAGCTTTTTCAGACGTCTAAAATTAATTATAGAAAAAGTCCATTTTGGCATCATTTCTGCTTTCTTGAGCTCTTGAGAACTTTTAAGAATTTACTGTTAATGTAAGGTTTGCACGAGAGTTATCTGAAGTGTGATTTTTTTTTTGCCCTCTCCTATAATGCTTCTCTGTGCTCCACAACAGTACGATTCACTTTGTACATCAATATGCCAGAACACCGTGGCACCATGAAGATGAACTGCTACATTTTAATGTGAGCTTTTTTCAGATCAAGCCCCAGTCCTTCAGGCTGATTCATCAAAGCTCATGTTAAAATATAGCACTCTGTACTGTGCCATAAGAATGTTTTCGTCTTTCTTGCTGTTTTGTTCTGACATGCTGCTTAACTTTCACATTAAAATTAAACTTTTAGTCTAGAAAATCCCATGCAAAGATTGGCTTGGGTGAGTGCAAGCCAACGATTGTCTCAATATCAGATAAAATAGCGAAATATGTGCAGAACCTAGCACTTAATTCAGGACAAACAGCAGTGTGGATGAGCCTTGTGGATTTAAAACTAAACCCATTGTTGATACGGCAGTGTGGATTTGGGTATCTGTGTGTTTTAAAAAGCTCTTGCATTCCACATTGGATTTTTAACTGTGCCATTGTATATTTGACAGGTTTTGTTCACTCAGTTTTGCATGGTGCCTAAGCCATGTTTTATTAAGGCATGAAATCCATATAAATAAATGGTCAGCCATTCTTTGCATATAGGTGCAAGTAATTAAACAGAGGTTCACATGTAAGCTCTTTCACAAATGTGGAAAAAAGTAAGGAAATAAATTTTCCTCATGATGACAGTCATCACTGGGGGAAGTACATGGATTCACTGACCAATGATAAATCATCAGGATGGAAGAACTGACTTAAATGGGAGGCATAGCTGATCATTCCCCTTGTGAGAGACAAAAATCAAAGCCGCTACAACCGGGTTTGAAGAAAAACTGAAAGCTTCCCCTACAAACAGAGAATAGTACCTTAAAGGCAGAAGAAAAGGCTTCAAGACAGGAAGGGGAGGAAAGCTAAATCCAGTTTTTGTCCTACCTACCAAAAACAGACCCTCCGAAATCAATAGATTCGTGAGCAGAGATGGAGCAGTATATAAGCAGTATATAAGCCCAAAAATTGATTTTATGGGCTTAATTCATCTCTGACAAATGCTGCACTCAGTCCTATGTCATTTATTTATTAACCTCTCCATACTACTGTACTTACTGTAGTTACCCAGCCTAGTGTTAGGACAGAATTACTCACACTTTACCAAACTGCAGTTTTAGAAGAGGCAGCCATTTTAGAATATCAGGCCCATCCCTGAACAAATATATAAAATAGAGAAAACAAACAATCGTGTGGTACCTTAAAGACTAGTTGTTATATTTAATGGGAGTTTCCGTAGACAAACAAGAAACTGGGCCTGCTCAGTAGTTGCCCCTCATCTATGGAATAAACTGCCCCCAGATATAAGCTTGGCCCCCCACACTTAAAATCTTCAAAAGCTTCCATAGACAAGCCCATTACCTCAGACTTGGCTTGATAAACAACAATAAGAATTATAGTACAAGAAATTTACACCAAAGGAAATTCCAGCAATTAAACTTTCAGAATAGTCACATAGGTTCATTTGCCCCTTTCTCAGATTTCGCCGGTAATGGAAGCCATTATCCTACATCTTTCCTCGATGTTACAGTAACCTTACAAGTTTCTTCCGGGGAAAACAACAGAAGGGTTGTGTTAGCCTGGCAAAAGTGGAGATAAACATTGAATGACTACAAGTAATTTGGAAGCAGAAGAAGAAAAAGATTTTCCAAATGGCAGAGTCAGATAAATCCAAAGAGGCATCCAAGTAGCTAGTGCTGCCAGATTATCAAAAGATAATAATCTGTTAGTTGTTATGAGTTTTTCAGGCTGTTTGGTCGTGTTCTGAATATTTTTCTTCCTGACGTTTCACCAGACTCTGTGGCCGGCATCTTAAAAGGGCAAGGAGCTCAGGGAACTAGGAGTTCTCTCTGTGCTCTGGGTTATAAAGTTCTCTCTGTGCTCTTCTTTTTTTGCAGAGGTACTCCCACATTTGCTGAAAACCATCTGTTTGTCACAGCACCAGATTATTTCTCTTACTGCATTTAGCTTTGCTTTGTGGTTGATTCCTGGATGGTAAATACAGGCCAAATATGCAAGTAAGATTACTGAGATGTGTATCTCTAAGGGAATTTCACCGAGGGAGGGTCAAATGTGGCAATACACACTTCCTTCAATGTCTAGTTTGAGTCTAGTAGAGAGTTGATGAAACAGCTCATCAACAGCTGTATCTAAGGACAGGACTGCTGCCAAGATGACTCTACCCTGGAAGTAATATATAGAAGACGTGTGTGTGTGTGTGTGTGTGTGTGTGTTGTGTCATTACAGTCGTGACCAACTCTTCATGACTCCATGTATTCCCTGGTGGTCTCCCATCCAAGTACTAACCAGGAACGACCCTGCTTAGCTTCCGAAATCATGCGAGATCGGAATAAAGACATACATACAGGTATGTAAATGCATTCTGGATAAACAAAATTAGTGACCAATAATTTGCCACAAATAAATTTATACCTTAAAAGAAAGCTAAGCTTCAACACAAGAGTGACACGACTGCAACACACACTAGGCCCAGAAGTGCTCCAGTTAAAAGTGGTAATGTATGACAAAAAGGGGGCCGCTGTCATTTGTTTGCGACTGAGAAAGCCAGGCTTTAAAGTCTATTGCTACATCAAGATGACCCGTGTGGACTTTGCAGACTAAGACACACACCCACACCTCCCAAGGCTGAATCAGAAAGAAGAGTTTAGCACCCGATAAGGCTGGGAAGAAACCAACAAGAGACAGAGATTAAGGAAATCTATGGAAAGGCTCAACCGCATTGGGCCGAAGTACAGAGAGCCACCCAACAAATCAGACATGTTTATTTGTGTTCAGATTCAGCATTCCCAGTCATGATTGCTTCAAGCACAGTCATTAACTAACTTTTGCAGAACTGAAAAACACAGATTGATCAATAAACAGCTTCACTGCTGCATATCCCCTCCCTCCCTCACATTCAAATGTACCTCTTCCATCCCATTGTGTCCATACAGAGTCCGTGTTAAGTGCAGTACCTCTGAAAATCGTGATTCCCCCCCCCCGCCCCCCACATCAGCAGCTATACATTAAAAACCTGGTTGTTTAAGAGGGCTTTCCTGGAGCCCCAGACATCGCTCCAGCATTCTCATTGTCTCTTTTATTATTTGTTTTTATATATTGCATTACTGGTTCTTATATGTATTTTACTGATGTGAACCATCCAGAATCACCATGTAGCTAGACATGTTGTAAATAAATAAATAATTTCTGACAGCTCCAAATATGTTCCATAGCCAGGCAAGAGATCTGACCGAGCTCTGTGAAATTCAAGTCCAGCCCTAGTTCGTAACCTGGAAATGATATACAGTACTTTTGGCCAAAGCCAAGAACCTTCACTCTGAAAATGGTTTATCTTTATTAGAAATATTTGGGGGCTGAAAACTAGAAGCAGTTCAGATGAACTACTTGTCTTCCCTACAGTGCTGGTACGTACTCCAAAAATAATTAAAAAAAATAAACCTTTTTACAACCAAGTCCTAATTTTAAGGTAGGTGTGGGTTATGTTAACACCCATTTATCTATCTATCTATCTATCTATCTATCTATCTATCTATCTATCTATTTACCACCTATCCAGATAAAAGGGTTCTCTTGGCAGTTTACAATAATAATACTGTACAATTATAACAAATAATAATACTACTAGGAACGAACAATTGACTTTAGCAAAATAAAATAAAATCCAAATTACAACCTACTAATCAAAATAAGAGCAATAACAATCAAACTAAGAAACAACAACCATATAATTAATAACTATATAAGACATAACAGTTTGGAAGGCAAGATGGCAGGATGAAATGAAGTGCCAAAACTACCACTGTACTCTCAGGATGTTGCCTCCAGAAAATCCTGCCTAAAAAGCTAGCTCTTCAGCAAACGTTTGAAGATTCCTCTTGTGATGGAGCCAGGTGAATCTCTTTTACCCACCAAGGATAGCATTCCATCAAAAACTTGACTAAATTCTGCAAATAAAAAAAGATGAACAGAATAAAATAAAAAACACAGTACAGTCAAGAGAATTCCATTAATATTAGCCCTAGATGAAAGGGCTTCTAGAAGGAAGTACCATATACTGTATACATTGGCAGTCTTCACTCTTGTGATGAAGATCTTGCTGAAAATGAGGAGAGACCGAAATAAACATTTCCTTCCTTCAGGAGGGAGAAGAAGACATTTTGCCAGCTTAAATTGACAGTAACCCCATTGCCTGAAAAGGTCCAGAACATCACTTCAACTTTTCTTGCAGCCAGTGTTTACTTTAGAAAAATCCCCAACGATATTTATACTTTTGTAATTATCTTTATACTTCTGTAATTATAATGCAGTCCAGTGACTTTTTTTTTTAAACGGCATGATGTTTTCATTCAGGGGTTTTCAAAACTGCTCGAGCACCCATCAAAATTCTAGTCCCACTCCTGGATTAAAATTTTGATGGGTGCTCAAGCAGTTTTGAAGATCCTTTATTTGGCCCTCTGGCCATCAGTAGGGCTGCTTGACAATGAGTATATGAATAGTCATAAGAAGCGACAAAGCCCCATAGACAAGCTATTTCCATAAGTCACAAATACACAGATATACAGCTCTATCTTTTCAAGCCACCAATACCCAAGCTACAACTTGGGAAACAAGCAATTTAGACTTTAGAACACCATATGGGAAACTATGTGTTTCTGTAACCACTGCCTTCTGATTCATTTTTAATATCCTTCTACAGAACATCTGCATAAAATACTTCCCATATTTTCTGTTGCAGTTTTTAGAGATGTCTGGAAAGTGCCGCCATGTATACGCCTGGCAATCTAGCCAAGATAACTTGGAGAATATAATGCTTAAATGTTTTTGTTAGTAATCTAGAACCAATTTGAAAGTTAGTTGCATTAAAGAAGGCACACGAGTCTTTAATCCACCAATATAACTTTTCGGCTGCTGCGCCCAGACTCTGGAACTCCCTACACTAGAGACAAGGACAGCCCCATCTCTACTCTTTTCAGAAACAGGCAAAGACCTTTTTTCATAATAAAAGTCTCTGGTAACTTGCTGGTATTTTGGTGGGGATACCTGGATCAGGATACAGTTATTAATTAATGTTAAAAGTGGTAGCATAATAGATCCAGGTTCATCACAGCTGTAGAGTTTGGTAGGTGTCCTCTGCATATTAGTGACACAAAACTCCACATCCCCTAATGACTCTCCCCAGCAGTCTTATATACCTGTAGATATTAAAGAGCATGGGGGAGATGATCGACCCCTGTGACACTACATCACTGGGAAATCATCTCACCCAACTGTACCCTCTGGGGTCAGTCCTCCAAGAATGATCTGAACCACTTGGGAGGGAGTCTTTCTTAATACAGTGGATGAGGACTTGGTACAAACATAGTTCATAGTCAAGGGCAGAACCAACTACATTACATATTTGCATGTGGTGTATCTCTTTCAAAATCTGTATCACAATTTTGTGCCAATTTGGTGCTATTCTCAACCAGGCTCTCTGCTGGGTTCATACAGAAGGTAACACCTGGGCTTATGATCAACACAACTTAAGTCTAATCTCTGCTAAACATATGCCAGAGATTCATAAAGGTTATGACTCTTATGAGCTGTTAGATGCTGCTACCTTTAGTATTTGGGACCTCCACATTAAGTGACAAAATGGCACCGTTCAAATTATTCAAACAGCCAAAATCAATCACAGCATCCTCTTGCAGTTGACTGATTAAAACCTCCAGGCATGAATCCTATCACAATTTATACTCCCATAAGGGGCATTTGTACAGTGAACCCATCGTCCGCAAGTACCGTCAAGTCAAATCTGACTTCTGATGACAACCCTTTTCAGGGTTTTCCAGGGAAAGAAAATCCAGAGGTTCTTTACAATTTCCAATCACGGGGGCATCCCTAGACTGTGCAGCTTACCCTAGGCCACTCAGGCTGGCTCTTCTCCCAGAAGGCAGGGGGGAAGTGAACTCTCAGCCAAACCACTGAGCTATACAGAGTTAGTTGTATAATTAGTAGTGCCAAATTCCTGCTCATTTATTTAATCAAGTCCCTGTTCCTGGATGTAAGAAACACACTTAACTTGCCACACACTTGTTTTTAGCTTATTTTAAGGAACATTTGACGTGACTCAACAAACCGCTTGGGGAAGGCATGTAGTATCTTAAAACCTATTAACTAGTGCTGACTTCGCCCCCCACCCCCCAGATGTGTTGCTGCTGTTGCTTAGTATTTTTAGTATTTTTATATTAGTATTATCATATTTATCGGTATCTTACTATTTTTGTCATTATTTGTACTGTGTTTGGATATGTATGGGGTTGTTAATTTGGGCAGTTGCTGTTTTTTTGTAATGTGCTGTACACCACCCCGAGTTCCCGTGGGAAAATTGGCTGGTTAATAAGCAAATAAATAAATAAATAAAGAAATAAATAAATAAATAAATAAATAAATAAATAAATAAATAAATAAATGATGGGTTGTGGTCCAAAGTAAACCCACAATGTACAAAACTAAAGCTAGGCTTAACAGGCCTAACCTCCAACACAGACCAGAACATCCTGCAAAGCCCACTAGAGAGAGACCTATCACCACAGAAAGAGCTTATTCAAGCTCCAGACAGAGTTCAAATACCTGTCATCTCGCCCGCCTAAGTTTCCTTTCCGCCATCAAAACCCTTCCCATAGTAACGTAACGTGGGATCTTGGCAGCTATCGCAAAACCTCAGAGCAAAAGCGGGAATCGACTTGGTTCATTCGAATCCAGCGGGCGTTCTTGCGTTCACCCACAGTTACTTAAAAGTTTCTGACAAGGCTGCGTTTTTTATCGACTCGTTCAGCAGTTTTAGGTGGAAATTCAGAGAAGTCACTTCCAGCGCAAAGCCTGCTACAGCTTTCCTAATAACGCATCACAATGTTTTTTTAAGCCTTGAATTTGAATCGCAAACCAAACGCACGGGCTCTTAAACCTGGGCGCATGTTTCTTACCTGACCGGACACTATCCACAGAGCATGCACTTAATGGCTGAAGTTTGCACTGGGGTTCAGAAAATAAAAACCGCGGCTCTCGGCGATAAGCGAGGAACGACAGACCGCCGCGCCCCACAAAGAAACTTAGGGCAGAGGCGCTCCTCGTAGGTTTAAGTACGCGGAGGCTCTCTGCGCTGCCTGCTTTTCCCCCAGTGAAGCAATCAGCCGGGGGCGGGGTGGAGACACGCCAACTTCAGGAGAAAACGAGCGCGCACTTAAGGAACTTAGCAGAGAGAGAGAGAGAGAGAGAGAGAGAGAGAGAGAGAGAATCTGTTGCAACACCTCGATCCCGTGCATACTCATTGTCTACGACTAACATTTCTCATTTTCTCACTATTCTGCGTCTTATTTAGCTCTGTAGAAGCAGCTCGTCACCGAGGGGAAGGTAGGGCTTTGTAGCGCCCAAAAACCGGGAGCGCAAAGGGGCCTTTAGAATTCCTTGTTCCCATGGGAAAAATCGAGGGGCTGGTGCATTAGGTATCTGCCCGCAGAAGGAGAGGTGGGGCGTTCGATTCCGGGCGGTGTCTCCCAGAGAGGAGCCAGCTCGTGTGTGGCCTTGGGACAAGCTGCGACATCCCAGGGTGCTCTCAGAAGAGGGAGCGATAGGTCACCACCTCTGAGGGCTCTCTCTCTCTCTCTCTCTCTCTCTCTCTCTCTCTCTCTCAGAAAACCAGGAAAGGGGTTGGGTTGCCATGATTCAGAATTTGACTTGATGGCTTCTAATCATTAGTATTAGGAGAAGCATCAAGCTCCCATTTGTGCCTATGTATACACATTGGGCTTAGCTGCCTAGATGCCCTAAGCACATCCAATCTTGCCTGATTTCCAAAGCTAAGCAGGGTTGACCCTGGTTAGTACTTGGATTGGCGACCACCTGGGAATACCAGGTACTGTAGGAAACTGGACTAGGAACTGGCAAGCCACTCCAGTATTCCTGTCAAGAAAAATTCCATGGACGTGGGGTCACGAAGACTGTAACAACACACACACATATATACATTGGCTTTGGATTTGGTTCCAGCTAAGCCTGTCCAGGAAAAGGATGCTCTGCTCCGAACCTACACCCACATTTACGGTTTGGGGGGGGGGGGAGATTTCTAAGATAAATGAATTATGGGATATGCTGAAACCACTCTGTGCTTGAGAAGGTAAGCCTTCATCAGGTTATTATATCTTATGTTGTTACTAACTCATATGTGGTGATCCCATACGTGTGAATATAGATGGGTGCAATTGCATATAGGATAATAATAATAATAACAGTAATGGCAACAATAATAACAAATCTTACAACTTCAGAGCTGGAAGGGACTCTATGGATCATCAAATCAAGCCCGTCATGGAGGCACAGTGGGAAATGGAACTCCCAACCTCTGGCTGATATCTAAAACACTGAGCTACCCAGTATTTAGACAGGGCTGCATGTTGTTTTGCCTGGAACGTTCTCATTTCTAAAGCCAGCACAGCCAGTGGCAAACACAGATGTAGTGCAACATCTGGAATTTTGCACATTCCCCACCCCTCACTCCTTGAAGCCTCTTCCTTGGGCATTTCCCCTTTTAACCTAAGGCAATCCCCATGAAAAATGGGGCAGGGCTTCCTTGTGTGTGTGTGTGTGGTGACGTATGGAAATTTCACCATCCATCAAATACTGGAGTCCTGTTTCAACCTACAGCCCCTTATTCTGGTCTCCCATCTTTAGCTGGTCAGGCGAGATCGGATGTGCTCCCTAGGCAGCTCAGGGCTTAGTGGCATCCATCAAAGTCCATACTCCTTCTTGGACTCCCTGGCCATAACTGACTCTGAAATTACAGATTACTCAGGCTCCCACAATTGTGAATGCTGTGAAAGCAGATGAAAAAGTTTTCTCAGCTGTAAAATGCTGTTCTCTCAGTCAGCAGCAGCAGTGATTTCATTTCAACAGAGCCTTGGCAGTTTAAGGATTTTGACCTGAGTAGGCTATGAAGGTTTTTTTCTTTGTGTATATATATATATATATATATAGTATTTTTAAAATTCTTTTACACTTTATGAAATACTCTTATGTGTTTCAAACCATTAAAGTGTGTTATTTTAGTGATATCCCTCTGTGGAACCTTGTGATATAATGTGGGACATAAATTTATGTATTTTTAATATTTTTACCCCACCTTTCTCCTTGGAAAAGGACCAAAGGCAGCTTACAATAATGGAGGACAATATGCAGCCCAGAACATTTAAGACCTATTCAAGTTTAAGAACAGGGAATTAGAAAAGACATCTTACAACAATTAGAAGGCAACATTAAAGCTAAGAGCATGCAAACAGTTAAAAGAAAAAAAATCCATTATGAGGGATGGAAACTAACATGGTAAACACAGGTGTTCTTCTGAGATCAGTCAATACAATCATGCATGGTCATCCATCTAAAAGTCACATAACAGGTAGTCCATCATTCAGGGAAAGCTTGTCTGAAGAGGGTCTTTGCCTGCTTCTGGAAAGACAGCAGAGATGGGACACTCCTGGCCTCCAGTGGGAGAGAGTTCCAAAGTCTTGGAGCAGCAAGAGAGAAGGCCTTTTACGTGTTCTTATGAAACATACCTATAAAGGTAGTGGGATGGAGAGAAACACCTCTCCTGATGACCTTAGCACACAAGCCGGTTCATACTGCTATATACTATAGATTAATACATAAAATGTTTGACAAAATTGTGTATATACTGCATTTCATCTGGTGTAGATCATCTATTTTTTTTCTGCCACAAAAGTTGTTGTTTCGTTATAGTCATGACCAACTCTTTATGACCCCATGTCCATGGAGGTTTTTTTTTTTTTTGCAAGAATACTGTAGTTGCTTGCCAGTTCCTACTCCAGGCACCGACAGCACCTGGTATTCCCTGGAGGTCACCAATCCAGCCAGGCCTGATCCTGTTTAGCTTCCAAAATCAGGCGAGATCAGATGTGCTTAGGGCATCTAGGCAGCAAAAGGCTGCTGCAAAATTCTGTCTACACTTGCTTTCAGAGTGGCTATCTATAAAATGTATTCTGTGGAAAATCAGCCATTCATGGGGATGAGCCAGAAAATAATAGATAAATCACCTCCTTCCTATCCATTCCCATTTACTCTTGAAATTCTATTTGATCCAGAGCCAGACAGAATAGTTAGGTTTTAAGAATAGTTACTAATATTTCCATTTAAAAGTGTCCTTTCTTTCGGCTTCCATTTGCATGTTTGTTTATTTGTTTCTTACACTTATTAACCGCCCGATTTTTCCCCATAGGGAACTCAGGGCGGTGTACAGACGTCACCCAAAGGTGAATGTAAGGAATACTGTATTCCTAATTACTGTATACTAAAGTTAATACTGTATAACAATTAATTGTCTAACAAGGCATTCACCTGCAGTTGTAACAAAATGAAATAGGGAAGAACTATTATCCACCTTATAAAAAGTAACAGCAAATGATAGCATATGATTGGATGGTTGACTGGCTCTCTGCAGCCTGCCTTTCTCACAATAACATTGAACACAAACATAATTTAAATACAAAGCAAGTTTGCCTATTATGTGCCCTGCTGGCCCTAGCAGCATCTGCTTCTTCCTTTATACCTGAATCCATAGGGAAAAAAGCATCCAATACAAATGGGATTTATTATAACTGGGATGATGGGGTGGGGACCTAAGCCTGGTAGCACAGCTGTTAAACTGCTGTACTACAGCCAAAACTCTGCTCACACTGGGATTCATTTTCAGGTAGCCGGCGCAAGGTTCACTCAGCCTTCCATCCTTCTGAGGTCAGTAAACAGAATACCCGGCTTGCAAAGCCAGGGGGGGAGTGTGGCCTGACTAATTAAATTGTAAACTAAATGAGTGCTTTAAATATGGTGGGGCAGTATAGAAGCAGCAGACTTTGCTTTTTTATTAATTTATTTTAGAACAAGTAAACCACTTGTGGTTGCCTTAAGAACAGTTCTCTGCACTCTGTTCAGGTTGAAGTTCAAGTGTGAGGACGCACTGGTTAGCAGGAACATTGGCAAGTCTTTAGGATCGGGTCCCAAGTTGGAGTCAGAGGCTTTGGTACCATATCCTGAGTCCCAAGTCCAGGTCTTTATTAAAAATAATCTCACACCCCCCAAGAAAACAAGAAGAACCATGTCCGGATTTCATTAATTGGGGGGGGGGGACCACGTTGAGTCAACAGTGCGACAAGTCCAACTTGACTTGCGAGTCTACAATTTGAATTCCCATCCCTGCTGGCTAGCATCACCAGAGGGATTGCAGGTCCTTCCCTCCCCACCCCCCCCAAGTGGGCTTCTTCATGCCAAGCAGTATATACAGAGGGTGTATAGGCCCCCATTGAGGGCAGTGGTGGTGGTCCCAAATTCTATGAGGGGTTGTGCCTCTGAGGCCTGGTACTGACAATCCTGTTGCCTCTGTCTTTTCCACCATCTTAGCTGGCTAGCGGTGTGTTTTTCTGTCCCAGATTTTGGGAGATGTCTCTCTTCCCAGGGATCCCATTCCCCCAATAACTGAATCAGAGATGGACTGAGATTTAAGGTATTTCCCAGCTTTGCCCTTTGGCAACTTTAGCTGTACCAGTGCCTTGGCCCAGGGGATATCTTTGTAGATGCATTCCCAGTTGCCGGGGGGGGGGGGGAGGATCCTTAGGAAGGCCTTCTTCCACAAAGACACCCTCATGGGGTCCTCTAGAACAGCCATTCTCAAGCTTTTATGAAATACTCCTCATCCGTGCCAACCTTTCAAAACAGCTTTATAAACCCACAATGTGTCAAGAGAAGTTTGGATACATCTGGGTGGAAGGTAGAGATGTAAAATTTCTAGAACCTTTGGAGGGAAATGAGGAAAAGCTATTTTTCCCCAAGTTTTTCCATTTTCCTCCAAAGTGTCCTTCTCTTCCCCCCCCCCCCCCCCCCGCCCACACACACACACACACAGCTTCAAAATTTCCAGAAATTTTACATCTCTAGGCAGGTTGCTTTTTTTTAGAAACACATATTCAAAATCCTACTGAAGATAGGAATTTCACAGCATTGATAAATGATTAAATAACCCTAAACTTGTTATATCGCATGTAGAGATGGGCACGACTAGGGAAAATGACATTTTCGAGTTGTTGTGTGTCGGAGGCAGTCCGTTTCGGCTCGTTTCAGTTTTTCGCGAAATTTCGCAAAAATTAGTCGGTTCATTTTTTCATTTTTTCGTTGTCGTTAGTACTGGTTTGGGGGGGGTAGCGGGCTCCTGGAGGGAGCTGCAGGAGTCAGCCAGAGCCACAAGTGACGGACTGGCAGACTCTTTGCACCCGCTGTGTCTCACATACTTGCATGTAGTGCAATGCAAGTAGATCTGGCTTAGGGTTAAGACGGGTTAGCGCAAGGGCTAGGGTTAGGCTAGTTACGGGTGAGGTTAGGGTGAGTATTGGGGTGCACCTCTGGGTGCCTCTCTGACCCACTTAGAAGGACAGTGTACTGGCGTATGGGTTAGGCTTAGGGTTCGGGTTCGGGCTACGATTAGTGGGCTGTTTATGCCCGATTGGCACATCCCAGAAGTCTCTGTGGTCAACCTGGCCAAGTGGCCATGCGATTGGTGGAAAATTTGCATGGTCTACTCCCATGGGCGAGCCCGTCATTGCAAATGTGCAGGTGTAAAAAAATAAAATAAAATAAAATAAAATAAAATAAAATAAAATAAAATCAACGGAGACTTTTTTTTTTTGCAAGAAAAACCCACTGCTGCACTGTAAAAATTCAAGCATTTAAAATAGCTAATTTTCGCATGTTTCTGTGGTGCTTTGGTGGGGTTTTGGGCAACGATTTCAAAAAAAATATTGCGGTCGCCATTTTGGATCCCCCGCACTGCATGGCAAATGGATGCGCCCTCCCAGCCTGGTACAGTCAGCAAAACCTGGCCATGCGATTGGTGGAATGGCTCCAAAACTTTGCATGGTCGACTCCCATGGGCGAGCCCATCATTGCGAATGCGCAGGTGTAAAAAAATAAAATAAAATAAAATAAAATCAACGGAGACTTTTTTTTGCAAGAAAAACCCACTGCTGCTACTGTAAAAATTCAAGCATTTAAAATAGCTAATTTTCGCATGTCTCTGTGGTGCTTTGGTGGGGTTTGGGGCAACGATTTCAAAAAAAATATTGCAGTCGCCATTTTGGATCCCCCGCACTGCATGGCAAATAGATGCGCCCTCCCAGCCTGGTACCAGCAGTGCAGCAGTAGCAATAGCCAAGGAGAGGGGGGCGGGGAAACCCCCCCCCCCAAATAAAACACCCTTCTGGCCTGGTAGGTGCCCTCAGACAGTTTTCGCCTACTTTTAGGGCCGGGAATCGGTTTGTTTGTTTTTTACTTTTAAAAACTTTTTTTCTGTGCTGCTTGGCATTGCGCGATCACCGCGATGCAAGTAACGAGCACGACAAATCAGACCAAATTGTTCGTTCGTCGGTTCGAGCTCGAAGTCTGGCGGAGTAATTCCCGTTACCGTTTCCGTAGAGTAACGGATACGAGTAACGGAAACGGAAACGGGAATAACGCTAAGTCGTGCCCATCTCTAATCGCATGTAGTTCCTAAGCATTTGATGTTTATGAGCCAACAAGCTTCTTTTTTATAGAGAGACCACAAGATGGCGGCAGATGCTAGCATTTCCTTATCTTTGTTACTAGACTACAGTAATTGGTCCATTCCCTCACTAGAGCTGGTCTAAACCACTTTTTTAACTGAAGTGAAATCACAGGTGTGCTTCTGTTTTCCATCAAGGAACATGATTCTAATAGCTGTGGCCAGTGATGTTATTCTGAACCCTAGAGCAGAAAATCCTACAAGTACATCTCTCCCTCACACACACCTGCCGCCCAAACTAGTAACAAAACATTGATCAATAAGATGAGTAGTGTTCATGAAATTCAGAATCAAACACCTAAGGCAGCCATATTAAACTATCTGATAGAGACACAACCTAAGACATTGTGCAGCTAGAGGCAAAGGACAAGATTGCAATCTCCCCCACCCAAGGATCTGTACCTGGTGAATGGCCTGGCAGTTGAAGCCGACTGAAGTATACCTGAACTGGAGTAGGGCTAAAAGAGGGGTGCGGACAGATGCAAGCACAATTTTCAAGGTCTCTACTCCACTCAGAGACTCTCACATGAAAGTCCCTCAGAGAGTGGCTGAATGAATACCCTTATGGTGATTCTAGGTTCAAGAACTCTGCTTTATGAAGGTCCCCAATTAAAACTGCAAATACATTCAGCTGAAGGGACTTGGGGCTTTCCAGCAAAGCTTTGTGGTAAATACATAAAAATCTGATTGTCTTCCAGGTGGATGCAGGGCCTACATGCATGCCTCTTACACTCAATCAGGTCTGACAGCTGAGGGGGCCTGAATATTATGTCTGGAACTCCCTCCCACTAGAGGCCAGGACTGCCCCATCTCTGTTGTTTTTCCGGAAACAGGCAAAGACCTTTCTCTTCAGGCAAGCTTTCCCTGAATGATGGTCTGCCATTATGTGTCTTTTATATGAATCTATAGGTTCACATAGACTTTGTGTTTATAACTACTTATAACATTGTAGCTTTAATGTAATGTTATCTATTAATACTGTAAGTAAGATGTCCTTCAATTCCTTGTTCTCAAATACTTGAACATGTTTTAATTGTACTGGACTGTATAATATCCCTCATTACTGTAATGTTGTCTATTAATACTGTAAGTAAGATGTCCCTCAATTCCTTGTTCTCAAATACTTGAACATGTCTTAATTGTAATGGACTGTATATTATCCCTCATTACTGTGAGCCGCCTTGGGTCCTTTTCCAAGGAGAAAGGCAGGGTAAAAATACTCTAAAATAAAAAATAAATGAATACATTGAGTGACAACCTATCCCCACACCTGAAAGTGATGTTAGCTTAGGGGAGTGTTGGATGGGCTACATAGCTCTGTTATTCAGGCCAGCACTCTGTCATTGCTCCGCACACCCCAGCATTTGCCAAACACTTTGTGACAAAGTAGGCTTCATAGCCAAGCAAATATATGAATCTAGATATGCCCAAGTCCAAGAGGCTCGTCCATTTCACTACACTTGCTGTGTAACGTTTGCCACAACCATAAAAGCACTTCTCCACCTTCATCATATACATGCTTTTCATGGTGGACTTCATCGCAGAGTTTTCATTGTTTCCTTGCACTTTAGAGCAGACATAATAGTTGGATGGATGATGTCTGCAAACAAAAATGGGGTGAAGAGTGTGATCAGATAAGTCTTTCTACCACTGTTTTGTTCACTGTGGGAATGGGCCTGGTTCACTCCTTTTTCTGGTGAATTCATGACATAATTGCTAGAGCAAAGCAGCCTAATCATAGATCATTCCTAATTGCACCTTTCTGGGTCCCTATTAGGGACCCCTACTTTCTTGGTACAGGTAGGATCCCTCCATTTTGGTTTGTTTCCAGCATGTGCAATTGCTGGAAACAAACCAAAGTAGTACTTGCACCCTTAAATTTGCTTTCCTCTTTCAATGTTCCTTATCATTAAGTGACTTAAGAAAAAAAGCCATATTGTTGGGAAATTAAACACTTCCACTGCTCCATGGATAGGCAGACGCAGCAAAAATTTTTGCTTTAACTGTATTAAGACTGTGTTAATGTCTTGAATCACTGGAGGGGGGGTTGAAATGAAAATTGAAAACCTGCTCCCAGAAGTTGGAAGAGACAAGAGGTGGCAAGGAGGAAATTTCCCTCTCCCCTACCCCTTTACTTAAGTTTCCTTAAAAGTCAGTTTGAGAACCTGGCTGCAGCCAAATCCACCATGGAGGAAGGAGCTGGACCAAATAGGGTCACTTGAGATGTGCCTGCCATTTGGATACAAGATTGCACCAAAAGGCATACAAGATGTATACCTGACCTTAAGTGGGTCTATTTAACCCACACCAGCCTCCTCCAATTGAGTCTCATGTAGACAAGCCAAGAAAGTTAGCAAATAAAAATAAACACCTTAAACTTCAGTATTATTGTATTCTTGAAGATGTCACAAACTGGCATCTAGGATCTGATAACTGTTGTGAGTTTTGGGACACAAAGAGAACACAGAGAGAACTCCGAGTTCCCTGAGCTCCTTGCCCTCTGAAGATGTTAGCCACAGAGTCTGACGAAATGTCAGGAAGAAAAACTTCCAGAACACAGCCAAACAGCCTGAAAAACTCACAACAGCTTTCAGTATTATTATTGTTAATCGTGTATGCGGACATAGTGATGATGGGCTTGAAATAACAGTTGGGAAATCTCCCCCCCACACACACACACACACATACAGTTTGCTAGTACTTTATATCCCCACACAAGCTCAAATAATATAAACAGCATTCACTTTTAGCACGACCTTACTACATTTATGTCCTACCTTTACCCCAGTGAACTTAAAGCAATGTACACAGCTGTCCTCCTCCATCACCATTTTATGTATCTTCACAACATGTCTGAAAGGTAGTGCTGGCTAAAGGGAAAAAGACAGGCATAGAGAGTATCTGGTGCATTGAGGACTCTTTCTACTCCCAATCAAACACATCAATCACAATGTATTTTGGACAGAGCTAGTTTAAGTCAAATTTAGTTAAGTATGTTCTTTCTGCATTATACATGCTGTCCTTATAATTTGAACTCAGGGGATCACCTGAAATAGATGGCACAAATAGCCTGTTTCTGGGCCCATCTGATGTTACCTGAAGCAGCAAGGATGCCATTGAAGTAAGTATGGTCCTTTCTGCATTACTCTGGAACAATAGCAATCTTGCTGCTTCCTTCCTATAGCTGTGTTGCTTCAGTTCTCAGCAGGAGTAAGAATAGCACAGCATCCCCTCATCCTTGAATTTGGATCCCTCAACGATACCAAGTGGTGCAGCTACATCACAGTTTTTTGGCCCTACTGCTCAGAGCTCTGTTCCATGTGGGCATGTGCACACCTTCTCCACACACACACACACACACACACACACACACACACACAGAGAGAGGGGGGGGTTTCTGTCCAACTGGAACAAAAAGGATTGCAACAGGTACATAGTAGAGGGAAAACCCTCCACAGCATGCAGACCCAAACACCTTAGAGACTTAGAGGGAAACTTGGTATTGACTTGTTAAAAGCAGTGTCAGGGTCAAGCAAAGCATAACATGGATGTCAAGAAGCCAGACAATTTAAACTTTTTGAACAGTGACTAGAACAGCCACATCTATTTGATGCAACCATTCCAGGTGCATACTAGCTTATCCTTCAGTTCCTCAAGGCCCTCTGAAAAGAATGGATTAACTTTATCACTGCCAAGCCCAGGGCTGGCTCTTTCATTAGACAAAGGGATGCTTCAGGCAACGGATTTTAGAGATTATAAAATGATACATTTTAATCCCTACCGAAGGCATTTTAATCTCAAGGTTTTTTTCCTTGAGATCATATCAATATTTCACCTTTTACTGAGAAATGACTTTGTAACTATTAACTTTTCGCTGCCATATGTAGGAGGAAGCAGCCTAGATGCCCTAAGCACATCCGATCTCGCTTGATTTCAGAAGCTAAGCAGGGTCGGCCCTGGTTAGTACTTGGATGGGAGACCACCAGGGAATACCAGGTGCTGTAGGCGCCTGCAGTACAAACTGGCAAGCCACTCCAGTCCTCCTGCCAAGAAAACTCCATGGACATGGGGTCACACAGAGTCGGTCACGACTGTAACGACACAGGACACACACATGTAGGAGGAAACTACTGTGGAGTGTTCGACCCTCATCTTCCAAAGCAATTTGGCTTGTTTTGAAACTGTGACAGCTTGGGTGAGTAGGAAATATTATTTGCTGCACTACCTTAAGTAATAAAATGCAACCAGGCAGCTTTAACCAGTCCTTGCCTTCCCCAGGCAAGCTTACAAAGCCAGGCACCCCCTGTATATATAAACCACTGCCTGCTGGGCATGTGTTTGACTACTTTCACTTGAGGCCATCTGGATTACACAACACAAAACATGGCACAAGACATTTTAATAAATGCCCCCCTTTGTCCCATTATTATTATTTTTCACTATTTTATTCATTTTCCACAAGGAAAAAAGAAATATATATTTATTACACATCATGCTACATGGGTTTCAGTCATTATTATGTCACAACCAGCTTACTCTTTTTCTTTGTTTCTTTTTTTTTTAGCCATTGATAAAACAGATTCCCTACTTGGTAATATTGTGAATCCTCTTCTTCCTTGATTCTCATTGTCAGTCTATCCATCTCTGCACATTCCAAATTTTTCTTAACAATCATTTTATCTGTTGGTGTTTCTTCATTTTTCCAATGTTGTGCCCAGACTATCCTTACCGCTGTCAGAATGTGAAGTACAAAATAAGTATTTTGTTTATCTAAATTTTCTGGTAATACAGTAACTCCTGCCTATCGCGGGGGTTAGGGACCCACCCGACCCGCGATAATTGAAAATCCGCGATATACGGATGCAGGTCGGGTAGGTGGGCACTTGTTTTAAAAGGGTTCTCGGCCATGGAACCAAGCACTTGGCTCCGTGGCCAAAAGCCCTTTAAACATTGCACGCCACTTGCCCGCATCCCTGAGGGGAGTGCGGGCCAATGGCGCACGATCTTTAGAAAGGGCTCCTGGCTGCGGAGACAAGCACTTGTCTCTGCTGCAGAGAGCTCTTTAACCATCGTTCACCATGCGCCTGCAACCCCAGGAGAGTTTGGGAGCACAGCGAACGATCTTTGGAAAGGGCTCCCAGCCGCGGAGACAAGCACTTGTCTCGCAGCTGAGAGCCTTTTAAACATCGCTTGCCACACGCCCGCTACCCCCAGGGGAGTGTGGGCGCACGGCAAGCTATCTTTAGAAATGGCTGCCAGCCACGGAGACAAGCCCGTCTTCGTGGCCAAGAGTCCTTTAAACATCGCTCGTCACTCGCCAGCTGCCCCCAGAGGAGTGTGGGCGCGCGGCCAGCTATCTTTAGAAATGGCTCCCAACCGCAGAGACAAGTGCTTGTCTCCGCGGCCAAGAGCCCTTTAAACATTGCTTGCCTTTGGCAGCTACCCCCCAGGGGAGTGTGGGCACATGGCGAGCAATCTTTGGAAAGGGCTCTCAGCCAGCTCCCCTTTCCCTCCAGCCCTTTCGGGGTCCTGCAGTCCTGCAATATAGCGGGACTGCAGTATGTGAACCACGAAAGGACGGGGGTCTACTGTATGCCTAGTAAAGACAATTATGGCCTAAAGTCTACATTTATTATTCTCATTCTCATAAGCCAAATATGTATTTTAATCCAATATGTTTTCGCTTTATCACATGTCCACCATGCATGATAGTAAGTCCTTGTTTCTTGCACATATTTACAAGATTTGCTAGTTAAGATTGAGAACATTTAAGATAACTTAGCAGGTGGGAAATGCCATCTATAAAACATTTTATACAGATTTTCTTTATACGATGTAGCCATTGTTAATTTAGAATTTCTGTTCCAAAGTTTTTGCCATTTCTCCAGCTCCACATTGTAACCAAAAATGTTTCCCCATTGTACTGTTGTTTCTTTCACATGGTCATCTTCCGTTTTCCATTCTAACATAAATTTATATATTTTCTTAATTAACATCTTCTGAGGATAACAATATTTTATCAAATGCTATCTGTTCATTATAAAAACCATATAATTTCAGATTTTTCTTATACCTAGATTGCATCTGTATTAAAGGCCATCATGAAGTCAGCACACCTTGGCTTATCTATTCTTCCTTGGATTTTAAATTCCCCTCTACATCTAGTATATCATTGTATGTTACAATTTTCCCCAAATTTAAAAGGTTTGGGCACGCAAATGGTTTCCTACGTGAAACCCACCTAATTTCAGTTTCAGTTTCTCCCATGTTTTTAGTAGAAAATCCCTAAGATAATGGTTTTGGAAATATATATGTACTTTGGCTTTTTCATACCATAAAAAGCATGCCAGCCCAGTTGTATGTCATGTCCCTTTAAATGTAGTAATATTTTGTTTCTTAAAAGTGCCCAGTCTTTCCGTCAGACTAATAAACATGATTGGTAGTATAGAGTCCATTCTGGTACCCCAAATCCTCCTCTTTCTTTAGATTTTTGCAGCAATTTCGGTTTAATTTGTGCCTTCTTTTTCTGCCAGATGAATTTCGATATCACTCTATTTAGTTCTTCAAAGTGTTTCACCTCTACTTTCACTGGCACTGTTTGGAATAGGAATAGCAGTTTTGGTAGCACATTCATTTTAATAGTTCCAATTCTCCCTAACAGTCTCCTTTGGCCCATTAAGACTTTATTGGATGCTAATGGGAACTTGGCATCAGTCTACTTGCTTTCATCTTTTACTTAGTAGAGATAGGTTTTCACTTTTATTTTATATGCTTGCTGGTTTCTCCCATGATAACAAAAGCCTTCTCTAACTCAAATAAGTACTTTATGGGCTGTTATAAAAGAGCTACATCTTAGTCTACAGATTTCACTTTATGCATAGAAGTTCTTATCTATACCTAACTACCATAATATTTTAAGGATCTAACAGATTAACATTTATTTATATTTCATGTTGATCTTCACATTTCCGTTTTCCTTTCCCATATCATGACAATCAATTAATAATGTTAGACAATCAAAATACAGAAAATAAACTTTTTATGTAATCAAATCACTAAGCCAAAAATTCCCTTTCTGAATTTTCTCTTTCCCTGCAAAGTCTGTTATCTTCATAAATTGTTCTTTTATCTCGATCGTTGTTGTGCTGCTGAAAAGTTCCCAAGCTCTTCTCTCCTCTGTATCCATATTGAATAAAGCAGTGTTTATCTTCCTTCCTGTATTTGGCCTACCCAAAGATTTATCCTGCACCGATCTTGTTGTATTTGTCTGCAGATTAAAATTAGCTCTCTGTTCTGGTTCTATCTCCTGATCAAGACTAATTTCAGCTCTTTTCACAAGTTTATCCTGCACAATTCTAGTTTTAGTTCCCTGTAGAATAAAATCAGCTCTCTGTTCTGCCTCTGTGTCCTGATCAGGATTAAAAATATCTGTATCTTCAGAAGTTGGGTCCTTCTGTGATGTATAAATATTATTTTGTATAATCCACATAGAATTATATTGGCAAACTTTTCATGATAAGATTTCCCAGTTCATTGTGTTCTTATAACTCACATCAAAGAGTTAATATTGTAATTGTAGCTTCTGCCATCCAGTTTTCAAAAGGGGGGGTACAGAAGGAGATAACTGGATTGAAGAAGAAAGAAGAAAAAGAGACAGGGAGCAGAGATTCTCCAGCAACTTATTTTGAAAACATTAGAGTCTATCCAAGGTCAAATAAACATTCCTTTGAGAAACAGCTTGTCCCAGCGCTGCCCTTAAACTGCACTTTAAATCCACTACATATAGAAAGCACAAAACAAAAAGAAATTTCCTTAAGAGTTTTTTCTCTCTTACCATCCCAGGAAAGCAATAGGAAGTACGGCACATAAAATAAATGTGGAAGAGATCACTTTTGTGATATGTGCTTGCCTTTCAAAACATACATACCCCTTCACCAAAAGCTGCTTCCACAAAAGGGGTTGGTGGTGCTTGTTTGAAGAAAGAATTCCAGATCACCCAGGAGAAACATCACAGCAAGAGAGAGGGGAGTGAATGAAAGCAGTTTTACTCACAACATGCCACATATTTACAGCTTTTTTCACTTTTCCCAGTACCAACAGCTCACGCAATCACCCGTTAATGCCACTGGCTTTCCTCCAGTGGGAGATAAGGCATTTTCCTGCATCAACAAAGCTCACCACCACTCATTTCCTGGTCTACAGGCACTGCCTCTTCTTTGTTTCCCCTCCAAGGAAACTTACCCTTATTAGAATCCCTTTTATCTGGAGGAATTCAGCTTAATAAGCTGCAGAACTTATCAAGTTGTCTCACTGTGATGTAACTAGAAAAAGTAGTCCAATACCTTTATTATATTTTATTGTGTACTATCAAGTCAATTCTGGTTTATAGCAACCCCTTTCATAGTTTTCTAGATATAGAGTATTCTGAAGCGGTTTATTATTCCATTATTCTGAGGGTGCCCTGCAGGTACAGTACCTGGAAGCGAGCACGGTATAATTGCAGCCTAGGACTCAGGAAATTTGAATACAAAATTCCATCTGGCCGTGAAGGACCCTGGATGATGTTGAGCCAGTCACATTTTCAGCCTGATCTCCTTCTCAGCATTGTTGTAAGGGTAAAATAGGTAGGAGTGGAATTGTATATGCTGCCTTTAGTTCAATGGAGGAAAGGAGTTCTACAAATATAACAAGTACATGCCTGAAATTTATGTGCAGCCATTCATCTCAGGGTCAAAGTGAAGAACTGATTTCTGAATACACGTGATTCCTATTTAGGCATTCGCCTGC
Source organism: Phrynocephalus guinanensis (assembly GCA_037367245.1). Lineage (NCBI taxonomy): Eukaryota > Metazoa > Chordata > Lepidosauria > Squamata > Agamidae > Phrynocephalus > Phrynocephalus guinanensis. The sequence continues at coordinate 32,384,376 of CM074737.1, forward strand.
ACGTGTGAGTAGATCTTTAAATGTGTATTCCCAGCAGAAAAGTGTTTAATATAAACACAGAGCTGTTTGTATTCAATGTATGTGGGGTGTTTGTATTTATTATGGAATAGAAAGTACTTTTGTTTTCAGCCTAAATAAAGGAACCAGTGGGTTTGTGTTTAGAGATGTTCACCTAAGGCAAGATGCAAAGCTCTGAATTGCACCTAGAGAACAGAGCATCACCTGGCCTTTAGCCAAAATGGTGTGCTATTTGCATATCCTTTTTTAAAAAATAATTTTGCACATGGCTATGTATAAAAAAGATGGCAGGAGTTAGGCCTCTAGCTGTCTTATATACTCATGAGTTTCCATTTCAGACCATCAGCTTCAAATTTTGCCCCCAAATCCTCAGTGGCCATAAACAATTTCATAGAATCATAGAATCATAGAATCATAGAGTTGGAAGAGGCCTCAAGGGCCATCTAGTCCAACCCCCTGCCATGGCCATGTCTGTGCTGTTTTTATGCCAAAGCCTACTGAAGTCATGATGCTGGTAGGTCTAGTCCAATAAAGTGACTTTTCCAAACTATGATTTAGGCCCACTGTATGAACTGTATACAATCCCACTGCTGAACCTCCCTTTCCATTTAGATAAGGGGGAATCATAGACATTAATAACGATGAAACAATTTTGTAGGCTAATCGAGTGAAATATTCGGCGAGTAGTTGTTTTAATCTTGTGACAGAAAAGTATAATCAGGTAGGGATTTAATACCCTGATCCTAATGCTGTGGTGAGAGTTCTGAGATGACATATTGACCCCCTTTATATAATGATCCAGATGCAGACCTTGTCCCCCTTTAAAAAAACCAGTTTATTTGATAAAGAGGGAGGTTTGCTCCACCACTACCTCATAGGGATCTTCACATACCTGTCTAGGTGCTAACATGTTTACAATGGGTGAAAACAGACTTAAACATGGATCTCTCAAGAAAGAATATTTTTCCCATGATCCTGTTTGCATAACAAGGCATCATCCCTTCTGAAAAAGTAGAACCTGATTTCCTCCTGAAAGGGCTTGTTTCTACTACATACATGTTAATTTCAATATTCTGCTCCAAAAAGGTCAAGGGAGTAAAAATTATAAGGCAACCTGCAATGCCAACCAAAAACACTTGGGCCAGGTTGGGACACCCTGTCCTAAAGATTGCTTGAGGTAATCAAGTTGTTACTGACAGAGTCTTCTGAAGAACACCAAATGGCATATCTGCTATGAAAACAGCACATCTTTGTGCTGTAAGGAGAGGGGTTCTGTCTAGTACTGGCTGCATTCTGTTCAGCTTCTGTAACAAGGTTAGTTACCATCTGGGCCACTCTTAGATTACAACTTCCATCACTGCTGTGTATACCAACTAAGACTGTTTGGAGCTGCAGTCCAACAACATCTGGAAGTACTGTACACAAACTGCCCCATACTGTTAGGAGGCACAATATGTAAATTTGAAACATTCAAATTGAAATTCATATAAAAAGGCATTCCTCTTTTGTTTTCCCTCCTCAGCAGCTTATTAACCTTGGCCCAAAAATACACACCTACCGAAGATCTGCTCAGAAAAATAATCAGACATTACCATGTTTAATGGCATATCTGCCATGAAAACAGCACGTCTTTGTGCTGTACGGAGAGGGGTTCTGTCTAGTACAGTGGTTCTCAACCTGTCGGTCCCCAGATGTTCCTGGACTGCAACTCCCAGAAATCCTGACCAGCTCAGTTAGTGATGAAGACTTCTGGGAGTTGCAGTCCGGGAACATCTGGGGACCCACATGTTGAGAACCACTGGTCTGCATTTTGTTCAGCTTCTGTAACAAGATTAGTTACCGTCTGGACCACTCTTAGACTACAACTTCCATCACCGCTGTGTATACCAACTAAGACTGTTTGGAGCTGCAGTCCAACAACATCTGGAAGTTCTGTACACAAACTGCTCCATGCTGTAAGGAGGCACAATATGTAAATTAAGTTGGGTGGAGTGCAACTTTGCATAAATTGAAGTTGACTCATAATAAAAACCATTCATCTTTTCTTTCCTCCTCTGCAGCTGAATAACCTTGGCTCACAGATATACACACACACACACCGAAGATCTGCTCAGAAAAAATCATCAGATATTACAGTGTGTTTGCACGTGCAGAATCACTCCTCTTCCTAGATATGCTGGCAGAAGCTGTTCTGTCAGCAGAAAAAGACTCCAATTTGATTAAACCCCTTGCATTAATCTCAGCTTTCTGGTTTCACTGTTGTCTTCACATTACACTCTAATGCCCTTGCAAGCACAGAAATGCATCGCCACAGTGGCTGGAACTTGAGACTGTGTTTCCAATAACTGAAAATAGGCTGACCTTTGATTACAGCAGAGCTAACCTTTCCTGTACAGTTAAAAATATTTCGTTGGGGAGACACTTGGAAGCAACTGGTCTGCTTGGGCTGTAAGATCAGCTGCACTACACGGAGGGCTGACAGCTTTCAGCGGAAACCTGGAGAAAAGCTGAGTTGTTTTTCCACAGCACCAGCAAGTGGCTAAGGCTTCAGATGGCCACAGTCCAAACACAAAATTGAACAGAAGAACTGTGTTCCACAATATCCTGGGCGACTTCCATGAACTTTAGAAATTTATTTTACTTTTATTTTATTTTATTTATTCTCTATGGCACCGTTCTCAACAGAGGGAGAAACCAACTCAAATTGCAAAATAATGAGTACGAAAACACCATATGAAACACTAAAAAAAATTCTATGTGCAACAATATTTTTTAAAACACGATTAAAAGCAGGGTGATTTCTCCGAGCGTTCTGCAGCCCCGTTCTTATTGTTTATTGGTTTTCAGAGCCTGGTACAGTTACTTTTCCAAACCTGATTGTGTTGTGACCTGAGTACCAGTATTCATCTTTGGAAACAGACAGAATGTTTTGTTTTGTTTTAATTATTGTTACATGGTTTTCTCAATGGACCAATCCTTTTGTGGCAAATTATTTGAGAGCTATCCGTCTGATATTAAAGGACTGAGAGAACTTGAGAAAAACGTGTTAGTTGTCTGAAAACCTGATGGGGAGAAACAAATTTGCTCTCTTGCAGGTGCCTTTGCTTGCTTCCTCCTATGCTGTGCTCCTGTCATTTTGTTTTAAAATGGATACAGTAAAGATACCGTTTGCCTCCATTGCAAAGGAAATAAACCTGATAACATTGCCCTTGAAGCTATCTCAGTGCTTGGACAAATGGAGAGTATGTTTAAAATGCAATCACAGTCAGGACATTATGATTTGTTGCTGTTCAGTCATTCAGTCGTGTCCAACTCTTCATGACCCCATGGACCAGAGCTCACCAGGCCTTCCTATCTTCCATTGCCTCCCGAAGTTTGGTCAAATCCGTATTGGTTTCATTGATGACATCATCCAACCATCTCATTCTCTGCCGTCCTCTTTTCCTTTTGCCTTCAGGACATTATGATACTATGTTTTAAATTTTAAAAAGCCTGCCGACAAATATTTCTTGTCCTTGTAAATACAGGAAGGGTACAGATAGTCTGCCCACTCAAGCACAAATTCACTAGTAGTCGGATACATCCACCTGCATCTCTATCCATCATGAAGAAGGAACAGATGTGTGAAGCAGCTGCTGGTAACCCCTGTGTTAATGCCATGCTGGATATACCTCTGCCAACTGCCCAGGTTATGGCAAGTCTTCCTGCCACCTGCGCTTTCCCATGGCAAGGCATTCCTACAAGACTCGTATGAAAAATGTGTCTTCCTTCCATGGAAGTGAATTGTAATGGACTGCTTTACAGGGTTTTTGTGAATATTACTGGGTATCTGAAGTGCCTGAACCCAACATACAAACCATATGTACCCTGGGAAGTGGGCCTGTCCAAGAAAGCTCACATTAAAACATAGCAGGTGCCACATTTTTGCCTTCTTTAATGTTTCTGCCTGATATATTTATTTATTTATTTATTTTTACAACTTATATGCCGCCCACTACCCAAAGGTCTCTGGGCGGCTTACAATAAGGAATTAAAACAGTTAAAACATCAAATATCAATAAATAATTAAAACAACAACAAAACCTTATACTAAAATCATCACACTAAAATTGCCATCAAAGGACCCACAGTCTATGTTGTATCAATTAAAAAACTTCTGGAACAGGAAGGTTTTTACCAGGAGCCGAAATGTCATCAATGTTGGTGCCAGGCGGATCTCACTTGGGAGGGCATTCCATAGCTTGGGGGCAGCTGCCGAGAAGGCCCTATGTCTACAAGCCATCCCTCTCACCTCCTTGAGGGATGGCTCTTTCAAGAGGGCCCCCTGGCTCGATCTTAATTGCCGGGTAGGTTCATATGGAAGGAGGCGGTCCTTCAGGTATCTAGGTCCTAAGCCATTTAGGACTTTACATGTCAAGACAAGCACTTTGAATTGGGCTCGGGCAGCAACTGGTAACCAATGCAGGTTATGTAGAATTGGCGTGATGTGATCTCTGGCGGCCCCAACACTTACCAGCCGCGCCGCACGATTCTGAACCAATTGCAATTGCCGGACCATCTTCAAAGGCAGCCCCACGTAGAGTGCATTGCAGTAATCAATACGGGATGTTACCAGTGCATGCGTAACTGTCATGAGGCTCTGCTCGTCTAGGTAGGTTAATAATTCTGACTATAGGGATGACATTCAAATAGGGGTGTTACTTCAGCGTTACTGGGAGGACTCTGATGGAGCTTTAAAAAAGCTGTAAAATGTAGAAAGCTATGGGTTTCGGGCTGGTAGGAAATGGCACATGGGAATACAGGTAAAGATAGAGAAGGAGAAATCTGATAGGGATATAGGAGTACAGGTGGGAAGGCGAGAAGTTTGGAAGCTATTCAAAGAGGTGGGCGTGCAGGCTGTAAGGTGCGAGGAGGAAGGGATCGTTAAGAGGGAGCGCGAGCCCCAAACGGTCAGGAAATATAAGTTAGAGTGGGGGGGGGGAGGGCTGATGGATACTGAGGGGGAGAGGAGAGTGGATGTTGGGCTTCCCCTTCCAGCCCCGGTGGGACCTCTGATTTACACCTCCGGGACCACGTCGGTGGGACGAGGAGTGAGGATACATAGACCCTCAAGCAACTCGCCTGGAAGGATCCCTGGATGGGGGTGGGAACCCCGAGTAGCGGTGCAGCATCACTGTTGTGGGACCCACTGCGCCAGTCCACTGATGGCCCAGCAGCCAGTACGCCGCAAGTGAGAAACAACCCGTTCATTGACTATTTAAAGACTTTCAGTTACCCGGTTCATCCCAGTTACGAATTACCCATTTTGACGCCATTTTATGAAACAAAAGACAAAGATGCACCTGAGAAGCTGCTGTTTAACATGTTTAATAAAAGAAGAACCTGAAGTGTCTGTGCATGATTCTCCCGTTGAGCAGCTGGTAAATATCTTTGAACCCTCACAACTGAACTTTATAAAATAATTGTAGAAGACAATATTGAGTGTGCCTTCCCAAATGTAGACATTGGCTTTTGTATATTTTTAACATTAATGGTCACAAATTGTTCGGCTGAGCATTCATTTTCTCATTTGAAGTACTGTATATTAATAATCCCATCAAAACAGCTATGCAACAAGGCAGCTCTTATCTCTGGATTTGTTACACAAGATTAGCTTTCAGAATCTGATAAAAGACTTTGCAATTAAAAGAGTAGGAGAAAACTTTTCAAATATAAAGAAAGTGGAAGTCTACAAAAACACATTATTTTTCATCTTGCTGTAAGATTTGTTTAATTTTAAATAAATAATTTTTTATTTTATGGTTTATTATTGATTATATTTTGAATTACATATATATGGAAGGCACCAAAATATTTTAAGTGCTTAGGGCTTCTAAGGGTCTAAATCCAGGCCAAGGGCATATGATTGGTTAAGAGACAACCAATCAAAATCATATAGCATTTGAAGTCAAAATAAGCAGACCCACTCATTAACTAGTAACAGAAGGTATATTACTGTATACTAAAGGCCTGCCATTTGCTTTGGTCTTACCCCTGCTGTGAGCAAGGTCCCTTTAACTCAAGAATAGTGGATGCTCAAGGTTTCCCAATCAATAAGCAATGAAGACCTCAAAGCCATTTTTTCTTGTTTCTCAGAGTGAAAATATATATGCTGTGGCAAGGAATATCTATCTATCTATCTATCTATCTATCTATCTATCTATGGCACAGCATTCTAGGTAGTTTCTGAACTTTTGATGCCTTGGGGAAAAGGGGGCGGCCACTTGGTTATCTCCCTGCTTACTGCAACAATCGTCTTAAAACATACACACACACACACACACAAGATTGCCCGTTCTTAAACGTTCACTTTTTTTCCGCAGACCTTTAGGAAGAAAACAAAAACAAGGGCGCGTGACATCGGACAACAAAGTCCCCCCCCCCTCCTTCAAGAAGCGTGTGGCCCCTGCTTTAAAAACCCCTCGATTCTGGGAAGAGCGCGCAGGGCCTCGCCTGCCCAGAGGCACGTAGGCGGCGGGAGGGGAAAGAGGCAGCTCCCTCGCCCAGGACCTGCCCTCCCAAAATCTTTGTTTTGCACGTCGCCAGCCCAAGAGCCCCTTTGCAGCGACATCTCTAACCCCTCTTTTGGGGCTCCCTCCTCTCGCCCTCCTCAACCCCCCCCCCCCATCCACAACAACAGCAGCAGCAGCGACGGGGAGAAGAACGCCCGCCCTGCATCCCGGGGAAGGCGCCTGACCCGCTGCCTCCGACGGGCCAGGAGGAGACTCTCTGCAGGCCTGCGCCGCCGCGGCCAAAGCCGGCGCTGCAAGCCGCCTCCTTCCTGGCCTGCTCCTGGCTTCCGCGGGGCAGGCGGGGCTACCGGCCCTCCCTCGGCCTCGAGCCGCTTCCCCTTTTTAGCCGTATCCCTTCCTCTTCCTCCTCCTCCTCCTCTCCTCTCTCTCTCTCTCTCTCTCTCTCTCTCCAGACGCGCCTGCATTTGGCTGCTTTTTGCAGCTCGCCTGCCTTCGCGAGCCGCCGCCGCTGTATCCTTCCCGGTGAGTGAAGGGCGGCCGGGCGAGCTCGGGGCTTGGTATTTATATCCTCCAGCAGGCGGAGGATAATGGGGGCGAAGGGTGGGCGAGGGGAGATCCCGTGGCGCCGGGACAGGTCGCATTGTGCCCGGGGAGGGGGGGGGGAAGAGTGACAGGTGCCAACAGCCCCAGAGGCCCCGGAAACTTAGCCAGGGAGCACTCCCTCTGCCTGAAGACCCACCAAGAAAGACCTGAGCGGCAGCTGCCCGCTTGCAAGCTGCCCAAGAGGGTGTTTGCTTGCTTTGCTTGCCCTTGGCAGGCTTCCCACCTGCCCCTCCTTGGCCACCCTCTTTCAACCCCCTCCGATTTGTTTCATTTGGACGGAGGAGGGAGGGGGGGGCGTCAAAAATGTAAGTTTGTTTTTTTTTTCCTTGCATGCTTTTGCCTGTGTTATACCCGGGAAGACTTTTCAAGGTGATCTCAAAGGTGAATTGGCCCGGAGAAGACCTCTTGCTTTCCAATGGATCTAACGGTGGCCTTATGTATCTGTTTCTTCTGCCTCTTAGGAGCCACCCCGGTTTTGGTCAAGTTAATTCCCCTTGCCTGCAAGAAGCGCGGAGAAATTCAGGCTGCCAAGATGCCCCATGGTAAGCAAACGCGGGTGCTCCTTCTCAACGACATGGAGAAACTGGACAAGACCCTCTTCCGCCTTGAACAAGGTCAGTAGAGACCAGGCTTGCCTACCTGATTTGTGCGTGTGATTTGCCAACGTTGACCTTATGCAACAGGACTTTCATACAGTTGCAATCTCCTGTTCATCCCACCCAGTCAGCCAGTCTCTCTTGTGCCAAAATCAACATACTCTGAGCCTTACAGAATAAAGTAACTTATAAAACAGAGGTCTCTATCTTCCAGCTAGAAGTATTTTCTTGGGCGGCGGGGGCAGTTGTACTCATGAAAGACCTCCCTCCTCTGCAAATGGTTTTAAGGAATTAAATATCATGAAATAAGTTGGTTCCAGGGGGAAAAAGATCTACTATTTCCTTCTGAAGTCTGTTTAAGGATCAGTGAGAAGGGATGGGTGGAGCTGTTTAAGAAAGGAGGCTTACACAATGGCTGCACAATGCATGGTGATTAAAATATATACCTATATTACTTTATCTTCAGTTTTACTGAAGATAGCTACCTATCTAACAAATGGCATGTAAATTCACTATTCCACAGTGATACTGTACTCCTCTCTGCCTGACATGCATCTGGCCTTGTAGTGTTTTTTAGCTGATGGCCACAAAACTGCATTGCACAGAGGTCACCAAGAACAGGTCACCATTTCTTTATCTTAATGATTAGATGCAGGGTGTATGGGGATTCTTTCAGCCCTAGAGCAGAATTCTAGTACAGTAGAGGACAAGGCAAAAGGGTGAGGCCAAAAGAACCAGCATGATTTACCTTGTAATGCTTTTGCTCCCAGCATGATCACAGAATTGGGGAGGAAGGAGGGACAGTATAAAATGGAAACCATAAAATGGGGGCATTTTAAAGAATGGGACCATGGCACAGTTATTATCCAGATACTCTGTTTGCACAACACCACAGATACTTTGATCCACTATTTCTTCTACTTCTTCATGCAACCAACGTTTTCATGCCATATGATTTCTCAACCCAGATTTTGCTTACATTTGTATGGAGTCCTTGCTCTTATGCTGCAAGGCTAAGCATTATGGTTTCTTTTGCAATACTTTTACTCTCAGCCACCAGTTCTTTTTGCTTTTCCCTTGAGGGTTTTAAGTTATTGACCATGGAGTGTTTTCTTTTGCCATTCTTCTCACTGCACAGTTAACTTTTCTTTTGTCATTTATTTCTTTGGTCTTCAGCCATCTTGCTTTATCAATTTCTTAACACTTATTGAATTTCCCTGATATATTCTGCTAGGCCTGTCTCAATCAACATGTTGCATTTTGACTCCATCTTCTCTCTGCAGAAGATACTGGTAAACATTGATGCCTGAATGTATTGTCATTAGTTTTCTCATTCTTCAGTTCAAAGTATCTAGTTCACCATATGTCCAGTCTATTTTCAGCAGTATATCAAATAACTGGCACTGCCCAGATGTTCATAGCTTTGATCCTATTTCTACCAATAAGCTTTGGTTTTAGAATTTTTCTGACCCTTCTGATATATCCCTTACTAATTCTACTTTCAACCTCATCATGCTTGTATTTTATGCTTTCAAGATGGCCAGGTATTTATAACTTTTCGCTGGTGTAAGGCTCTTTGTGTCATTGCCATTTGGCATTTTAATGTCCTTACCATTTGCCAGCTTTCTGCTATTTGTTGCTGATTAGCACACTTCTCAAGTCCAAAACCCATTGCTATGTCACTGCTATTTATTCTTATAGTGTACAGTAATGACTTGATTTCAGCTGTCAACATCTGAGAAAGTTCTAAATCATTCAGATACAACAAGTGTGAAGCTCTGCTGATGGTTTTGAAATCCAATAGCTTTGCCCTGTTTTCTTGAACACTGATTACAGTAGAATTGTTGCTATAATGAAAAACAGAGATGATAGTGAGTCTCCTTGAAATATTTCCCTATGCATGTTAACTTGGCCAACCTTTTCACCATATACTACTAAATATGTTTTCCATATTTTGCATTGCTTTCTTAACAAACTATGTGATATTGTCACCAATTTGAATTACCGTATTTTCAAACTCTTGATTATACATCTCTGCCACAGGGAAGCAAATGCCCTCTTATAATCTATCCAGGCCACATACTGGTTCATTCTTCTTCGTTTATGATATTCTAATATCAACTAGAAACTGATTTTTTTTTAATTTGCTCTGCTATTTGGTCAGTTTCCCTTCTGTTCAATTGGCAACATTATTCTGTTGCAAATGATGTTATATTGCATCTGATATTTCTGTAAGAAGTTTAACGGTTCTGTGCTGATAAGTCATTGGTCAAATGTATTGAGCCTTTTCCTGGGTTCTTAATGAAGACGCACACCTTCCTAATTGTCACCCATTCATCTGTTTATCTGCCCTGTAATGTGGCAATCAGTTGTTGAGCAATCCTTTCATGTAAACTGGTCAGATATTTTCACCGGAAGTTGTTCAGTTCATCATTTTCTGCTACTGCAACATTTTTGACTTGCCGTTCCACTAATTCTGTCGTTATAAAATTGTGTATATAGCCTCCACTTCGCTCAACTGAAACATCCTTTGTCCAAACTTCAATTATGTTATAATCTTTGGGGTTATTGCCCAGGGGATTCCAAAACTGCACAGGTTCTTCCGTGTTTGACTTGTCACTATTTTTGGCAGTTTCTCCTGTGATTTTGTTATAGAAACACCTTTGAATCATCTGAAGCGGCTGATTCTGTCTGTACCAGTGTTTCCCAACCTGGGGGGGGGGGCATGACCCACAAGGGGGGTCACGGGTTGCCTTATATGCGTTGAACCCTTTGTTAACCTTGTTATCTCTTGACCTTTTGGAGCAGGAGAGAAAGAAACCAGGCCTTTCTGCTTTGGGATAAAGATGATGATTTTCTAATATATGCCTGTTTTTGCTCTGTTCAGGTTATGAACTGCAATTCCGACTTGGGCCTACGTTGCAAGGCAAGCATATTAGTGTGCATTGTAATTACCCATCTCCTGGAGAAGTCTTTGATCGTCACAAGTTCAGATGTCTATCTTGGCATAACCCGACTGGAAAAGAAGATGATTCTGACAAATACTGTAAACTAGATCTCCAGATTTCTGGATCTTACCAGTATTATTTTACCCATGAGTAAGTGTATACAATGTTGTCTTCTGTTTGCTATCACATTGCTGGCTTTAATTACTTGCACCACCATGGTTGAGTTAGACAACTCCTATTGCATGGGGTCCCTATTATTCTTACCCAGCTGGCAGATCTTATTAGTTGACGACAGAGGAATAGAAGGCACACCAGAAAGTAACCCATGAAGTATGTGCTCCATTTAGAGACCTGTGTGTGTGTGAGCCTGGTTTGCATAACTCTCATATCAAGGAAAGGATGGGGGACAATCTGCCTTTAGCCAAAGTGAGAGTAATGTCTCAGGTAGCAGATATTTGTGAGCAGCAGTTCTTTGGCCTTTTCTCCAACGCTACTTGGTCATTCCCCTCTCTTGCTGGGCATAACTATGTGTGGTAAACAGACTGCCCTGCCTTACTCTTTTGGTGGAAGACCCTGTTATGTTGCTCAGTTGAAATGAGGTCTTGTTGCCAGTCATATCAGCCTCTGTACACTGTTTGAAGATGTCATGTTTTCCTTTCTCTCAGGCAGCAAAACATCTGTAGCCACCTTTAGGTAGCTACCAGTACCGTACTGATCATTTCGTATAGACCGTGTATGCATCATGCAGGTCGATTCCATTTCCTCCACAAAGCAAAAGATAAATTAAAATATAGTTTTAAAAAAATACAGTAATAAAAGAATTTGGGAATTCTAATTTAATGGAATGCATTGATCTTCAAAGAATGGCAATCAAAAAGCTGACATAATTCTTTGTGTCTGTTGTAATATCTCTTAAGGACATGTTTAACATGATATGTGATGTTCATATATAACAGTGCAAGCGCTTTGGTTAAATTCTTGGAAATTGCTGGCCTAACTCCTATTAGACAGTTGTGTATGAAAAAGGAATCAAGGAAGGTGCCACAGCAGATTGTGTAGCTGTATTTTGGCCTTGCGCCCGGTCATGCAAGTGATTGTGGATCTAGACCAAGCTAGAGATGTGAAGGCCTAGAAAAGAACCGGAAAAATTCAGAGGAAAAAACCATTTTTTTCCTGAAGCCTTTTGGGTTTTTTTTCCAAAAAAAAATTGGAAAAATTGAAATAAGAAAAACAAAAAATGATTATGGAATGTTTTATTTTAACATGATAAATAAAATATTTTAAGACAGGATGTTCAAATATTTTCCAAATCATTTCTAAAAAATATAAATAGTATCAGATTATTCTAATTTCTGTGTACTGAGGACAAGCAGGTCCTAAGGTTACAAACTGAACTCTCCAATGCAAGAATAAGATGCATTTCTTCCTTTTGGAGGTGCTGGTATTGTCACAAGGTATATCACTTATGTATTCATTTATTTACAAAATAATTAGCTGCCCCACCACCAAGTTGTCCCTAGGCAGCATACACCAGTATATTAAAACTATAAAACATAATTATTAGAACTATAAAATACAATACAATTTTAAAAAATCAACATACAATGCAAATTATAAAACCCTGCTGCTCATGAGTCCAGCCAAAAACACTATCTAAATTAAAATGCTGGCCAAACAAGAAGGTCTTTGCCTGGCGCCGAAAAACCAAAAGTGTTGGTACCAGGCGAATCTGTTTAGGGAGGGCATTCCAGAGTTGGGGGGCAACCACCGAGAAGGCCCTGTTTTGGCAGGCCACCCCCTACCTCTTTGATGGACTGCACCCCTGATCTTAGGGTACTGGCAGACTCACATGGAACAAGGCGGTTGTTTAGGTAACCAGGACCTAAGCCGTTTAGGGCTTTGTATGTAAGCATGAGCATTGAGCACTTTGAATTGGGCCTGGGCAGCAACTGGCAGCCAGTGTAAATTTTTTTAGAACCGGTTTAATATGAGTCCGCGCAGGGACACCACTCACTAGCTGCCCAGCCCAGTTCTGTACCAGTTGCAATCCCCAGACTGTCTTCAAAGGCAGCCCCACGTAAAGTGCATTACAATAGTCCAATCTGGTTGTTACCAGTGCATGGTAAAAAAAAAGGGGGGGTTTTTTCCCCAAGCTTCAAGATTTCCAGAAATTTTACATCTCTAGACCAAGCACGGCATCATGTCAGCTAGCAGCGATTGCCTTCAGAAGCTTCCATGATTTTTCTTGTACATGTGTAAATCTCCATTGGGATTTTGGCTGCCATATTAGCTGAACTGCTGGCTGTATGTACGGTATGTCCTTCTTTCCCTCCAGTGATTTCAATATAGCACATTGTCAAGGCAGCCAAGAAAAATGGGTGCGGCTTTCATAGAATATGTGTCCTGTGGTCATCCAGTAGGTTTCACTTACGGAGACACAAGACAGATTCAAGCTTTAGTCTCTTTCTGAGGAACTACCAGTCCTTTTGTGAGTCTTCCCAGAGTTTTAGATCTTCAGGAGAGGCTGCCTTAAAAGCTCAAACCATTTCAGAAGCGTGACTAATAAGTACATAAGAGAGGACCTTCTCTTGTGTGATTTGTAAGTTATGGAATGTATTCGCTTCTAGGTTGTGGTCAGTTTCTACTCCCACTGATTTTAAGAAGGAAGTATAGTGGACCCTCGTATAACAAACAGTTTGTATAACATAAAATCTGTACAATATAAAAAAAATTCAGAGATAGGGGAAATTTGCTTAACAGAATCGTCTATGGGGCGAATTCATACAGCATAAAAATAGTCTTGATTGGGGATTACTCTGTTTTCAGTCCATTCCTAGAGGAAGTTTGTATAAAGGAAAATTTGCTTAACATAATTTCATTTGGAACGAATTAATTCCTTTATACAAGGTACCACTGTAAAATCTTCATAGACAGACAATTGATGCTTGACCTTCAAGGAAGTTCTGTTTTTAATTCTTTGCAATATTAATAATCTTTAATATTTTTAAAAAAATTGCTGATGTTATAGTGGACCAGGCTTACATTGTTTTGTTCAGGTTTTAGCTAAATAATTGCTTTTATCTGTTTTTTTTTTAAACTTTGTAAGCCACCTTGACAGCTATCTTTTAATGGAAAGACAAGGTATAAATGTAATAAATACACACACAAAAACACCAAAGCAAAAGGAAAGAATGTTGCTTATATATCCCTAGCACTTAAAGAACTCTCTGGACAGTTTGCAGTTTAATTATGCAGGCTGCACATTGACCCCATCACCACCACAAAGTGAGCTGGATACTCAATTTACTGATCTCAGAAGGACAAAAGGCTCAGTCAACCTGAAGCCAGCTACCTGAGCCTGTCAGGTTCAAACTCAGGCTGCGAACAGAGTCTTGACTGCAGCTGAATAACTGCGCCATGAGACTCCTACCTTAACTACTACACTGCTTCTCAGTAATACATGTAATGGCAGTTATCAGTTTATGTGTGCCCATTTAAAACTCCACCATGATATTTTAAAACCAGTACAGTTTTGCTTTGCTAGTTGGTTCTGTACAGGAACCGGTATTGTCCTGTTTTGTTGTCTGACTCACATTGGTACAGTGTTTAGGTATTTGGGTATACAGTGGCTCTGGAGGTGCCTTACACATTCTTTCTGTCTTTATTCACTTACCTATTTCTAGATGTCATGCCAGTCTAGCTCACTTAACAGTCTGGCTCACCTAGTTCTTCTTCTCTAAGATTCTCTCCCTTGTTACTTTGTACAAGCAAAGGAGAGCTATTGCTAGCCAGACGTCTATGGAAATACTGTATACAAAAATTTAGTGTGAAACCTAGAAAAGGCACAGCTTTCATAAGGAAGCACTTAAAAATGACTGCAAAGTTTACAGACCACTTTTGCAAAAGTTCAGATAGGGATGTCACTACCACTACTGTTACAAAAATGGGAATTGTATAACAATGAATGGGCTTCTAAATTTGTGGAGCTTCGTGGTGTAGTGGTTCTACAGCAGTACTACAGTAAAGACTCTGCTCTTTACCTGAGTTGAATTCAGGCGCCTGACTCAAGGTTGACTCACCCTCCCATTCTTCCGAGGTTGGTAAATTGAGTACCAGGCTTGCAAGGGGCAATGTGTAGCCTGCACAATTAAATTGTAAACCGCTGAAAAACAGCTTTAAGCACTGTGGGATGATATGTAATCAGCACACTTTGCTTTGTGTTCTGGTTCTCTTATTTTAAAAACGGGGTGGGGGTGGGGAAAGAGGGTACGGCACTGTGAACTGAAACATCCTCAGTTTAAATTTTGTCACTGTCAGTGTGAACTAGTTAAGTACATTAGGCAATACACACTCACAACCTTATTCTCTTCCCTGTCTGTAAAACAGGGATAATGATCTGCAGTACTTTGAACTCCCATGTAGTTGCTGTCTGAAACCAAAAAAACTGAAAACTTATATAATTTTGGAAGGCTTAAAGTGGCCTTTAGGGAACTCCTTTTTTGTTGTTGAATACTTGAGTTTCATGTGTTTGATTTTTCCTGGACTCACAATTCATCCTATTCAACATTTGGCTGGCTTCTGTGCTGTCAATGCAGTCCTTGGAAAGATAATGTGTATTTAATTCAATGGATCTCCTAATACGTAGGTGTAGGTTTGAAGACTTGGGGGGGGGGGGTTAGCGGTATATTCTCAGCTTTGAAATATTTATACATCTTAAGATTTTTTTAAAAAAATGTTTGAAATAGCAAGCCAAAAACAATTCTGAACATAAGTCTTGCTGATAATAGTTGGACGATTCTAGCCTCTGTTTGCATTTACATTGATAAAAGATGTGTGCCTTTCATTCCAGAGATCAAAAAAGTGGTGGAGGTTACATAGTCGTCGATCCTATTTTGCGTGTTGGTGCTGACAATCATGAATTGCCCTTGGATTGTATTACACTCCAGACGTTCTTAGCCAAGTGTCTGGGACCATTTGATGGATGGGAAGATCGTCTTAAAGTTGCCAAGGAAGCCGGTAAGAAGCACATTGACTCCCAAGTCAGGGCGTGATGGATAGAGGCACTGAAGCAAAGCCAGCATTCTGCTGGGAGAGCATTGCAAAGCTCTTTCCTCTTCTCCATGCGTTCCCTCTGCACTGCCCAGAGGGAATGCATGGAGACTCTCTAAAGGAATGTGCTGCCCTTTGCAGCTGGTATTTGGTGTGCCAAGGGGCTGAAGAGGGAAGGAGAGAACCACACACAAACACCTGATTCCCCTGGTGTTTACCATTCCACTTGCAGAAATGTGCTGTTAGAGTCTGCTTACTTCTTTTGAAGTCAGTAAGTAAATCTGTACTTTCTCAACTGCATAGCACTGATTGACCAACCTCCATTTATGTCTGTGGAGATTCTCAGTCATCCAGGTGAGTTCATCTGGAAGTTGAGTCATGGCTACTGGACTTCTTTTTCTTGAGAGATAAAAACGTTTCGCTGTTTATCCAAACAGCTTCATCAGTCTGAATTCAGCTAGAGCGAGTCCTCCATCTTATAGTCAGCTTTGACCTCATGTCACCCTGGTCTGAAACAGGCTCATAACATGAACAATGGCCTGAATAGGCTTGTTAGGTAGACAATAGTATCCGTAGCCTTAAGGTAAACAGTGGCCTAAGGTGCTGAAACCTATAAAGTATGGGTCTTAGCTATGGCCTTGGTGGCGAAGGCTTTTTGATTTGTCTGGGTATTTTTGAAAGCACTCCAGTAGTCTATAAAGCATAGTCTATCTGCCATTTATCAGGTGTGCTTTCAACAATACCCAGACAAATCAAAAAGCCTTCACCAGCAAGGCCATAGCTAATGACCCATACTATATTTTATAGGTTTCAGCACCTTAGGCCATTGTTCACCTTAAAGCTATGGATACCTCAGGCCATTGTTTGTCTTAAGGGCCTATTTCAGACCAGGGTGACAAGAGGTCAAAGCTGAATACAGTGGAACCTTGACTTACATACTGCTTGACTTGCATCATATTTGACTTGCAGCAAGAAGGGGCCTGTTTGACTTGAGTCGCAGGCTTTGACTTACATCTCGGAGCCCCGGCGCAAGGCACCGGAATTGGGTGGCAGCTACAACCCAGCATCGCGGCTGCCGCCTCCAAACTGCTCCTGCCTTCTTCCCCTCCTCCGGCAGTGGCGGCTTCGGTGAGGCCAGCTCTGAGCACCTGGAGCTGGTCCTCGGCCTCACCGAAGCCGCCGCTGCTGCCGGAGGAGAAGAAGGGCCGGGAGCTCAGGGCTGGCCTCGCTGGTTAGACAGTCGGCTCATTCTTGTAAAAAATCTGGCTGCAGAAGTCTGGTCCACAATGGAAGCATTTTAGTTGGGGAGCTGTAAAGTTGTGGGACTCTAATGGTAAGCATAGAGTTGTTCAGAACTTGGAACGTCAGGTTAAAAATAAGTAAAACTTAAATGTTAGACATTGTTGCTATGAACATTAAAAAGTGGAGGCATATAACTTGTGGACATCCCCAGGAGGAATCTCCTATCCCAGTCAAATTTGTGTTAAATTGCTGTTTTCAGGGGTCTTTTTCATCATCTGGAACGGATTAATCCGTTTTCCCATTACTTTCTATGGGAAATGTTCATTTGACTTAAGTCATGTTTGACTTAAGTCTAGACCACTGGAACGGATTAATGACGTAAGTCAAGGTTCCACTGTATAAGATTGAGGACTCGCACTAGCTGTATTCAGACTGGTGAAGCTGTTTGGATGAGCAGCTCTCTCAAGAAAAAGAAGTCCAGTAGCCATGACTCAACAGAAAAACCTCCATTTATGTATCATCCTTCATCTGGGAAGCACAAGGTGATACACACAAGAGTCTAAGGCAGCCTTTCACTTTGGCACCATCCAGTACCATACCGCAGCCGAAGTTCAAAGGCTTACACCATAGTCCATTTACTACATTGTTGTCGGTAATTATTACTGCTCTTTTCCTCTTGGATGGTGGTGAAAGCATAATAATACATTTTTCTTTTCTTCTGTAGGTTACAATATGATTCACTTAACGCCAGTTCAGAGACTTGGTCTGTCTAGATCATGTTACTCATTGGCTGATCAGCTGGAAGTAAATCCTGACTTTTCAACCCCCAACCAAAAGTGTTCTTGGAATGAACTTGGAAAACTTGTGGAAAAAATGAAAAATGAATGGAATATGCTTTGTATAACAGATGTGGTTTATAATCATACAGGTATGTTTATTTTCATTGCCTTTATTATCCTCATTGCTGGCTGCTTCTGATCTCTGCTGATTTCAGTCTAGTTATAATTGTAAATATGTTCTAGTCTTGGTTTGCTTCCTGCCCCGGCTTTGGGCTTCCGATTTCAAAGGCTTAGGGTGCTGCTACCCCATAAGTCCCACTAAACAAGATAAGTTGTATTCTTAAACCCTTTATAAGCAGAACACACAATTTTAGCCACACTGGCTGGAAACGGGGAGCAGGGAAGTTCAAAGAGTAATCTTTGCAAGCTCTCTTTTTAGCAGAGAATGGGTGCAGTTGTGCCAGAATGAGAATGAAAGCAGAACAGAGAAAGTAGAAAGTAGAGAATGAAAGTAGAACCCCTTTTCAGCATTAGTGTTTATGAATTGCAGAGGTACATTGTTTTAGCATTTGTTGAAATACGTGTAATGAGACTTCTGAGTTAAGCTACCCTCAGTGCATCGGGACCATTTGTATCTGAATGTATCACACTCATAAACCCAAATGGAGATTGTTATCAAGAGCCTCTTGGCTGCTATTCCAGATGTGGTGGTGCACTTTATACCATTCCTCATCATGTGGCTTTTTCATTATGGATGAGGAATTTTATTTTAATACAGTATTGCAATGTCGTCAGTAGTGCTTGTTATGGGCATGGCAGGCACATGTGGGCAGGTAGACCAAAAAAGTTTGGTTTTTAAATGCTATTATCCTGCTGTAGAATTTGCAGCTGTACAGAGAGGTGCATCTACCCTCCTCATTGGTACAGTGTGTGGGCTGTTTTATCTTAGAACAACAAAGTGCTGGTATTAGATATTCCATTAATAACTTAGCCATTCCAGGGTATTTTTATTTTATTTTAGAGTATTTTTACCCTGCCTTTCTCCTTGGAAAAGGACTCAAGACAGTTTACAGTATTGATGGATAATACATAGTCCAATACAATCAAGACATGCTCAAGTATTTGAGAACCAGGAATTGAGGGACATCTACAGCATTAATTGACAACATTACATTAAAGCTACATGGTTATAAGTAGTTATAAACACAAAGTCTATGTGAACCTATAGCTTCCTATAAAATACACATGGTAGTCCATCATTCAGGGAAAGCTTGCCTAAAAATAAAGGTCTTTGCCTGTTTCCGGAAGGAAAACAGAGATGAGGCCGTGGAGTTCCAGAGTCTGGGCGCAGCAGTTGAGAAGGCCCTTTCATGGGTTCCTGCGAGACATACCCGAGTCAGTTCATACTGTGAGATTCTGTCTTAGAGGTAGCTAGGACCCAGGTCCTATAGTGCAGTGCTCCCCAACCTTTTTGTCCCCGCGGCCCGGGAAATTTTTGATAATTTTTCTGTGGCCCGAAGCTGGGGGTGGGGGTGGGGAGGGGGGGGAGAATGCGAAAGGGGGGTCCGGCGGGGAGGCAAAGGGGGGGGTGAAAGCAAAGGATGGGAGGGAAGGAGGAGGGGGAGGCACGAGGGCGGCGGCTGCGGCACTCACCGGCCTGGGGCGGCGGGCGTGCCACTCCTCCCCACACACACGGGCGGGGTGGGGTGGGGAACCCGGGGCTCCTGGGCAGGCGGGCCCCGCCTCCTCCTCCGGCGCCGGGGCCGGGAGCCGCGCGCTTGCTCCTGCTGCCGCCGCCGCCGTGGGCCTCCTCCTCCGCCGGGGAAAGCAAGCGGGGCGCCAGCAGCGAGACCCACGCGCGGCTCCTGGCCCCGGCGCCCTGCGCGCGGCACCCGCCCGGCCGCGCCGGGAAGCGCCCTCGCGGCACCGACGAGCCGCCGCCTCCTCCTCCTGCTCTGGTTCCTCCTCCTCCTCCTCCTCCTCCTGCCGCCGCCGCCGGAGGTGCAGCAGCAGCCACCGCTGCTACCCCCCGCAATCGCCCCCCTGCCCCCGCCGCAATCGCCCCCATCCCGCCGCCGCCGCCACCCCTCCGCAATTGCCCCCCCGCCCCCGCCGCAATCGCCCCCATCCCGCCGCCGCCGCCACCCCTCCGCAATTGCCCCCCCGCCCCCGCCGCAATCGCCCCGTCCCGCCGCCGCCACCCCTCCGCAATTGCCCCCCCGCCGCAATCGCCCCCATCCCGCCGCCGCCACCCCTCCGCAATTGCCCCCCCGCCCCCGCCGCAATCGCCCCCGTCCCGCCGCCGCCGCCACCCCTCCGCAATTGCCCTCGCTGCTGCTGCTGCTGCTCCTTCGGCGGCGGCGGCGGGAGGAGGAGGAGGAGGAGGAGGAACCAGAGCAGGAGCAGGAGGAGGAGGAGGAGGAGGAGGCTCGTCGGTGCCGCGAGGGCGCTTCCCGGCGCGGCCAGGCGGGTGCCGCGCGCGGGGCGCCGGGACCGGGAGGGGAGGAGGGAGGGAAAGGCAAAGGCGGCGGCGGCGGCTCCTCCTGCACTCCTCCAGGCTTCCTCCTCCACCGGCCGCCGGCGGGAGAGAAGAGGAGGAGGAGGAGGGCGGCGGAGGAAAAGGGGAGGAGCCTCCCCGGCCTCCCCAGGCGGCCCGGTGCCGACCGGTCCACGGACCGGCACCGGTCCGCGGACCGGGGGTTGGGGACCACCGCTATAGTGCTTTGTAGGTCAAATGTCAAAACCAACCCTTGTTTCTATGCTGCCTCATCCTCTCTGAAATTCAGTTTATATCTGATTCTATTCATCTCAACTATCTTGACGTTGGTCTTAATTCATTTGCTGGGCAGCAACTATTAATGTACCTTCTGATTTCTTTTTTGTAACTTTGAAATAGTATCTTAGAAGCAGTATCTAAAGTTGTAATAAGAGTGTTTTGAGGCTATATGTTTATTTAATGGACAGAATGTTGTTTTTGCAAATGTAACAAAGTTATGCCTGTTCAAATTTCCTGCATGTTAGGCTGGGCAGCAAAGAAGTGTGCAATTGCCATACACAATTGATCAGGATCCAGTTCCTGTACATGCAGAATACAGTAATCCCCCACCTATTGTGGGGGTTAGGGACCTGACCTGAACCTGCGATAATTGAAAATTCGCGATATGGGAATGCTGAGTCAGGTCAGGACTGGGGGGTGGGGTGGGTGGGCATGGCACTGCCCTGAGCAGGCCTCCAATAAGCTTCCCAGGCCCCAGAAGTGGTTTCTTACCATCTGGAAGTCACTTCCGTTTTTTCGGAAGTCATTTCCGGTTTGTCGGAAACCACTTCTGGGGCCTTTCACTGGCCCAGGAAACCCGTCGGAGGCCCATTTGTGTAGTCTGTCAGGCCTGGGTTAAGTGCAGTAGGCCTCAGACAGGCCCAAGCAGCTTACCCCATGGGCCCTTGCCTTTCATATACTGCAGTCCCCCAATATACTGGGACCACAGTATATGAACCGCAAAATGGTGGGGGACCACTGTATTTTGTTCCTTTTTTAAATAAAATCCCTGTTGAAGGTATTAAGAATTATTCTTAAATTCTTGTAGCAAGCTGTTTTGCTAATTCTTTGTCCCCTGTTTTCTCCAAGCTGCAAACAGTGCATGGATAACTCAGCACCCAGAATGTGCCTACAATCTTATTAATTCTCCTCACTTGAAACCAGCCTGGCTTCTGGACCGAGCTCTTTGGCATTTAACCTGCAGAGTAGCTGGTAGTAAATGCACGGATAAAGGGGTGCCTCCACTGATTGAAACCGAGGATCACTTGAATGTAAGGAAATGGAAAGTTTATCTTGTTTGATAGCGGACACAGAGTCACGGCATGGGATTGAGCATCAGGGCTGGGGCCGAAACATATTGCTACCAAATAGCTCCAAACCCAAGTGCATATTACCCAGAGCGAGGTTATTTTGATATGTGAAATAGAATGTCTCACACTTCTTCCTATCAGTGACAGTCGAAATGCAGTAGGAACAAATTGCTGTTGGTGACCTTTTGTGACATACAACATTGCTTCTTCCAGTGCCTGTGCCTTAGTATCTAATGGTAGATTGGGCTCTGGATAGTGATACTGTATTATGGAATATTAATAAATTAATGTTCATGTTTATGCTGCCTTTCCCCCAATGAAGGAACCCCCAGATGGTATACATTGGACGATTTCTTTTTTCTCTAGCAAGGTTTATTTTTCTTTATTTGAGAAACAAATGTTCACAGGATTTATGATTTGGAAACTTTTTTATTTCATGATAACAGTGGCTTCTTTTTAATGTAATGCTAGCTGCATCCTTGTTCTTATGCTTTTTAAATGGTTCTCTTGTGTGCACATGTTTTTTAATTGCACTGTATTGCTGAAATATCTTCTCAGTTGTTTTAAAAATAAGTTTTTATTTTTATTTTTTTGAATTGCGGTTTCCTTGCCTTGAATTAATTTGTGGAAAGGAAACTCATAGTTTCACCTATAATTAAATCAAACTGTGTTAATATGTTTGCATATAGTAGTATTCCAGAACTTTTATTTTATAAAACAAATGAAGGATGTATTCACTGCTTGGTATGCTGCCTCTCCCCCCCACACACACACACACACATGAAATTAAATATTTCACAGAGTTCTGCTTGCAATAAAAATATAATATTTCAGAGCAGTTTAGAAACATATATATTTACACTAATCAATCTATGTGGCATTGAATTTCATTCTTATATTTGTTTGCTTCATATTTTTTTCAGAATATCGTTAAAATCATTTGGGAAGATATTTTTCCTAAAATAAAATTATGGGAATTCTATCAAGTTGATGTTAACAAAGCAGTGCAACAGTTCAGAAATCTCTTAACTCAAGGTAAGGGGAAATATGATACCCCTCTTCAAATAATTGAAAAGTTGTCATACAGAGGAGGTACAGGATCTGTTCTCTGCCATTCCCAAGTGCACAACACATATGAATTGGCTCAAATTACAGGAAGCCAGATTTCAGTTGACTCTATTGTTTATATCTATTTAAAAATCCTAATTGTTCAAGCAGCACAACAACAGATCTAATTACCTTGAGAGGCAGTATGCATTCCAACACTGGAAGCATTTAAGAGAAAGTTAGACAACCATCTGACAGATATGCTGTAGTTGGATTTGGATTCCTGCATTGAGTTGGACTCAGTAGCCTTATAGTAGCCTTATATAGAATCCTATGTTTCTCTGAATCTAGGATTCTAGATTACTTGCAAAGCATTCAGTGGAAAAACTACAGCTCACATCCCGAAATCTGCTTAAGTTCGCATTCTAGTGTTTTTATTTAATTGCCCGTTTTCTTTGGCTTTGGGAAAATAATTTCAGTTTTGAGAATTATTTGTTACTGTGGCACTATTTAAGAGAAGTCATCATATAAAACAGGGGTGCCAAACCTTGGCTGTCTAGCTATCTTGAACTAGAACTCCTAAAGTACAGGCCAGGTATTCTGGGAGTTCTAGTCCAAAATAACAGCCACTGTCTTGGCCAGTAAAGTACACCTATGTTAGATTAGATCCAGAATAATGAGGCCTATGTTTACAGTGTAAAGAAATGCAGTTAAGCACAAAAGTACTGGACTACGAATATAAATGTCATCTTCCTTTCTGCTCCCTTTATAAAAACTTGATATGTTTGCAAAGGTTGATAGGCATGTATTCTCTTTTGCTCCCCTTAATTTGACTTAAATAATGTGCGCTGAAGTAAAGAATTGCATCCTTCCCTTAGACTCACAACCCACAGCCTCTGTGCCACTAACGTCCCTCCCAAGGCTTTTTTAAAAAAGCTTGACCTCCATTTCTCTAAAATCCCCACACCTCTGCTAGCAATTAGAAGAGTGGTCTTCTTATATCTGGATGACTAGGAAAGCAGGACTAAAGAAGATTCCCTGTTTCTTCTCCTTTCTTCTTACAGACTGATGTTTTTTTCCTCTCCTGTTCTTGCTGATGATGAGGAAGGATAATGGGAGGACGCCTAGAGTGTGCTGTCTTGAGCATTACTGCGTGCATTTGCATATATGCATGCACACATACAGTGGTGCCTCCTAAGACAAATTTAATTTGTTCCACAGGTCAATTTGTTGTATGAAAAATTCACCTTAAGAGGCACAGTTTCCCATAGGAATGCTCCGGAATGGATTAATTGGTTTTCAATGGGAAGGCTGTCCCAAATCATCTCAATCAACTGGCAGCCAAAGGCTGCCCCCCCCCCCCCGTAGCCGACAGACAGCTGATTTTGACAGCTGTCAAAATCAGCTGTTGAGGGCTGCATGGAGTAGCTTTCTGCTGCGGGTTGAATGAGGAGGTTTGCCCCCAACCCAGCAAAGGGGGGAAGCTTTTCTCCTTCTTTGTTGTGTTGGAGCAGGGGAAAAGCTTCCTCCCTTTTGCTGGCTGCCCCAACCCAGGGGAGGAGCGAGTGAGGAGTGACTCGCCTGCTTGTCCGCTTCCTGCATTGGGGCATCCACTCCTCCTTCACCCAAGTCTCTCTGCAGAAGAAACTGGGACTACAAAAGCCCACAAGCCGCTGCTGCTCCCCTCTTCGCCCAGGTCTCTGCACCAGAACAGCTTGCTGCAGAGGCCCAAGCAAAGGAGCGGGGTGGTGGCGTCTTCGATCCTGACTTTCCTGACCATGTATCACCTGCGGATTGGGTGCTACATGGTTGGGAAAGCCAGAATGGAAGACCAGACTTTTGAATGTCATGCACTCATAACCCCCTTGGGTTGTGGGTGTGCGAAATTCAAAAGCCTGTCCCGTAAGATGTGTGTGAAGATTCTCAGTCATCCAGGTGAGTTTATCTGGAAGTTGAGTCATGGCTACTGGACTTCTTTTTCTTGAGAGACAGAAATGTTTCGCTGCTCATCCAAACAGCTTCATCAATCTCATGCCCCGTAAGATAAATTTTTCACAAGACATCCAGTAGGCAAAACATTGTCTTGTGAAAAATGCCTGTTACCGGAAATTTCATTTGTTTTACAGGGCATTCATCTTGCGAGGTACCATTGTACTTGGCCCCTGAGTCAGCATCTCATGCTGAGGCAAAAAAAGAGAAAAATTATGGATCTCTGTCTTAGGGACTAACATGGCTCTTCTTGATCTTCAAACATCTCTTACCTAATGCCAGTTCTATGTGATACACAGTAGACTGGAGGTATTACTTTCAAGCCTTCCTTTTTTGAGCTTGGGTTGCAGCAGAAGGCAGCCTCAGACATTGGCAAACATGGACTGATGGGAACCAATTGATTTATGACATCCTGACTCAGGATGATAGCCCAGGACGTTCTCTGGACATCTTTTGCAGCTGACCTTATTGCAGATTCAAGTGTAGGCTTACATGTCCTAACCATATATCACCCAGAAAACTTACTTCTTCAAGATGCAGTATTGAGGTTAGGAACAGAAGCTAGAGATGTTTAAGGCATGTTTTTTTATGAGGATCTTGGAGCTGCAGTGTTATGAAGTTGAAGGCATGGGAGGTAACCAAGTTTAAACAGCTACAAGAAAATCATAATGGACATGCACTGAAAAAAACCCCCATCAAAACTGCATATTTTTAAAACACTGGAGACTAATCTTTTTGGTGTAGCTGTGCTTACAGAATTCAAGGAGTTCCTCACTGTGCAATTGCAATCAGATTAGTTGGGTTTATTTATTTGTTCGTTTGTTTATGAATGAATGAATATTTTTACCTCACCTTCTTGGAAAAGGACCAAAAGCGGCTTCCAATAATAGGGGATAAAATGCAGCCCAGAACGTTTAAGACATATTCAAGTTTAAGAACAGGAAATTAGAAGAAGCATCTTTCAACAATTAAATGGCATTATTAAACCTAAAAAGAGCACATGAACAGTTAAAAGGGGGGGAAACATTATGAGGGGTGAAAACTAACATGGAGATCACTGGTGTTCTTATGAAATTATTCCATGTAATCATGCATGATGATCCATATAAAAGTCACATAGTAGGGAGTCCCTCATTCAGGGAAAGCTTGCCTGAAGAAGAAGGTCTTTGCCTATCTTCGGAAAGACAGCAGAAATGGGGCAGTCCTGTCCCCCAGCAGGAGGGAGTTCCAAAATCTGGGAGCAGCAACCGAGAAGGCCCTTTCATGTGTTCTTATGAGACTCACCTGTGAAGGTGGCTGGGTGGAGAGAAAGGCCTCTCCTGATGACCTTAGGACCTAAGGTAGTTCATACTGAGGTACTTGATCCTAGAGGTAGCTTGGACCTAGGCCATTTAGTGCTTTGTAGGTTAAAACCAGCACTTTTAATTGTGTACGATAGCTGATTGGTAACCAGTGGAGCTGCTTTATTAGGGGTGAAATGTGATCTTTGTACCCCGCCCCAGACAGCAATCTGGCTGCTGCATTTTGGACCCGTCAAAGTTTCCTGAGACTTTCCTTCGGTAGCTCCACATAGAGCGCATTACAATAGTCTACCCAGGACGTCACTAAGGCATGTGTCACCGTGGCCAGAGAAGGTTTCTCAAGAAATGGGCATAACTGGCTTACTAGCTTTAATTGTGCAAATGCACTCCTGGTCACAGCTGTGACCTGGACCTCTAGGGTCAAGGATGAGTCCAGGGGCACCCTCAAGCTGCAAACCTCTTTTCTCAATTGGGGAGTAATCCCATCCAGTAGAGGTTGTATCTCTATCCCTACAGGTAGATCTCCCTTGCGACTGAGCGGAAGCACCTCTGCCTTTTCTAGGTTGAATTTTCAATTTGTTCCTCCTCATCCAGTTCATTACTGAAGCTAAGCACTGATCTAAAGTCGAAATAGCTTTAGGGTTTCACCTATCTCTGTGTTTGCCACTTGGTTTGGTGCAGAACTAGGAAACAAGCAGTCATGTTTGAATTCCCCCCCCCCATTTGTTTCTGAAATCTATACCAGGTGGCTCCAAAGTGAAAACGGATGCCAGTCAACATCTTGCAGTTATTCAGGACCCTGAATACAAGAGGCTTGGTTGCACAGTAGATATGAACATTGCACTAAACACGTTCATCCCTCACAGGTACGTCATTTATTAGAATTATTTCAAATGCTGAGGTATTCGGTTCAGGTTACAAAATTGAAAGCTATCATTCAGAGTCGAAAAATTACATCTACTCCCTGCTCAGGGGTTCTTATAAGTAGCATTTATAAATATGCCGGTATTATGATCACTCATCCAGTGAATGTAGCGACTGCTTGTACAGATTTGCTATGACTCTCCTCCCATGTCACCAACCTCCTGAATTTCCAGTCCTTACCTAGAAGGCTCCAAGAGTCTCTCTGTAGTCAGAAGGTCTTCTGTACTGGACCAGTGTTGTTGTATGCATAGTTGATGCAAAGAAACTCAATAAGGCATGTACAATGAATAGTTCCAGAACAATCAAAATGCTTTGCCCTACCCAACCCACCCACAGTACACTTCAGCTTGTGCAGGCTTTTGTTCAGGAGTTTACTTGATACCAAGAGTAACTAACTCAAGTGTGGACCTGGCTGCCTTGAACAAAGGAGATTTGCCTTGAGTCATCATTTGTTTCTGGGCCAGGCGGTTATGTACGAAGGAAGCTTTTGACCTTTTGAATTGATTGCCGTTTCTTACCTGACTTCATTATTGCTCTCCATGCTTCCTTCTTTTAGCAACGGACCCGCAGCCATAGAGGAGTGTTGTAACTGGTTCCGCAAAAGAATTGAAGAGCTAAATGGGGAAAAATACCGGCAAGCAAATTACCATCAAGAGCAGGTTGTCAGAGTGGGGTTTTTGCCCTCTATCTTTGTTTATTGCTTGTCGTTCCTGAACTGTTAAGTACTTGATTGAAACAGCTACTTTAATGGCTTCTAGGCAGTCAATTGCTTTCTGGGCACGGTGAGATATGAACGACTGGCGGACCATGGGCCTAAGCTTGGCGCAGTAACGAGAAGGTCCCCTCTAGTTACAAGGTATGCTTACCACCTTCGTTTTAACAAACAAAAAAGGGTTTTTTGAAACACCATAGCTAATAGATAAGAACTGCTGGGCTGCCTTAATAGTGAGGTTTGGTAACATATACAGAGCTTGGGAAAGTTCCTTATTTGAGCTACAGCTATCAGATTCCACTAGCCAGAATGGACGCTGTGGAATCCAGCTACGGAATTCTCAGATTTGTACTCTGCATTCAACTGCTAACTCCCAAGAGAGTAAACCCACTGAATAAATGTTTGACTGAAATCCTGATGGTTAACATAGTAAGTAGCACTCAAGTAGACCCATTGAAACTTTCAGGATTGGGCGAGTCAGCTCCTCCATATGTTCCATATATTCAAATGGGCCTACTCTGGATCTGATGCGTTTGCTTGTACGTCTCGTTGGCGATCTTGGCTTGTATGTTTTCACAAAATTGTCAAGGTTTCCATTATTTATTTTAAAGGTCTTTTTTTGTGGAAGGAAGCCCGTTGGTTAAAATAAACATCCTCTGCTTAAATAATTAATTCCTGCACTCCACAGGTACTTCACTTACCCATTTAAAGATCTAACTCTAGAGGAAGAGGAGCTTATGATGCATCAGCCTGACAAAGCGAGTTACTTTATGGCCCACAATGGCTGGGTGATGGGAGACGATCCCCTCCGAAATTTTGCTGAACCAGGTCTGTGATTCTAAATGTGTGCATGATAAACACTTTTCCTTTGAGAAAGTTGGACACAGTTATTGTAGTCGCTTTAGCCTGCTAAAGTTTCACAGCAACTTCTTAACAGGATCCTTTGCTTCTTAAAAAGACGCTTGTGTATTTTTTTTCTCCAAGGACATTTTAACATATGTGTGTCTTGTAAAGAATTGCCTGCAGTTACAAACTGAACCAAAGACTTTTTCTGTCAAGGGCAGATGAACCGAAACACTGCTTACCTGTCCGTTAGCCCGGCATAGAACGGGATCTGCAATTAAATGTTAACCGCCCAGCATAGTGCTTTCCACTAATTGGGTAGTGTAAAGGTTAAATAAACAAAACAAAACAAAACCAATGAGGAAAAATCAGACCTGTTCAGGCACTAGTTTATATTGTGACATTCATCATCGTCATCATTGCAGTCCAGGCAGTGGTACAGACGGGAAAGAAAGATCGTCGTCATTAGACCTGTAGGCAATAATTTATAGAGCAGTGTTGGCGAACCTATGGCACAGGTGCCAAAGGTGGCACTTGGAGCCCTTTCTGTGGGCACTCGACATGGCCCCTTCACAGCCACCTGTATTCAGGTTAAATTACTGTATTGGTGGCACTTTGCGAAAAATTAGTGGGTTGTGAATCGCAGTTTGGGCACTCGGTCTCTAAAAGGTTCGCCATACCTGTTATAGAGAAAGCCTCTGGAAGGGGCCACACCCACAGAGTACACTGCCAGTAAAGGCCGGATAAAAACACTCCTCCAGCCAATATACCCCCCCCAACCAGAGCTGCACATAGAGCAAAACATGCACCTCACAATCCAGCTCAGAAAGCTGTAGAGCACTCAGAAATTCAGGAAAAGAAAACAACAACTATGAGTTCATTGCACAAGAGAGACCCTCTAGGCTTGGACAGCACAATGTAAAGACACAGAGAGAGGAACAGCCCAGCATGCCGGCACTGGGTGCCCAGCACACACAGACACCCCCTTACCAAACCCTCCAGCAACACAACCCTAAAAACAGGAGAGAAATGCCCCAGGACCTGCCCAACCAACAGCAACAACGGCCATCAAAACCACAACTGCTAGAATAGTAGGTAGATGCCTTCTTTTCTCTTCTTTTGAGTGTAGTGAGCAGCAAAAATAATTTCGGAGAGAAACAGATTGGGGGGGGAGAAGAAGAAAATCACAAAGACATCAGGGGTCAGAAACATTTTTACAATAAAATAAAATCAAAAAGGCCACATTGGTCCAGTGAAACCATGTGTTTTCTCAACTTAATATAGGCTTACCTGTTAATAAAACTCAGAGGAGTGTAATGGTTCCTTCCATGTCTTTTGACACTTGTGCATGAGCTGAAAGTTAAGAATGTTGAGCGGGATGTAGCTGGAATTGTGCTTAAATGAGTATGCTTTCCTATTTTCAGGTTCAAATGTCTACATAAGGAGAGAGCTTATTTGCTGGGGTGACAGCGTCAAGCTACGTTACGGGAACAAACCAGAAGACTGCCCGTACCTTTGGGCTCACATGAAAAAATACACTGAACTTACTGCCAAATATTTCCATGGAGTACGCCTCGACAACTGCCACTCAACACCTCTTCATGTAGCTGAGGTATAGAAAACCCAAGTGCCTCCAAGCCACATGTATATGGCTTTGACACCAGTTTTTAAACCTACGTAGTCTGATAGTCCCCACAAATTAATGGTCTTTTCCTGTTTCATTCTTGTTTAAATAAAATATGCAGAATTAAATTTAAATTCTAATTCTAATTCTAATTCTAATTCTTATTATTATTATTATTATTATTATTATTATTATTATTATTATTATTATTATTATTATTATTATTATTATTAAATTATCACACAGCAGGCAAGATAACTACACTGGATTTTGTATTACAAATCACTAGTTGAATGCTTCCCAAGCGTTTAGGACTACGTGATGTATCAGTGGTATTTATTATTATTATTATTATTATTATTATTATTATTATTATTATTATTATTATTATTATTATTATTATTATTATTATTATTATTATACTCATACCATCTGGCCACTCTGCAGGTTTATTGCTTGAATTTATTGTGTTATATCAGTCTGTTACTTGATGTATTTGCCCAAGTGGGCTGGAGTTCCAAAATGTAGCAAAAACTTAATGAAGTTTTATTTACTCCAGTTGCATTGGTCCTCCTTTTTTAAGGTAAATTGGAACTTCTTTTACCAGTTAAAGTAACTCATTAGCCCTTAAACCGATAAAAAATCAAGAGGGGAGATAACTATGTCTCTGCGATGAAAACTCTTGATATCTTTAATATGAACAGAGCATTGTATTTTCCCATATATCTATATCTATATCTATCTATATCTATATCTATATCTATCTATCTATCTATCTATCTATCTATCTATCTATCTATCTATCTATCTATATCTATATCTATCATCTATCTATCTAGCTATATCTATCATCTATCTATCTATCTATATCTATATCTATCTATCTATCTATATATATATAAAGAGTAAAAGAGTTGCAGTGTTAACCCTGCAAATAGCATTTGCTATGCAGATTGACCTCTGGTCTGAGCTGCAGGGGACACACCTCACCTCAGGGTAGCAGGGCAAACCTGACCTGTTGGACTGTGGCCTGCTATGGGTTGCATCATCTATTCTACACCAAAGCCCTGCTGGGAAATGGACACGTGAATCAGCTTGCTAGCTGTTTTGTTTTTTAATGTGTTATTGTGATCTGTAGGAGATGCTGGCAGCAGCCAGGGCAGTCAGGCCTAATCTTTATGTGATAGCTGAACTCTTCACGGGCAGTGAGTTCATTGACAATGTGTTTGTCAACCGCCTTGGAATTACCAGTCTGATTAGAGGTACCCCCCCCCTCAAAAAAACCAACTCTTCCTATGCTTGAAAGGTTTGTTGTGGAATTGCTGTGTTATAGAGGGTCAAAACCTCTTTACCTGGAACTAACTTTGTTTTGTTGTTGTTGTTTATTCATATTTAATCTTGTGTCCTTTGCCAACTCTCAAATGCCCTTCTCTTCCTCTCCCCCCATCCTTTTTTTATTTTGCTTGTTCTTGTTCTGTGGGGGAGGCGTTTCTTCATTTTAATTCTTAATCCTTCTGCTTTTGCTGACTTGAATTAACTACACGGCTTTGGTTCTTAAATTCTCTGGCTTCCTGCTTTTGTTTTGCTGCGTGGCCTTTTCCCTGCTGTCCAAATCCATGCCTAGCCTTGCATCCTTTCTTTTCTTCGGTTCTGCTTTTTCCCGGTTTGTGGCTTCCTTGCCTGTGCTTTTTGCAGTACATGATGGATGCGGCTAGGACATTGCGGCCCAACTTGTATGTAGTGGCTGAACTGTTCACGGGAAGCGAAGAGCTGGACAATATCTTTGTGAATAAACTGGGCATTAGCTCTTTAATAAGAGGTAGGCTTGCTTTGAATCGCCGTTCCTTTATTAACTCTTGAAATTGTGCACGGTTTGCTGTGTGTGGAGAACATTCGTGTTCAGAACCGTCTTTACATCCCTTTTTCATAAATGTGTGACAATGCCCTCAACATTATAGTTTATTTTAAAGTGATTGTGGCATTTTGAGGACAATTAAAAGAAGCTAATTTGGGTTAACAGGACAGTAGAAGAAACCAACACCTCCTCTTAGCTCACAGTATGAAGAGGGTATGCATATAGCTTTAATCATGGTTTCTAATTGCCTTGATGCTGATCTTGACAATTTTCCCTCTTAACTCAGAGTTGCTAATCAGGATATTAGAACAGCAGCCTCTAGTTAAGAAATAAACTGGGTAGTGTATCAAATGTTAGAGTTAGGGTTAGGGTTGGGGTTAGGGTTAGGGTTAGGGTAGCCCCAACCCAGTAGTTCCCTGGGACCCCTTTGGGGGACGAACGACCATTTCACTGGGGTTGCCATGAGCCAGTGAAGAAAAAGGCACAAACGGCTTGGGTCTGGAGGAAGAGGGGGAGGAAGGGGGCAAAACAGTAAGTTATAGCTTGATAGGTTGGAGGGGATGTCAGTCAATGGCACCGGAGGCTGCGATTGGCTGAGGGTGCCTGTAGGGGGAATTTCTCTGTGGCACCTGCGGCAGTGGCCTGCCAAAGGGGGCTTGTGGCCTCTTCCAAGCAGGGCAAGGGGTCACCACAACATGAGGAACTGTATTAAAGGGTTGTGGCATTAGGAAGGTTGAGAACCACTGCCCTAACCCTAACCCTAAACCTTTTCGCATTGCTAAACGTGATGCAAATCCAGGCTAAATCGAGTAAGAAATCTTCGCGTACATCACCAGCCTCTTATCAACAGTGCAATGACTGGTCGTGTTGTTTTAGAAATACATTAAGGATGTGGCAAAAAAAGAAAATAACAGGTAAAGTTAAAAACGCAACTTTTTTCCCCAATAACCTGGTCTTGTATTGGGAGAACATGGGCCTGCTCACAGTGATTCTTCTGATCCTGGTGCAAAGGTCTTGAGGCCTGCGCGTGCTCTAGCCCTATATTTCATATGACTCTTTCCAAATGAGAAAAGCAGTGCCAAAAACTGAGATACTCCAGCTCCAAGTAAACATGGTATTCCCTGTGCTTACATGGTTTAATCCCCAAAGGCACACACCCCACTCCTTCCCAATTTTGGGACCAGGACATGCCACTAAGAAGCACATAAATGCAGTACCGATCTACTTGGATGTTAGGTTCTATATGTTGGGCCAAGGCAAAAACCTCCCTCTCATGTCAGACTGGAAAAAAATAGGACTTCTGTGATAGTTGGCTTCAAAGTACTGCTCCCCGTGGCTTTAGCGATCAGGGAGTTTCCTTTGTTGGAAGGAATAGAGAGCATCCCCCAGATTTTTCTCATCAGGTGCATAATGAATAAAAGCTCATGGGGGGACTTATTCTGTTCCGTAGAGGCCATGAGCGCGTACAACAGCCATGAGGAGGGAAGGTTGGTTTATCGCTTTGGAGGGGAGCCCGTGGGATCATTTGTTCAACCACGTCTGAGACCTTTGACCCCTGCTATTGCCCATGCACTCTTCATGGACATCACACATGACAACGAATGCCCCATTGAGGTAAGCTGAGCTGCAGCACGTACACACACGTGCACACATACACACACTCTGTCTCCTCCTCCTCCTCCTGTCTCTGCAGTGGGTAGGTGTGAGAAAGAGACAGAGAGAGAGACTTCAGGGGTGCAAGGAGGAGGGGAAGCTTGGAAGAGAAAAACAGGGAGGGTAAAAAGAGGAAGAGAGAAGGAAGGAAGGAAGAAGGAGAAAGGGTGAAGCTGCACAGGGCACCTGCCCCAACCCAGCACAGCAGAGGAAAAGCTTCCCCAAACCTTTGCTGGGTTTGGGGGGACCCCCCCCTATCAACTAGCAGCTGAAGGCTGCTCCTCAGTGGCTGTCAGAACCGGTCCTGGGCTGCTTGTTGATTGAGGGTTTTCTTCTCCATTGCTTTTCTGGCTTCGGCTTTTTGACAGCTACATTGGTGGTGGCCTTTCAATACAAAGCGCCGCCCTGTGCATGCTCAAGGTACCACTGTACAGCAAGACCTAGTTCTCAAGCCAGATTGCATGCCTGTCTTTGGGCTTGCTTATTTTAGGCTGTAAGTGAAGCTTTATGTAGTTAAATGACATCCCATACCAGCAAAATACCCAGTCCTTCTAAAACCAGCTGGTTCAAGTCTAGCTTCCTTGCAAGATCTGTTTTCTTGCATGGCCAACCCATATCCTATCACTGGAGATCCCACCCTGCAGTCAAAAGCAATATATCATACAGAAGGCTTTGTATGTACTGTATCTAGCAGAAGGCTTTCAAGAAAAGGGTGGTCAGCCATCTTGCGGGGGGGGGGATGCTCTAGCTCTGATTTCTGGCCTTGAGCAGAGGGGTTGGATTAGAAGGCTTACAAGGGCCTGCTGAACTCTTGAGATTCTAGGTTTGCTCCATCCACTGCTTTCTAAGAGTTCAGATTAATCCATGCCTTTCCACACCCTTCTCTTTTAACATAAATAGGATGCATCATAAGATTGCTGCTGTAGTCCGTTGTTTTTCAATATCTGCAGGAGATTGGTTGAGTAGCAAACCATCCTGTACAGATATATGGACATAGGTGTCTGATTAAATATTCTTTGGGTGATGTTGGAGGGGAGAGAGCCTGTGTAAGTCAAAAGCTTCATTTCAACGCTGTGTCACCTACACAACCTACATTTCTGCGATATCTAAACTCCCATATCAGTGCAAGCTCACCATGATAGACAGTATATGGATGAGATCTCAAAATACCCTGCTCTTCTTTCAAAACTCAGTATGTGCTGCATGCAGGAGAAGTGGGGGGGGGTTGTCGTATCTTCTCCCCATTGCGTCCCCTAGTAATGCTGGAAAATGCCTCTTCTAGGGGCGAACAGATACTTTGGAAGGGCCTAGGAATGCACGTGTGGACTTTTGCAAGAGTGGGTGGTGGTTGGAATTCAGTGAGCTGAAATGATGTTCCTTGCTCACGAGGGATCTTGGGAGGCAGCCTTGTCTGTTTGTGTGCATTCATCAGGGTAAATAGTAAAATTGGACCACGAGATAGGGTTGAATTGACCTCTTCCTCTTCATGCTAGCATCGATCTGCTTATGATGCCCTTCCCACCGCAACCATTGTTTCCATGGCCTGCTGCGCTACAGGAAGCACAAGAGGATATGACGAACTTGTCCCACATCAGGTATGTTTTAGCAGAACACTCATTCCTCGTATGTGTTGCTGGGAATAATTTGGCCATGAGTAAAGTTTGGTCTGTAGCATCTCATCTGGGTTTCTTCTGCATGTGTTTTAGACCTCTGTATACGATAATTCTAAAAACAGATGGTCAAATCGCTTTTGGAATAGAAACAAGTGTGGAGTTGCTATTTATTTATTCTTTTTTGCCCCTGCCAGATTTCTGTGGTCAGTGAGGAACGTTTTTATCCAAAGTGGAATCCAGCAGCAACACCGTCAACACCCGGCGAAGTAAATTTCAAAACTGGGATTATAGCAGGACGGCTGGCTATCAACAGATTGCACCAAGAGCTGGGAACTAAAGGTTTTAATCAGGCAAGGACTGGGTCTGTCCTAGAGGGCAGCTACATCATATAGCTATTAACTTCATCTGAGGACTGTTGGTGGAGCCAGAAGTCAGGCGGGAGAGAGATCAGAAGAAGCTATGTGGAAATTTGCCTCAAAGGCACCACTGGAGGAGAAGTCCATCACAGGTTACAAACCATGATGGAGATGTGTAACGTAATCTCCAGGCTTAAAACCAGGGTACTTCAAGGGCCAGATGCAGGGAAGTGGTATCAGGAGACAGACATCTAGTCTTGTTTGCTCCCAGACACATTTGCTGGGGCTACTGTGAGATACAGGACGCTGGACTAGATGGGCCTTTGGCCTGATCCATCATGGCTCTTCTTATGTTCTTATGCACATTGTCCTATGATAGGAAATTACTGTGAATTGGGAAAAAGCATGTTGTAGCTCTCAGTGGCTTAGGTCTCGTGGTTGCAAGTTGGGGAATTCAGTTCCCCACTGTGCCTCCTGGACAAGATGACCCATAGGGTCCCTTCCAGCTCTGCAGTTCAAGGGTTATTTAACCGAAACCCTGTTCACCCATGATTGGCATGGTACTCATGCTGCAGCTGAGTTGGCTTGCACCAGCCATGTGGGGGGGAATGGCTCTCAGGTACTCCCACCTGTGTTTGAGTGCACTGGTGTTCTCTTTTCCAGCTTCAGTAAGCTTTGGGCAAGAATTCTGCCACGGTGGTTATTTGCTTAAACTAAAATATAATCTGGGTAATAAAAATATTTTACCTTTTTTTTTAAAAAAAAGGATGTTGGGACAGTCTTATAGGGATGCATTTTAGGTTTGTTTGTTTGTTTGTTTGTTTGCTTGTTAGGTTTTTGTCGATCAAGTTGATGAGGACATTGTGGCCGTGACAAGGCACTGTGCCAACACACACCAGTCCGTTGTCGCTGTTTCTCGAACAGCCTTTAGGAACCCAAAGACTTCCTTCTACAGCCAAGAAGTCCCCCAAATGTGCATTCCAGGTAAGATGAGCAATCTTGGCTAGGATTTGAACATTAAATCCCTTTCCGTTTTATGCTGTCTGTGAACCTGAGAAACAGCAGCTGTTCCCAGATTTCTCAGAATGATGGTTAGGGGTTGTTGAAGCTGGTTTTCCTTAATTCTGATTAATTAACTATTGCATTATGCATGGTCTCACAACCTATTTCCCCCTCTCTGGGCCCTGGAAATAAACAACACCAGAGACTGATGGGATAGAGTAGCCCTTCTCTACCCTTTATTTTTTCGCTCCAAGCTGATATTCTATCCATGAAAGGAAGGGCTGATTTGGGAGAACACGACTGAAGTATGAGCAGTCTTGTTCTCTGCTGCTGGTTATGACCCATGAAATCCTTAATTCTCTCAAGACCAAGTCCATGTGTTGTAGGCATGCCCATGCCTGGAATTTAGGGTTAGCGGCAAAAGAAAAGGTAGTACAGTACACACGCTTGACACCAATCAGCATTAAGCATCAATTTATTAAATCTGTCCATGAATCTTTAATGTAAACCATTATATATATATATTCAGGGAACAGCATTTGAGAGGCTGCACCTGAAGCTCATCTGACTGGATCGGTCAGTGAGGTATCTGGCTACAGAGCTAGAAGGTGGGCATTTGGTTCCCTCCTCCGCCTCCTATGAATAGATCCAGCCTTTGTGGCCTTGGACAAGCTGCACCGTCCCAGAGCACCCTTAGAAGAAGGGAATAGTAAACTTCATCTGAGTACGCTCTACCTAGAAGACCCTGAAAAAGTTTGCCATAAGTCATAGTTCACTTGATGACAGACAATAATGATAATGATTGTTATTATTTGACGTTGAGATCATGACAGTGCAATATTTGGACTACACATATTAAAGCAGCCTCATGCAGTGTTAGAAGCAAAATTAACATGATTTCAAAACATGCATGCTTCCACACCTTAATGCAAGTTTTGATACTCTTGCATCTAAAATGTTTTTACTCAAAAAACAGAAAGTTCTGTAATATTTTCTAAGATGCAGCCAGGGAACAGACTAGAGCAGAGGGTATGTGGCAATC
The DNA here is from genome assembly GCA_037367245.1 of Phrynocephalus guinanensis. Classification (NCBI taxonomy): domain Eukaryota; kingdom Metazoa; phylum Chordata; class Lepidosauria; order Squamata; family Agamidae; genus Phrynocephalus; species Phrynocephalus guinanensis. The sequence continues at coordinate 32,421,930 of CM074737.1, forward strand.
TGTGCTCTTCTGTGTGTCTTTGGATTCCTGGATTTCTAGAAATAAATATATTTCAGGCATTACATGGCTTGGACAAAACAGCTGCTTAAACTAACGCAAAAGTTCTGTAGTGTAGCTAATGGGTGCATGTCACTTGCTGTGGCTCACCTTTTGTGTGGCAGGTTAACCAGATTAGCCATAATAATGAACTTTTTTCCCCCTGCTGTCTGAAGTTCCCTTTTCGTTTTACTTATCCTGTAGGCAAAATTGAAGAGGTGGTTCTTGAGGCCAGGACCATTGAGAGAAGTGCTGGCCCTTATAAAAAAGATGAGCAGAACATCAATGGACTCCCTGACTATACAGTTGAACTTCGAGAACACATCCAGGTATCCGTACCTTTTCTTTTGGCTTCATTCCATTTCCCTATTTGCCTAGCCAATTCCACACGATTAAGGTGGCTTACTCCATACGGCTAAATTTCTTCTCTTAACAGCTCACCGAAAGTGCAATCATAAAGCAAGCTTCCATTGCTACAAAAGGCCCCAATGTATTTGTTCAAGAGATAGAATTTGAAAAGCTCACGCCAGGGAGCGTGATTATATTCAGGTAAGATATGGTTCCTTCTGTTGCCTCTGCCTAAACATCTGGAGGACTCATCTTCTTAGGACCATAATTGAATCTAGTAAGGCGGGCAGGAAGGGGTTGTGGCCCTCCAGATGATGTCGGACTCCCGTTCCCATCAGACACCAGAGAGCCACAGTCTAGCAGCATTAGGGAAGCCACAGATTCTCGGACCCAGCATCCTTAAATTAACACTTTCTTATCTGTTGCCAATGCTTGCAGAGTAAGTCTTGATCCGAAGGCACAAGAGGCTGTAGGAGTACTTCGGAATCACCTGATCCAGTTCAGCCCACACTTTAAATCTGGAAGTCTTCCTGATGATGGTTCCGAAGCTATTCTCAAAACTCCTTTTGTGAAGTGAGTCGTTCTTCCAGTTGGTACACGGGGAGAGGAGAGGGAGGAGGTTGCTGGGATTCCCCCCCCCCCGCCGCCGCCGCCGTCCCCTTCTGCAGTCAAAGTAGTGGTGACGATTTAATGAAGAAATAGGATGAGATGTTCCATTTCTGACCGTTTTTAATTGAGATGTAGGGCAATTCCTCTGTTGCCCCATAAATCCCCAAAACCTGCTCCAGAAAACTGAGAGGTCTTTCAGAACAGATTTTTGGGTGCTGGAGGAGCTGGATTACAGGGGAAGGGAAGCGTCGCCATTGTGAGAAAAGGAGACTGCTTATGTGACGTTGGCCTCCGTTTAAATACATTGGGCTCTTGATGAGGATTCAAAGATCACACTAGAGATGGTATTGTTAGCACCTTTTTAAGAAGAGACACATCTGTCTTGAAATAAATCTCACTGCTCTCAGTGGGACTTCCGAATATGCATACATGATACTACTGTGGCACCAGCTGATCTTTTTCATGGTGCCTTGCTGTTGTCAAGGCCATCACAACTTGGAACCATGTTGAAGGCATCTTTGGGCCTTTTCACACGACCCCTAAGATCCGCTGGCCACTTAAATTCAGACCAGAGATCTTAGGGGTTTGTCGCTAATTCCTGCGTTCCCACCCCCTCCGCACTCCTGGCTGCTGGCTGCGTGAGGGGAGGGAGAAAAAAACAGGAAGAAAAGAGACGTTGATCACCTCCGTTCTGCCTCTTGCTCTTGCCACGGCAACAATCCAGTCTCTTAAGTAGCTCTTAAAGGGGCGGGAGCCAAACAAAACAACAAACAGAAGCGAGGAGAGCCCCGCACTCACTATCGTTACACCGCATCAAAGAATTTTCACCTCCAGAGAGCAGGTACTTGAAATGTGCGCTGGGACGCGCTAAAGTGGGCGTGGTCGCACTTAATTTCCTGTAAACTCCGGAGCTGGTGGGGAAACATTTTTAAGCTCCGGAGCTGGGAGCCATTTGCCCCGGAGTTTAGGGGTCGTGTATAAACGCCCTTTATGAGGTTTCTTTCAATAGCCCGAGGCCCTCACCTAAAGGCCACTGTGTGGACAGAGGGGGAATTTAAAGTTCTAGTGCACTGGCATTCTCTTGGGAGAGTTGCTGTTGGTGGTGCAAATAGGAGCCGTGATCTCTACTGAGACCGTAGTGCAGGAGAGAGGATGTAACCCTTCCTGTGTCCATTCAACAGCCTGCATATAGATATGAATAGCTCCTCGGAGTGATTGTTTGAAACCATATACGCTGAGACACTCATGCTAATACGTTGCTAAATTAGTTTCTAGTTGAGCTAAATTAAAAGTCTTTTTTTAAAAAAAAAATGTATATTAAAAAAAGAAATTTCTTAGTTGCAGATGGATAATATTGTAGCATGCAAATAAATGTTCCAGAACAGTAGAGATGCCGAGATGCCAGAATACAATTATTTTTTAAAACACAGAAGCTATAGGGCTGGGTTGCTAAAGAACGCTTCGCTGCCTTTGCCTCTTGGATTTGTCTTGTCAAGTCGCCCACGTGTTCACTAAACATGGCCTGGTGTTCACTAAATAGGGTCTGGGATTCCTTCTGGTAACATAGGCTTCATGTGATGCATGTTCTCCCTCTCTCTCAATTGCTGTCATTCTAAGGGCCTTTTTACACGACCCCTAAGATCCGCTGGCCACTTAAATTCGGACCAGAGATCTTAGGGGCTTGTCGCTCTTCCTGTGTCCCCACCCTGGCTGCTGGCTGCGTGAGGGGAGGGAGAAAAAAAAGGAAAAGATTGTGGCTCACCTCCGTTCTGCCTCCGTTCTTGCCACGGCAACATTCCTGTCTCTGTAAGAGCTACTGTAAAGTAGCTCTTAAAGGGGCGGGAGCCAAAAAACAACAAACAGAAGCGAGGAGAGCCCCGCACTCACTATCTTTACACCGCATCAAGCAATTTTCACCCCGGAAGAGCAGGTACTGGAAAGGTCGCTGGGACGCGCTAAAGTGGGCGTGGCCGCACTTAATTTCCTGTTAACTCCGGAGCTGGTGGGGAAACATTTTTAAGCTCCGGAGCTGGGAGCCATTTGCCCCGGAGTTTAGGGGTCGTGTATAAACGCCCTTAGATAAAGCCAGCACACTGCACGCTTTTAACGTAGACCGTATCTGGCTCTTCCTCAGTATTGCCTCAAAATTAACCCTGGCAGACCTAAATCAACTGCTGTATCGATGTGATGCAGAGGAACAAGAAGATGGCGGAGGATGTTACAACATACCAAACTGGACGCCCCTTAAATATGCAGGACTTCAAGGTAAAAATTAATGGGTGCTCACATCGTTCAGAATAACATATGGCCTATTTTTATCCCTGTTATCAGTTCTCCATATTGTCATTCTGTGGCCCTGTTGCTTGGTGTAGTAAGTTACAACTGTCCCCACTCCAAATCAGTAGGACTTACGGAGGTGTCGAATCAGCAAATACCCATTGATTCATTAGGTCTACTCCAATTGTGACTTGCAGTTCTGAGCAACAGGCTTAAAGTCCTTCTGCAGCTTCTAGGCATGTAGCTGGCACACCATGCTTTAGAGCTCCTTGTTTCTTTTCATTTCCCAGTCAGTGCCATATTCCTCTTTTTAAGCTTACTGCCAGATGCCCAGTGCAGTCTCTTAGGACCATCACTCCACCTTAATTGGGAGTAGTCAATCAAGGAGTTGCAAATTCAGACATTGACAGGGGGTCACAGGAAGCCGGATGTTTTGCAAACAAGCTTCAGACTGTGGACTTTTGTTTGTTTGTTTGAGAGGGCCAGGCCTATGGTTTGTAGGCTAGCAGCAGTCCAGGCATTGGTTTAAAGCAGGGGTAGGCAAAATGTACCCCTCAAACTACTTATGGTCTCCAACACTTCATGGCTTGCAACCTTCTACCAAGCCGTCCACCCCCTTTCCCTGCTAAAAAAATATGCTTTAGCTACTCCCAGACGGCTTCAGGAATGGCTCTCCACTTTCTAAATAAGCCCGAAGGTCTAAGGTAGTCTATATTTAGATCTTTCTTCATTTCTTCATTTCTTTAAACATTTATTTATTGGGGTGGGGACATGTATAATCAAAACCATGCTGCTCAGATCTTGCAATTCAAGGGAGAAGTGTATTGTTACATCAGTTCTTGCTGGGTATATCTGAATCTATGAGCCTGAAGAGCAGGAGGTAGCATGAATGTTAAGGACAAAGGCTGGTGGCTGATATTTAAATCTTCATCTGCTTCCTTAACCTCCCCAGGTAGTATAGTTTGCACTAAGGGGCAGTATAGAAATATAAATAAACAAATAAATGTCTCTTGAATTAAGCCTTTCTACATCTAAATGTCTGGTATCTTACACACGTGTGTGTGTGGATAGATAGATAGATAGATAGATAGATAGATAGATAGATAGATAGATAGATAGATAGATAGATAGATAGATAGATAGATAGATAGATAGATAGATAGAATCATAGCTGGTGTCTACTTTAATCCACTGTTTGTGATGGCATCATGACCTTTAATACAGAGCTGTATTTCTGTGGACTTTCAGGAATAATGTCAGTGATGGCTGACATAAGACCGAACAATGATTTGGGCCACCCTTTTTGTGGTAACTTGAGATCTGGAGACTGGATGATCGACTATGTGAGCAATCGCTTAATTTCCCACCATGGAGCCTGCTCTGAAGTAAGTTAAGAGTGAATGGAACAAAGAGAACACTTCCCTTCAATATAATCTCTTTCAATAATAAAGTTTAATTACAAATTTAAATTCAATGCTACAATTTGTTTCCTCGAAATTATAGGTTGGGAAGTGGCTGAAAGCAATGTTTATCTACTTGAAGCGAATCCCTCGTTATCTCATTCCATGTTACTTTGATGCCATCTTAGTTGGTGCATATACAACACTTCTTGACTTGGCTTGGAAGCAAATGTCTAGGTATGGTTTTAATGTAGGTGCAGAACGTGACGAGGAGTGCATGGTGTGTGCAAACAGTTGGGTACATTTCTAAATGTTTGATCTATTTTTCTACAGAAACATAAGGGAAGTATTATTATGGACTAAAACTATAACAATCCGGGCGTGTTTCCAAAAAAAAAAGGTGGCCTCATGTATCAGTTATAATTTTAAAAGGCCATTGTTTAGCAGATTATGGTCTTATCACCAAAGGTTCAGATCTTATCGCACTACATGTGTTACCTGATTGAACTGGTAGTGCCAGGATATTCACATTGTAATTGCCACTGTCAGTACTTCCTGCATTATCTATCATTCTGAATAGCAACTCCGTAAATGAGGTTGAAAGAGCTTTAACTCGTGAGAGCTCATGCTGTAATTGATGTCTTCGCAATTAGGGTGCTTCAACACATGTTGCCCTCTTGATATGGATACCCAAACCATCTGTAGAACTTTGGTGGGAAATGTAAACTTCTTGTTTTCCTTGGTTCTGGCTCAACAAATCACCCACCCAGCATAGCACCCCCTTCAGCTTGGTGCCCAAAGCAAAAGCTCTCTCCTTTCATCTCCTAAGTGGGGTCAGAAGGTCTTAGAACAGCCATGTCCAAAGTCTGGCCTGCAGGCCGAATCCGGCCCGACAGACCATTTTGATTGGCCCGTGGCTAGCTGGCCCACCCCCTCCCTCTCCTCCCTCCTACACAAATCAAGGACAGGTTAGGTTAGAGCAGGCATGGCCAAACTTCGGCCCTCCAGATGTTTTGGACCACAACTCCCACAGTCCTTTGTCATTGGCAATCTAAGCTTAGAATTCTGGGAGTTGTGGTCCAAAACATCTGGAGGGCCGAAGTTTGGACATGCCTGGGTTAGAGAGTGCCGCACAGGCAGGGGGGCGGCCTGAGCCGTGGGTGGCAAGGTGGCTTAGAATGTAGTAGGTCTTAGAATGCAGTAGGCCTGGTATCATTGTTAATACCCATCTGCATAGAGGAACTGGCCTGTTGAGATGTACTGTATCCCTGAAATCTTGGTTAGTAGAACTTCCGGAACATCATGGGTTCCCAGGCAGATTCGTGGCACTTGAAATTCAAAGTAGATTCCTCCGTGGCTGTCAGAAGTTTGGTGGAGCATTCTGCCACAGAAAAATCTAATTTACAAAATCTTTTCTTATGTGCAGCCACGTGGTCTCATCAGTGTTGAACTATGTGCTGGGTTTATTTTGATCTTATACTGTGAACATGAAATAGAAAGGAAATATTTTTCCACATTGACACATGAGCGAACTCAGTCACTGCTGCTAGTGAGGCTTCCTGAGATCTGAGAAAAGAAGCACCCTTTGTGAACATGAGATGAATAATGTTTATTTCATTGCAGCTTTGTGCAGAATGGATCAACATTTGTTAAACATCTCTCCTTGGGTTCTGTCCAGATGTGTGGAATAGGAAAATACCCTTCTCTGCCAACTCTGTCTCCTGCCTTACAAGATGTCCCTTATAGACTGAGTGAAGTCATAAAAGAGAGGGAGCAGTGCTGTGTGTCTTTAGCAGCTGGTAAGAGGAAACGTCCACCCACGGGCCCTAGAAATATCATACCTTAAAACGCATTTAAAAGTATTTTGAATCTTTCAAAATGGGAAAGCTTCTATCAGCCAAAAGTTCAAAAGTACCTTTGAACTCCAAGATTTTTTTTCTTTTTAGATGGAACTGACACCAGAATTACTGTGCTGCTGCTGTTGTCATTGTCATAAAATAATATTATTTAAATATTAATTTGTTTTATTTATGTAATTTTTATACCACTCATCCTGCAACAGAGCCCCTCTGGGTAGATGATATCATTTGAAACTAGATTTTTAACATTATCTAGGGTGAGAATGCATTTTCTTAAAGGCTTTTATTCATTGAGGTTGCTTTTATGTTTATTTTGTTAAGTGTGTGCATGCAAACACTACACATTCCATCAGCACTTTTTCTTGTGTCACTCATGTTAGAAGTTTTCCTGGATTCTAATATTTGTTTTCTTGGATTATTTGTTTTTTCATGAACTTTTTTAGTACATAAGTGCTATTTTCATTTCTCTCATTAACTCTGTCTCCATGCTGCTTCCTCTTCTGCTGGAAATTTATGACCATTGTATCTTGATTTTAGGCAATGTTACTTCCTCTTTAAACTATTTTTGTGATTTCAGAAATGATTTCAAGAGTACAAGGATAGTAAAAAAAAATGAAAACTTGTTATTCTCTACTGAAATTATGAATCAGTAGTGCCAGCCTGTACACACTGCTAGTTGGCCACTCATTCTAGTCTGATACTCATACTGATTCTGATCTGTTTTGACTCTCAGATATGTCCTAAGATCCAAATAATAGGAAATGTGCAAAAATGTATACAGTATATGATAATATTGACAGAAGATCAGCCTTACGTTGGCATACTACACACACTTTTAAATGACTATCACCTAGCCATTTCTCTCACTTCGACATAACCTCATATGAATTATGTTGAGAACATAGGTCAGTGCTGAAATCTTTTGACCCAGTGTGATGTAGGAGCCTCGTGGTGCAGTGGTTAAACAGCTGCACTGCAGCTAAAACTGTGCTTGTGACCTGGGGTTCAATGCCAGGTAGCAGGCTCACGGTTGACTCAGCCTTCCATCCTTCCAAAGTTGGAAAAATGAGTACCCAGCTTGCTGGAGGTGGGGGCAATGTGTAGCCTGCATACTGTAATTCAAACTGTAAACCGTCCCGAGACTACTTGAAGTGGTATGGGCGGTATATAAGCAGAACACTTTGCTTTTTGCTTTTAGAGGATAGAAGGATGTACTGGGACTCTGGAGGCCTGAGTTCGTATCCCTTCTCAGCCATGGAGAATCTCTTTGGGATGTAGAACTTGTAAAACTATTCCTTAAATATCTCATTTAGCTGAAAAGCCCATTAGGGTCTCTCTAAGTCCATTCCAACTCCGTGGTACATAACAGCAATGAAAAAGGAGTTGCTAGATATAAGATTAATTTTAATCTTTTGGCTACTGCACACTGTAATTAAAATTGTAAACCTGCCAGAGGCTACTTGAAGTGGTATGGGGCAGTATATAAGCAGAACACTTTGCTTTGCTTCACTAGGTGGTTGTATTTTCCTAAGTGTCTCTCAAAAAATGGGGCTTTTCTTAAAATACATGCAGAAAATCAGAAGCATGCAGTTTCTTAAATATTTGTGCTTGGAACGTAAATGTTGCTGTTCTTGCAGATGTTTAAATATATTTAATATCAGAATTCATATGTGCCTCCTTGCCCTCATATCAAGCCAGGTGGTCTAGCAGCAAACTACTAGTAACAGAAATGGCCATTCAGATATTCATTTAATTGTGTACTTAATATGCCAGCACAATGCTGAACTTCTGTCACTATTGTCATTACATATATATTTCAGAGGCGATATCTGTAGAATTGAAGCTAACCCTATTTCGAAGCCTAAAACTGACCGTGTTATATTGAGGTAACAAATCTAGTATTCCGCGGCATTTTTTCCAGGATCTCTTCTCTAAATTGTGCACAAATTGCTTTGGGGCAGGTGAACAACCCCCCACCCCCCAGCAATTTAGTGTCGGTTCAGGGAAAGAGTTAGCAAACAAACATTTTAACCACACATAGCGGATCTGTTCTGGTGTTTAGAGACTTGCTAACACAGGAAAGATCACAGCCTTTATTACCCTCACATTGCTCTGAACATGCCAGATCTCTTGTTACCCTCACATGCCAGATCTCTTATTACCCTCACATTGCTCTGAACGGCCAGGAAGTAAGGGGAGGAGTTTTATCTTTAAATAGCTGCTCCCAGCAGCCTCCCAGTCCTTTTCTTGCAGAGAAGCAGAGAGGAAGCAGGCTGTGAGAGGAAGCACACGGCTATAGAGGAAGCACACGGCCAGGAAGTAAGGGGCGGAGTTTTATCTTTAAATAGCTGCTCCCAGTAGCACGCGCCTAACAGTGCATGCAAACTAAAAAAAAAATCTTCTGGGTATCTTTGAGATCCCAAGCCAAGCTACTCCTGAGGAGATCCTACACACATTAGCAAGTGCTTTAGCGGCCCCTACACTGTTAGATCTTGAATAAACAACAAAAGAAGTAAATAGTCTTACTAGATTAAAAAAAATTAGTGTAAGTTTACATTTTTGAGACCTTGAATACATTTTATTGCACTCGTTAAAATGGAGTTGGAGGGAGCAGCTGTAGTTACCTACAGTACTTGTGCCATGTTTGTCATCTTGACAGAGCGTGTGCAGAACTACATTTGCTGCAAGTGCAAGCTGGTTGCGCTATTGGAAGAGAAGGTCCAGCAGCTAGAGGCTCGCATTAAGGAGCTTGAGCGGTTCTTGGACAGAGCGGAACAGACTATCCAGGTCCAAGAAGAGACAGGGCACACTTCTGAGGAAGTAATCACTTCCCCTACCCAGGAGGTAGATGGGTGGAGGAATGTGACTCAAATGAGTAGAAGGCCAAGGGATCGCTCAATCAATTTGAGGCTCTTTCCCTCATCACACCTCATGAGGCACACACCGAGGAACAATTGGTTCCACCTGAGGATCTCTCCCTCATCACTATTGATGAGATACAAGATCAGGTACATGTAGATGAGCAGGCTGCAGGAGAGAAGCTCCTTGTACTAGGAGATTCTATAATTAGAAATACAGAGGGATGGATTTGTGAGGAGCATGATAACCGTATGGTCACTTGCCTGCCAGGTGCAAAGGTTGCAGACATCACGAGAAATCTAGATAGCTTGTTAGAGAGAACTGGGAAGGAGCCAGTGGTCATGGTACACGTTGGTACCAACGATGTCGGGAACGCCAAGCGGTCAGTCTTGGAAGCCAAATTCAGGTTGTTAGGTAGAAGATTGAAGTCCCGGGCTTCCAAGGTAGCATTTTCAGAAGTGCTACCTGTTCCTCATGCAGGACCCGCCAGGCAGGCCGAACTCAGAAGCCTCAATGCGTGGATGAGGCGATGGTGTCGAGAGGAGGGCTTTAGATTTGTCAGGAACTGGAGAACATTTTGGGACAAGCCAAACCTGTTCAGGAGGGATGGGTTGCACTTGAATCATGATGGGACCAGATTGCTGGCACTCAACCTCAAAAAGGCAGCAGAGCAGCTTTTAAACTGATAACTGGGGGAAAGCCGACAGGAGCTGAGTGGCATCCGGTTCGCAACACCTCATCCTCGGGGAACGAGGTTGGAGAGGGTAGAGAATCACATAGAAATGACATAGCAGGTATTAGCGCTGGGAGAATAATGGACTGTGACAGTTTGTCTACTGAGAATAAAAGCTGTGAGGGGAAAAGAACAAGGCAGCAGCTGTTGTTGCTGGACCCACTGTACAGATGCTTCTATGCCAATGCTCGAAGCCTTCGAGCAAAGATGGGAGAACTTGAACATTTGGCAGCTAGGGATAACATAGATATAATAGCCATAACAGAAACCTGGTGGAATGTGGAGAACCACTGGGATACAGCAATCCCAGGCTATAAACTCTATAGAAGGGATAGAGAGGGGTGGGTTGGAGGAGGAGTGGCCATCTATGTCAAAGAAGGGGTAAAATCCAGAAGAATGGAGATGGACAGAGGGTCTGACTCCACCATAGAATCACTGTGGGTTAAACTACCAGGTCCCAGGAGTGATGTGATAGTTGGAGTATTCTATCGTCCACCAGATCAAAAACTTGAGGGGGACCTTGAAATGAGGAGAGAAATCATGGAGGTGGCTAAGAGGGACAGGATAGTAATCATGGGGGACTTCAATTATACCCACATTGACTGGGCCAATGCGAGCTCCGGGCAAGAAAGAGAAACCGGGTTTCTCGACTTGCTGAATGACTGTGCCTTAGAGCAACTTGTCATGGAGCCCACCCGAGAACAGGCAACTCTGGATCTAATTCTGTGTGATACTCAGGACCTGGTCAGGGATGTGAATGTCACTGAGCCTCTGGGGAACAGTGACCATGCTGCAATTTCCTTTGCCATGCATGTCGGAGGAAGAGTGTCAAGCAAATCAGACATAAAAACCCTTGATTTTCGAAGGGCAAACTTCCCTCAGATGAGGAAACTAGTTAGAGAGAAATTGAAGGGGAAAGTTAAAAGAATCCAATCTCTTCAGAGTGCATGGAGCCTGTTTAAAACAACAATAATAGAGGCCCAGCACAAGTGCATACCACAAAGAAAGAAGAGCTCATTTAAGTCCAAGAGGACACCACCATGGTTAATGAGTGGAGTTAGAGAGGCTCTAAAGCACAAGGAGAGGTCTTTCTGTAAAATCCTTCCCAAATGAGGAAAATAAAAAGGAACACAAACTCTGGCAAAAGAAATGTAAGAAGATGATAAGGGAGGCAAAGAAAGATTTTGAGCAACGCATGGCTAGCAATATAAAGGGTAATAATAAAAGCTTCTTTAAATATGTTAGAAGTAGAAAACCTGCCAGAGAACCAGTTGGCCCTCCCGATGGTGAGGGAGGAAAAGGGGAGGTTAAGGAGGACTTGGACATTGCAGAGAAATTGAATGACTTCTTTGCATCTGTCTTCACGACAGAGGACCTTGAGCGGATTCCGCTGCCTGAGCCGCCCCTCTTGACTAAAGAATTAAATCAAATACAGGTTAAAAGAGAGGTTTTAGGACTAATCAATAAATTGAGGATTAACAAGTCACCAGGCCCAGATGGCATCCACCCAAGGGTTATTAGGGAACTGAGAAATGAAATTGCAGATCTCTTAACGGTTATATACAACTTGTCTCTTAAAACTGCCACAGTGCCGGAGGACTGGAGGATGGCAGATGTCACACCAATTTTTAAAAAAGGAAGGAGGGGGAACCAGGGAAACTACAGGCCAGTTAGCCTTACATCTGTCCCAGGGAAGATGGTGGAAAGCCTCATCCAAGAGAAAATCTTAAAACACATACAAGAACAAACCTTGCTGAGAGAAAATCAGCATGGCTTCTGTAAGGGTAAATCTTGTCTGACAAACCATTTAGAATTTTTTGAGAAGGTCAACAGGCACGTGGATTTGGGTGAACCTGTGGATATAGTCTATCTGGATTTTCAAAAGGCTTTTGACACAGTCCCTCACCAAAGGCTGCTGAGAAAATTGCACAGTCAGGGGATAAGAGGACAGGTCCTCTTATGCGGTGTTCTCCAACCCCCGGTCCGCGGACCGGTGCCGGGCCGTGGATCAATCGGCACCGGGCCGCCCGAGGAAACCAGGGAAACTCCTCCTCCCTTCCGTCCCCGATCTCTTCAGCACGCGCCCCGGGAGGAGGAGGAGGGAGGAGGAGGCGGCAGGGGAGCCAATGAGCACAGCGCTTGTTGGGGGGCGGCCCGCTGCCCAATGGGCGGGCGGCTTGTTGCGTTGCGGGGGCTGCCGCCGCGGTCGCTGGTGGTGCTGTCGCTCCTCCTCCTCCTCCTCCTCCTGAAAGTGGCCAGAGGCGGCGGCGGCAGCAGGAGGAGGAGGAGGAGGAGGAACAACAAAGAGTAGGGCTCGCAGAAGGCGGAGGCGGCGCGCGCCTGCCCGCCAGGCGGGAGCAACCCTTAGCAACCACGGCGGCGGTGGCAGCCCACCCACCCACCGACCGGCCCTCCAGCCATGGGGGTAGTGGCGGCTCCGGCGGCGGCGGCGGAGGGAGGAGGAGGAGGAGGCCGCTGTGGGGGGTTCTCGGTCGCGGCGCGGATGAAGGCAGGACGCCGGTAAGCCAGCCTCTCCCCTCTCTCGCTCTTGCTCTCGCTCTCCTCCGTCTTGGGGTGTATGTGTGTGTGTGTGGAGGGCGGAGAGGGAGGGCTGGGGGGGTCACGGGAAGGACAGTGTTTCCTTGCAGCAATGCGCAAGGACTCGCACAACACTGGCTCTTCGGCTTGAGTACGGAGATGAGCACCGCCCCCTAGAGTGGGAAACGACTAGCACGCATGTGCGTCAGCGGCGGGGGGGCATTTACCTTTTTTATCTTATTAAATCAAAACAAGCGGGCCAGGGAAAAATTATCAAACATTTACCGGTCCGCGGCGATAAAAAGGTTGGGGAGCACTGCTCTTATGGATTGAGAACTGGTTGAGATCCAGGAAACAAAGAGTAGGTGTCAATGGGAAATTTTCACAATGGAGAGAAGTGAAAAGCGGTGTGCCCCAGGGCTCTGTCCTCGGACCGGTGC